>CM035793.1:5525436-5667936 GCA_020466265.1 Siphamia tubifer
CCCTGCAGCGAACATGGATCGATTTTTGTGTCCGCCAAGTTCCTCAAGAAGTGGTAAAAGAAATGACAATGAAAATGACAATGACAAAAACAAACGCCCTAACCCTAAAAAGAGAAAGTACATTGATAGTTATATTGAGTTTGACAAGATCATCCCTCTCATTAAGTCTGTCTGTCTGTCTGTCTGTCTGTCTGTCTGTCTGTCTGTCTGTCTGTCTGTCTGTCACACACACACACACACGGTTTTGTGTGTCTTTTGTTCCGTTTATTATTTTAAAATTATTTAAAATTGTTGTTTCTGAAGTGTTCATTTATATTATAATACCTGAAAATGTGGCTGGTTTGCACAAAGCACTATTAAAAAAGGTTATCATTGTTTCATAATAATCATTGTTGAAGTGGTTTTTTATCATTTTCAGTATCGCGAGGATGAGGGGGGACATGGAAAAATGTCACCCCTCCAAGGGGGACCTGGGTCAAAAAAGTTAGAACCCCTGCCATAATATATCCAGCTGTCAATCACAAAGACAGCCAGGGAAAAGACACATTACATTAGCACACATAAAGGTGTTGTACAGTTTTGTACAGTTCACACACATAACATCAACAATTTCAGCCACCTTCCTTCATGCCTCGTCCTTCAGATAATTGCCTCTATACGTAGTAATAATAATAATAATAATAATAATAATAATAATAATAATGAACTTTATTTATATAGCACCTTTCAAGAGCATAAAAGTCACAAGGTGTTTTCCAAAACCAATAGAGGTATAAAACATATAAGCAGCATCAAAGACATAAAACATCACAGCATAAAACATACAGAAAAATTTGAAAACAACATAAAAACAATAGAGACCTACAACAGTAAAAACAACAACTCAAACAAAGTTCAGTCGAAACACATGGTCTTTATCTGATTTTTAAAGATGTCATTAGATCGTGGTGAGGGAAAGATCAAACTGTGCATTGACAGGTGACAACAATGATTAGGATCTGATCCATTTTCTTTCTTTGGAGGGGTGGGGGGGCTCTTCGTTATGCCCCCCCCACACGATCATTGGACAACGTACGTACGGTCGCCACAGTACTTTGCATAAAGTTCAGCTCGGCTCAACTTCTTGCTGTACCGTTCATCTCCATCCTGATGTCCCGCAATCCCAGAAGGCCTTGCAAGTACGACAACAGCATTTGGATGGAAAATGAATGGAATGTGTCTGATGCAGCATGACGCCCCGCAATAATGTCTGGACCAGCCCCCCCTCCTTCATTTATAAATGGACGTTCATCTATAGTCTGTCCGTCCATGGGAGTGGATCTGTCCTTCAATGTGGTTCTCCTCAACATTTCTTCTTTTTCCCACTGGGTTTGGAAGTTTTTTCTTGCCGAGAAGGAGGGTCTAAGGACAGGGGGAGGGTCTAAGGACAGGGGGAGGGTCTAAGGACAGGGGGAGGGTCTAAGGACAGGGGGAGGGTCTAAGGACAGGGGGAGGGTCTAAGGACAGGGGATGCTTGGGACTTTTTTTCATGTATCTCTGTAGTTGATTATGTTTTTGTAAAGCCCTTTGAGACGACTTTGTTGTGATTTAGGGCTTTATAAATAAAATTGAATTGAATTGAATTGAATTAATGGACGACCGGCCTGACAATTAGACTGGGTTCAATCAAAACAAAAACTGCAATTTCATCACATCAGATGAAAACATATTTGTTTTGTCTCATTAGAGGCAGTTGAACATTCTCCACAACAGAATGGACATTTGCCATTTTGGTTCATAGCTCTTGTGTGAAAACATTTTCATGCATCGCCAACATCAGGGGTCACCAACCCTGTTCCTCCAGGGCCAGTCTCCTGTATGTTTTAGATCTAACACACCTGATTCAAATGATAAGCCTATCATCAGGTTCTGCAGAAGACTGAGAATGACCATCAGGTGTGATGGAAAAGAAAAACATCTCAAGCAGGGGTGTCAAACTTATTTTAGTTCAGGGGCCACATTCAGCCTAACAGGATACGAAGTGAGCCAGACCAGTAAAACAATATAAACAATACCATTAGAAGTTTTGGGTTAAAAAGTAAAATTCTGTCATGAAAATATTTACATCTCCAAATGATACTTGAACATACAATGAACAAATATGAATAAAATGTAAATTATTAAGAAAAAGTGTGATGTTAATGATATTACACTATAATTTATTGTTTATATATGTGAATCACAACCTATAGAGCACAGTGGATCAACCAATACACAAACTATATTTCCACACACTTCTCTTAAGACTTTGCATTTACAGATTAGCCTTTTCCAAAAAAACAACACTTGAAACTTGTGTAATTTTATCTTTTTTTTGTTAATACTAACACATGTAATTTAGAATGTAGAATGTTACTGGTCTGACCCACTTTGGATTGAATTGACCTAAAATGTATTTAACATCACTGAGTGTTAATATCTTCAGTCTAATTTTTGCATTTCACAATTTCACCCCAGGGGCCACATTGAACCCTTTGGTCCTTGGGCCACATGTTTGACACCCGTGATCTAAAGCATGCAGGACACCAGCCTTTGAGGACCAGGGTTGGTGACCCCTGACTGTACATGGTACAACTAAATACATATCATTAAACAGGTATACACATTACAAAATAGTACTGTGGTAATCTTTTAAATGATGACAAAGAGCTGAATATAAATATATATATATTATATTATAATAAAAGACTCAAGACTACGTAAGTATGGCACCCATAAAAATAAAGAGAAGACTGTTCATTTGGATTTGAATTGACGCCAAAACTTGCCAATGGCAGTGAATTAATTAATCACATCTTGATTTTTTTGACTGATTGATGAATATGACATACATTGATAGGATAGTTATAGGAATTAAATGATCCTCTTACCCTGACTTTGCTGATAGGATGACGGAGACGTTTGTTAGCACTGAGCTCATTGAGCGTCACAGCATAAAACTGACCCTTGTTCAGGTAGGTCATGGGCCCCTCACCCTGCTTCTGACGCAGCGAGCGGGTGGCATCTAGAGTGTACTGGAAACTGTCACTGCAAACACACACACACACACACAATGATAACTGCAAATACCATGAATAGAAGAATAAAGAGTTGAGATTTCAGTGTTGATTCTTAACATCATTTCCAGTCAGATTTGACTCATGTGTATATAATGGTTTATATACAGCAGAATGCATTATTACACTGGATCATAAAGTGAACACACTGTAGACTTACACTCCTTCCTCATGAAATAAGAAGTCATCTGTCACCAGAGAGGAAGGTGTGTGGTACTTCTGTTGATAACACAAAAACACAGAGAAAGAGGAAATGATGTGGACACATTCACTGAAAGGATCATTCAGTCTGGGAGGAACTGCTTACACAATCAGAATGAAAATGTCAAACTCTCAAACATAATTAGCACTTTCATATTCTTATTTCTGGAAACACTGGTCTATAAACAAAACAAAACAAAACACTGTGCTTTAGAATACATTCACATGTCACATTCCAACCCATGGAATCTGATATGTATATTTCAGACCATAAACCTGTTTACTCATTTATTTATTATTTATTAATTGAATGTATTTTTTATTTACTTATTTTATTTAAAAATGTAAAAATTATTTGTATTCATTTATTTATTTTCATTTTATTTTTTAAATTAGTATCTATTTATATATTTTATTTTATTTATTTTCTTACCATCGCCGATATATATATATATATATATATATATATATATATATATATATATATATATATATATATATATATATATATTCCAGTATTTTTTTTATATATCGCAATATATATATATATATATATATATATACAGCAAAAAACACTAACAGCATTTCTGTCATTTGTTTTCCACTTTGTATTATCAATGTACATAAATTTCAGCACATATTAACTCTGAAGGACAATATTTCCCAAGTAATCATAATCATCATAATAACAAGTGTTACCAGGCACAACACAACACACTGCTTATAAACATTTTAAATCTTAATGGACATCTCCCTCTCAAAACATCAGGTTTGACCTTTCAAAGTTACTCAAGGTCAAAGGTCATGATGTCATTTTGAAGCCTACATGTAGTTTCCTATCATAGTAACTGAGTACTATCACCACTCTTATGACCATTTAAAATGATGTGAACTTGATTCTGACCTTTTAAGGTCACTTAAGGCCAAATGTCATGATGTTTTTCAATCTGTCTGTAATAGTAACTATGTCTCTATCTCCAGTGGTTTTTCTGTTATAGTCCATTTTAGTTTTTTTAGGTATTGACCGAGTGACCCCTGACTTCTTGGGTCAACAATAGGTCAAAATCTATACACACAAGATGCAGAATTGAAAGACCAACATTTTGGTGCTTATTGGAATATGAATAGTTTAAAAGTTAAATCAAATTCAAACCTTGACCGTAGATCTACATCCACCAAAATTGAATGGGATCTATTCAGGATAACTGTGCACATTTCCTGAAAATGTCATTGAAATGGGTCCAGTAGTTTTTGCATAAAGTTTCTGACAAAACAGACAAATAAATGAACCAGCAGAAAAACAAACACAACATCCCTTGCCTTGCCTTAAAAAAATGACATATTAATGATGAATATCTCAGTCAGCATTTGTAAAAGTTAACTAGGGGTGTGACGAGATCTCATGTGATGCGATCTTGTGAGATGGAATTTGGCGAGATTGCCCATCACATTAAAATTCTGTCTTGCGAGATTTGTTATCCAACAAGCAGCCAGAATGATGTCAGAAAAGACGAAGACGCCCCCACCACTTCCCGGCAGAAATGATGAATGGAAAGAGAGTGACTGGTAAGACATGGACAATATGCAGACACTGTATGCAAATAATGCTGTACAAATAATATGCTAATATGAGCACAATGCAGTGACATTTCCAGCACCACCACAGCTCAATGCCCAAATCAACAACTGCACCTGCCAAGAAAAAAACAAACCAGACAACGTTGACAAACACATTCAAACCTAAACTTCTACAGTCAAGTGCTGGATTTAATTTAATTTAATTTAATTTTGAAAAAAGGACAAAAATATTATTTTATTTATTTTATTTTCACTTTTATAACATTTTATTTTAGTTTCGATTTGTAGAGGAAGAAGTGACATGACATACTTGGTCAGGCTCTGTTTGCAGTCTGTATTGTCACAGAAGAACTTTTTGTTTTGCACATATTATTTGCACTTGAAAAAAAGAGAAATATATACTTTTTTTATTTTATATTATAATTTGATCTTTCATTTTAACTTTTATAACATTTTATTTTAGATTAACTTTTAAAATATTTTATTTTAGTTTCAATTTGTAAAGATATAAGTTCATTAAGAAGTTCATTAAAAGGAAGAAGCTAATTAAAAGTTAACACTTACAGAGTTATAAAATCCGTGTGCAACTGAGTTAAATAAAAGTCTGTTGTCCATTCATATAATTTGTAATTTATCTTCTATCTTAAAATCTCGTCTCATCTCAATCTCGTGAACTGAATCTCATGTCTCGTTTTGAACTATCATAAAAAAACTATATAAAAGCAGCAAATTTTTCTATTTCTATTTTGACTGTCAATCCATTAACTGGGTAGCCACACCGTGAGCTAAATGTTACATACCTCATATATAGTCTAATAATATTCTCATCAGACAGAGTATACATATGACAGTACATATAATAAGTTGTTTTAGCAAAAGTACAGGATAATGTGTTCATATAATGTATGAACACATTTCTCTGTTGCTATACACACCTGAAACATAGAACTAGAGCTGCACAGTATATTGATTGAGCATTGACGTCGCAATGTATGTGTGCACAAAAGTCACATCCTATCCTGCAATAATTAGTATTTTATTATTTTTTATTTATTTAATAATTTAATTTCATTATTTAATTATACAGTGGTACCTCTATTTATGAAAGACCCAGCTAACGAATAATCCAAGTAATGAAAAACCTTTACTTAAAATTCTCATCTCTGAATATGAAAGAAACTTTAATTTACGAAAGGAAACCGAAACCACCGAGACATAAATACAGGACTGTGTGTACATTACTGTACGTAGTGCAGAGATTAGAATGTGATATAGGTATTAGAGGAGCAGCCCTCTGCTGGTTTAAATCATATTTATCTGATCACTGCCAATTTATTAACGTTAATCAATAATCATCGCAGTCCTCCAGAGTTAATTATGGCGTGCCCCAAGGGTCAGTCCTTGGGCCTATTTTGTTTACACTATATATGCTCCCTTTAGGTAACATCATTAGAAATCATGCCATTAATTTTCATTGTTATGCAGATGACACACAGCTATATTTATCGATTAAACCTGATCAGACCAGACAAATAGATAAACTAAGTACATGTGTCCAAGACATAAAAACTTGGATGAGTGACAATTATCTTTTATTGAACCCTGAAAAAACTGAAGTCGTTATAATTGGTCCTAAAAATGCGAGAGACTCCCTACCTGACCACATAGTTACTCTGGACAACTTAAGTGTAACACCCAGTGACACAGTTAAAAATGTAGGAGTTTTATTTGATCCAGATCTTTCATTCAAAATGCACATTAACCAAACTTGCAGAACAGCCTTCTTTCACCTGCGCAACATTAGCCAAAATTAGGAATATTCTGTCTAAAACAACTGCAGAAAAATTAATTCATGCATTTGTTACATCACGATTAGATTATTGTAACTCCTTACTTGTAGCGTGTCCTAAATATTCCCTAAAAAGCTTCAACTGGTTCAAAATGCAGCAGCAAGATTATTAACAGGATCAAATAGAAGAGAACACATCACCCCTGTGCTCCAAACCCTGACCCCTGACCCTATCACCCCTGTGCTCCAAACCCTGACCCCTGACCCCTAACCCTATCACCCCTGTGCTCCAAACCCTTCATTGGCTACCAGTTGAGTTTAGAATAAAATTTAAAATCCTCCTCCTTACATATAAAACCATTAATGGTATGGGTTAGGGTTAGGGGTCAGAGGTCAGGGGTTAATGGTATGGGCCCCTCTTATCTTAAAGATGATCTGGTTCCGTACCAACCCAATAGAACCCTTCGTTCTCAGAATGCAGGTTTATTGAAAGTTCCTAGGGTTTGTAAAAGTACAGTAGGAGCTAGAGCCTTTAGTTACCATGGTTACTGTCTGATGGAATCATCTTCCCTTTAATATTAAAGACGCCGACACAGTCTCTACATTTAAAATTAGGCTTAAAACATTCCTGTTTGAGAAAGACTATGATCAGGTTAGTTAAAAAATTATGTGATGTATGAGTCACAGTTCAGTCTAGGCTGCCCTAGGAGTTAGAATGCTGGGAGAAGTACAGACACTGAGTTCTTTCTTCTCTTTCTCTCTCTCACATCTGTTTCTGTCATTTTTATAACATATCTTTCATACCAAGTCTGTTCATGACTAGTCACCTGGTGTCCCCTTTCCCACTCCCCCCCCTGGGGGGAGTGGTGGCTCTCCTGACAGTGTCTGCACGGGAGCCATGGACGACAGGATCTGCAGTGTCTCGCCTGTGCCGACCTATGTCCCCGGACCCCTGTCCTTGCCTGTCTGGTGTCTGGACCAGCCCCCCTTCCTGCATTTATATATGGACGTTCATCTATAGCCTGTCCGTCCATGGGAGTGGATCTGTCCTTCAATGTGGTTCTACTCAACATTTCTTCTTTTTCCCACTGGGTTTGGAAGTTTTTTCTTGCCGAGAAGGAGGGTCTAAGGACAGGGGGAGGGTCTAAGGACAGGGGGAGGGTCTAAGGACAGGGGGAGGGTCTAAGGACAGGGGATGCTTGGGACTTTTCATATATGTCTGTAGTTGATTGTGTTTTTGTAAAACCCTCTGAGACAACTTTGTTGTGATTTGGGGCTTTATAAATAAAATTGAATTGAATTGAATATGTCATGTACGTACTGTACGTAGCATCCCATTGGCTAGAAGAGAGCTAGCCATGATGCTTTTCGTTACCCTTTGACCCTCATTCATCACAGAGTTACTGTTGTTTGGTGAGTTTTTCCAAGTGTGCTCATTGAAACGTTATTAGAGTACGTATTTGTTATTCATCATGAACTCAAAGAAAGTGACACACGGTTGAGTGATAACACAAACCTAGAACCAATCTACCATCGGTACGATATTGAAGCAGAAGGATGTATTAAAAGCAGCGACCCCTCTCATTTGGATAAAAGAGAAAGAAATTGCAAAAGATACAGTGACTGAGGCGATTGTTTCAGAAAAAGCATCCGCCATATTCAGTGATCTTATGGTGGAGGGAGATGGCTATTCGGAAAAACAAGCACCCCTGGACTTTAAAAGCATTGCGTGGGTGGTCATCAAACATTGTTAAAGGTGAAAGTAACAATTAAAACAACCACAATGGTGTGTAAATGATTTGCATGTCTTGCTCATTTTATGTGTTTAATGTTTAATGTTCAGTCAGTGAAGACACATTTCCCCACTGAGACCAATAATAAATTAAATGTAAAATCTAAATCTACATTTTCTTTTACTTTTAACAAATATTTCATACAAAATTGGTAATTTTTTAAAATAATTTTAAAGGGTTTAAGGGGTAGTATTGGGGGCCTTGGAACAAATCAGGCTTTTTACATGTAAAATGTGATTCAATTTATGAAAAATTCATGGTACAAAACACTTCTGGAACTAATTCATTTCGTAAGTAGAGGTACCGCTGTATTTATTTTTTTTATTATTTCATTTTTAATTGTATTCATTTATTCTTTTTATTTTTTTCTTTCTTTATTTATATTTTATTTGTCTTTTTTATTTATTCATTAATTTTATTCATTCATTCATTCATTATCTGAACCCGCTTTATCCTCACTAGGGTCACTGGGGTCACTGGGGGCCTAATCCAGCTACAATGGGCGAAGGCGGGGTACACCCTGTATGAGACGCCAGTTCATCGCAGGGCTGACACATTAATTTTATTTTCTTCTTATTTTTTTTACTTTTAATTTTGATTTTATTATTTATTTTTTATCATTAATTTTATGTAATTAGTTCAGCTACAGAAGGATGATATTGAAACTTATGTTCTGTGCCGACCACTAATCTGTTTGACTGTTTGCGTCTTGTTTGGTTAAAAAAATCGTAACCTCATTTTTTTCTAATATTGTGTAGCCTGAGTACGATTTGCTGGGGGGGAGTGGAGGGGTTCATCCCCCGCTCTGGTTTTGAACATCACTGTTGGGATGTGATATTTAAACACACACTTTTGAATTAATATGTAAGGGGCGCTACAGACTGACTTATTTCAAATGTTGCGTGTTGAATGGGTGTAGAACTGAGAGAATAACAAGTGAGTCAAATTTCAGCCAAATTGGTGTTCATATTTCTGAACTACAGCCATTGTAGAAAGGGCACATTTGTAGGGGGCACTGTAGAGCAAAATCCTAATTTCTATTGATAAGGAGGTGTATGACCGGTCTGAACTACATGTCTGAACTACAGCCATTTTAGTAAAGGCAAATTTGTAGGGGGCGCTATAGTACAAAACTACAATTTCTATTTCTATTTCTGTTGTCTGAGCCACAGCCATTTTAATATAAGTACATTTCTGGGGGGCGCTATAATATGAAATGGGAATGTCTTTAGCTGAACAGTTGTAGACCCGGGAGATAGACGTCTGTGTGAAATTTCAGCCAAATCGGTGTTCGTATGTCTGAGCTGAAACAATTTATGTCGTGGTAATTTTTCCTGAAAACTTCACAAATTTTGCGATGTCGTAGCACAAAAATGATGCAACTTTTGATGTTCCACTTGTCTAGATAGTATTGACCAATTTTGAGCTCATTGGGCCCAATGGCCAAGGAGGAGTTTGTTAAAATACGAAGACAGTGAAAATCCACACACACTACACACACACTTTGCAATTTGTGTTAAAAAACTTAATGTTATTTTTTTTTAAATTTTAATTGAGGTCAGAATTCAAAAGTTTTTCACAAACTAAAATTTGTACATTGTAAACAAAATAAAATGTACCTTAAATGTACTATTACTTCCATTTTAAAACCAGTGTTTTTCATTTTTTTCATAAGTCATTATGGCATAAATCCTGCTATCTGATATCTGCTATCATGACTGATATCTGGGCTTCATATAATTAACTAGTGAACCCTTTTTTAACCTGTGTCATCACTATGACCATATTTGGAAGAAAAGGAAGTTGCATGGTTTTTTTCTCCACTAGAAGGCAATGTTTGGCGCTGGGCTGCTCTGACCTAGCCCCAAAAATAACAATGCAAATTAAGCAATGATGGTGTGACTCATTGGGGTCGTAAACATCTAATCATATGTGATACAATTTTTATGGAGTATATAGAAATTTTTGTTATTTTTTTATCCAAAAAATGGTTTGTTTACATTATTACTTTATAATTTAAAGGGTTAAAAAATTAACAATTAAGTGTTTGATATTTTGATCTTGATGAAGCAGAAAAAAACATGTAGGAGAATTAAAAACAAACTGTATGAATTTTTTGAGATATTATTCCACAAGTGTACATTTTACACACACTTTGTACTTACTGAGGGTCTTCTGGAGTGCATACCCGAGGGTTAAGAAGAAATCGAAGAAAACAAAGGTGGTCTAACATTTTTTTCTGCAGTAAAGTCTGTGCTTGAGAATGATTTGTAGAAAGTATTTAAGTAATTACAATAAGGCATTTTGTTGAATTTAAGGTGGTATGTTCCATATTTGTGCAGTGAATAGAACCTTAGCAGGAGCAGCTTCCTCTCACCCCATCATGCTCCTCTTCATAGGGGCTGTCAGGTGAACTCTGCTGGTCTGACTTCACGTAGGAGTCGTGGCTGACCGGGGTCACCTCGTACGGGCTCTGTTCATAGATGACCCGCGCTGGCTCCTCCCCTTCCACCCTGTAGTGAAGTCCAGTCCCTGCCATGAAGACGGGTGCGTACACTTCTGCTTTGACAACGGCCACCGCTGCTGAGCCTGCGTCCCCAGCACTTGCTGCTGCTGAGCTGCTCAACTGCTCCCTTTTGCTCTCACTTTGGTGTTCCATGTTGAGAGACAGGTTGACTGGGACAGATTTAAGGACCTGGACTCGATTATCCACAGGTTCCACCTCGCTTTGGTTGCTGGAGTTGGTAGGCAAAGAAGACCTGAAAAAATACATGGGTTCATGCGATTTGTAAAAGAATTCATACTTAATAGCTTGAATTCATAGAATAGACTATTTTACTTGTGACACACAATGAAACTACATTTTCACACCACCATAAAATCATCCATAATCATCAATAAACAGACCGGCAATTAATCGTCAATAAAAGACAACATCATAAAACATGGCTGAAAGTAACTGAAAAATTTTTGACTGAACATTTTTGTGTATGCGGAGCCTGGCGGGCGCGAAGCTCTCTAGGGGGGTCCGGGGGGGCATGCCCCCGGACCCCCCTAGAGAAATTTTAAAAAATTGCATCATTTTGGTGCATTCTGAGAACATTATAGGCCATGATTTAACATTACAAAATGTGAAATTTGTACTTACATTTTAGGAAAATCTGGCTCATATGATCATAAAATTTTCAAATGTACTTATAACTCATCTAGTAAAATGAAAATACTATATATGTTTGTTCAAATGTATTGTATAATTTCACTAAATAAACAATGGATAATATACAAAAGACTAGCATGGGATGCTTCCATAAAGATTACCTTATCATCTTTACAATTAAAGCTTTTGATTTCACTATCAAACTAAATAATTCCAATAATAAATAATAAAAAATGTCATTAAATCTAGTAAAATCTAGTGTCTTTCACTGTGATGTCAAGAAGACACTTAATTTAGTAGCACTGTCTACTAATAATTATTGTCCTGAGTTTTCTTTTGCAAATATTAATCATTAAGAAAATAAACTTTCCTGATCAGAAATATCATATATTAGAGTGAATCTATAATCATATTCAGGTTCCGTTCTGTCTCCTCCAACACCTGGATCAATTCCAGTACTTTGAATGTTCCCCAAATCTAGGTGGTCTGTCCCGGGTTCAGGTACGGGTGTATCCATAATCTGTGGTACGGATTGTGGAATAGGATCTGGAATGGAGTCTAGTGGGGGTCTGGTTACTATTGTGGTGTGGACCCCTCTGGATGCCCCATGTCTCTGTACCCTCTGTTCCTTAATGGACGGGTTTACATTGGTGGTAAGCAGTGGAACCCCCCCCATCTACATTGGTGGTAATTGGTGAAACCCCCCAATCTGCATTAGTAATACCCGGGTTCACAGGTGAAGACCATCTATTTACGTTGGTGGAAACAGGTGGAGACCCCCTATTAACATTGGTGGTAACAGGTGGAGACCCCCTATTAACATTGGTGGTAACAGGTGGAGACCCCCAAATCTGTTGGGGGATCCGTCCCCTGGTCTCTTGTGGCCTGGGGAGAAAAGGTCTGTGTGCTGTGACCTCTTGGAGTGGAAGTAGGTATGTTATTTTGGGGAGTAGGGGTCACATTGTTCTCCTCAGTGGGTCTGTCCCTTACTGTGGCTAAAACAGTCCCCCTAAGTCCCCCGACCGACCCAATTTTTACAGTCTAATTTGCGGCTCATAGGCTAAAAGGTTAACAACATTTTTATTTGGCTCTACCTTGGCTATGTCACTGTTCAGTTTATTCGTGGCAATAAATGTTTGTATTTAAGTTTGGCTATCTGACATTTTCTTTCGGGTTCGGGTCGGATATCGGGTTCATTTATAGCGGGTCGGTTCGGATGCGATTTTTCTTTCGTCGGAAAACGGGTCGGATACGAGTTTAAACATGATGGGTACGGGCGGTTGCGGTTTGTCAAAATCAGAACCGTGCAGGACTCTGCTTCACACTTGGTTTGTTTCAAAAACACCAGCGTTTGTTTATTCATTGGGAAGATGGTTTCATATCTTTATGGAGCATCTCTTGGTCACACAGACTTGTGTGTCTGGTGTGGGGAACCAAATACAAATCCTCTTCCAGAGCTAAAAAATAAATTTAAAACTGTACTCCCGCTCTGTCAAGATTGTGAGGAATGTGAAGAAGCCAGTAACAAAACAGCAGTATGGTAAGAGGAAATAAGTTGAACAGTAAATAGATAACTGTATATGTCCACTAAAGCCTTCAATATTGGGGCCTTTATTTCATTAAATAATATTTAGATGTGGATAGAATTTACATTTGTAGTTAAACTGTATTTTTGTTGAAAAAAAAAATCAATAAAAGACAAAATGTTGATGTTAAATCAGATTTTATTGTATTTCAATCATCTAAAATTCATTTATGCTCTCTTAAAACATTCTGTAAATATACATGTACATGTACATGGAAAATCTGAGGCAGTGTTGATTTTCTAACTGCTGGAAAGAATAACTGATATTAAATCTGAATTTTTGGAGCTTCTTTTTAGAAGACGGGTATATAAAATTGTAAATAAAATAAAATATGGATGACCCACCTACCTACCCAATTTTTCCGATCCATGTGATGGGAACCACATATATTATTTTGTTTGGCCTAATCTCATCCACAACATCCTGTCTTAGTCTGGGAAATGTCCTTTTACACCATCTCAGTGCTACATTAAATGGCTCTTCCCATTCATCCCCATGAAATTCCTCAACTTTGGTCATTAATTCCTCCACAATGTCTTCATAATGCTGTTTTAAAATTAACATGGTGGTGTGAGCCCAGTTTTTAGCATTACCTATAATGTCATCACGTGTTTTCTGTGATGGCAAAGCAGGTTTAATTAAATTAGCCAACATATCTTCCATGTTAATGATTGTTCTAGGTCTTTTTTCATCCTCAGAAACCCTCACATTTGCCCCGTGGTGAACAGCTCTAATTAAATCATGAAAGGTATGTGTCATTTGTTTAAACCGGGCCGTAGGTTTAATGTAGTCCGCCATGTTTTTTGGACCCTGCATCTCCCCCCGTTGCAGCCCGGGCGCACGGCGAAATCCTCCCCGTGTGCCCCGCACCGCCTGTGCATAAGTCCGGATGAGGGGTTGGGGGCGACCGGTGGGGATAATCCTCCGGGGTGGCACTGGCTCAAGGTTGGGGTATAGCGGTTGCGGACCCCGGCGTTGTGAAACCCCGGAGCCCTAAATGCACTGTCCGTCCCCCGGAGAAAATCATCCCCACCGCGGCGTCCCCCTTCCCACTCCCCGGGCGCGAAGCGACCTGGCCGGCGTCCCCTGCGGACCACCGTCCAGCCCTCTCCGTCCGTAAAATTCTGCATTTTATTTTATATATGTATGTGTCTGTGTGTCCTTTGCTGTGTGTGTGTTGTGTAGTGTGTGTGAGTGTGCGTATTTTAATTTTAACAAAGAAAAGAGAGACAAAAAGAAAAGAAAAAGAAGCTAGCTAACACGGAAATCTCCGCCGAAGCCAGGCAGAAAACTCCCATGAAAGTCAAATAAAAATAAAAAAGTGGACGACGTTTCGACCTAAATAGGTCTTCTTCAGGTCCAAATAAAATAAAATAAACCAGAAAAAGGAAAGGGTTTTGTGGTGGTTTTCGACCAAAATAAAGCTTGACATTTTTGTTTTCGGTCAGCGGATAGATTTGACGGAATTTGACGGAACAGAAATTTCATTTTTGACGGATTTCCGTCTGTGGACGGAGATTTGACAGCCATGATAAAAGCACTATGTCATAAATAGCAATATATCATAAAAGGCTAAAGAAAACAACTATAGACAAACACACACACACATACATATACACACATATACACATATACCGCTTTTTTAACAGCTCGGACCGCAAAAAATATATTTGAAAAGGACGGACCTGACCCGCATTTTAAAAAAATAATCAACGGTCTTTATGAACATCAAATGACCTTACTCACATATCTGCATTTATTTCCATGTTAAAAACCGATGTCATTGGGGTCAGCAACCTATAACACCCAAAGAGACATTTGAACCCAGTTTCCACAGAAAAGAAAACACTGGGAGCCGCTCATCATCTTTAAAAATGTCAGTGAATGTGTCCCAAACCTTACTTTTTTTGTTTGTATGTTTCCGAAGCTTCCACTCTCCTAACTTGACTTTCTCTCTTGCTCCCTCCTCACCGTAGGCTACTTTTTCAGTTAATAAAACGTATTTCCCAGGTTATTTTAATGTTTATCTCAAATTATATATATATATATATATATATATATATATATATATATATATATATATATATATATATATATATATATATATATTGGTGGGGGCTGGGGTTAGAGTAGCAGGTGGGTCTTCGTGCCCCGGGCCGCCTGGGTCGGTCTTAATGTGCTGGTGGGGTCTGTAGCTGCTCCCTCTTGTTCTCTGGGTTTGCATCGTTCACAGTGGCCCCGGTGGCTCTGTGGGGGCGGCGCCCTGTGGCTCCTACAGCCCGGGGTGAGGGGTGCCCTGTTGGCTTGGCTTTGCCTTGCTGTGATTGCTGTTCTGGGCTTCGAGGTCCTTGACACTTGCATGTTTGATTGGGTCTCGCTAGCTGCTGCCGAGTCCCATTTCAGTGAATGATGGGACCCCCAAGAATGTGCTGAGAATCTCTCCAGAATCTCTACCCTAAACTCATTCTCTTTTGCACTAGTGTTCTCTTCTATTCTATTCTATTGCATTCTATTTTACACTATCAAGTCATCCACAATTATGGTGCTCACTACCAATTGTTTAATTATTTATTTATTGAATCTCTTTTTCTTTTGTGCTGGTTTAGTTTTCTCCTCTTTTTTCGATTTATTTATTTATTTATTTTTATTGATGGACAATTAGTATTTGGGAGTAACACACCACCTTACAATCTTTAATTGCAATAGCACCGCCAGTTAATTTCTATCCCCGTTTGTCCTGTTCGTCCTGTCCAGTCTTTCCTCCACACATCACTGAGGTGTAGCACTGCCCTCCCTGGCTTATAATAGAGAGTTCTAATAAAGGATGTCTGCTCAGCTTTCAGGGAGGACCAATGATGGTCACACACATGCACTAAATATTAAAATATTTGGCTGCAAGACAAAAAAATGTATTGATCTCAAACAATGTTGACACCCCCTCTGTGGTGTTAAACAATGAGAACAAAATGCAGACAATAAAGAAGTAAATAAAGTTAAAAAAATTAATAAAATTAAACAAAAAAAATTCCATTATACAAATGGAAACAGTAAATAAATTCAAAGTGCTGCCAGTAAGTTAAATGACCATAAAATAGGGATGTAATGAGATCTTGTGAGATGATATTTGGTGAGATTGCTAGATTTGTTATCCAGCAAGGAGCCAAAATGGCTTAGGAAAATACAGGTATTACTGTTGAAGATATCCCCTTCCCTCTCAAATCGTTTGTTTGGCAGCATTTTGGGTTCCCAACAGAAATGATAAATGGCAAGAGAGTGACTGATAAGACACAGACAATATGTAGACACTGTATGCAAACAATGCCGTACAGCGCGGCTAATACAAGCACAATGCAGAGACATTGACAAGGTTTTTTGTCTTTCAGGTACATGGGCCAGACGTGGCCGTCAAACAGGCCGGGCACTCTGATTGGTGCTGACCTTCAGACAGTCCAGTAAGTGGCAGATGCAAGGACTCTGAACAAGCTGAGGGAAATCCTGAAAAACCCTGAACACCCATTCCACACCCTGAAAGACAACAACAGCACCTTCAGTAACAGACTTATTGCAACAATGTGCAAGACTGAGGGATACAGGAAGTCTTTTATCCCTGCTGCTATTTTTATAATGCACTTTCTTTTTAGTATTATTTATTGTATTTTAACTCAGTAGTATTTAGTTTTTAATATATATATATATATATATATATATATATATATATATATCTTGGCGCTTAAACACAGTTAGACCTAAACAAGATGTGGCTGCTGCAAGTGAGACTGTTTGGTGGACAGACACACATGCGATGTGTGTCTGTCCACACCTTACTTCACCTTAGATGAAAAAAAACGGCACGGCCATCTGAAAAGGCTAGCTCATCTACGTGATATAAGCAGCATCTGCTAGCGAACCTGAGTGAGCAGCAGCGCAGGCACGCTCATTTTTGCCAAACATGATGTGGACAGTGGTGTGCAGCTTATCGGCTGCTGCCTTAAACTTTTTACATGTAATATGAAACCTGAGGACGTGTGACAGACGTGTGGACAGTCCGGTTTTAGAGCTGTGGGTCCAGACAAAATGTGGACATATGTTCACCTACTGTTGTGCAGTTAAATTTAACAGGGAACTCTTTGCTAACGTTAGCCTTTGTTTTGTACTTGTACTCGGACTCCTCATCTCCCGCTTCATCCCGGTCCGGATCGTGGGGGCAGAAGCCTCAGCAAAGTAGTCCAAACTTCCCTTTGTTTTGTTTGTGTTAAAATGCTGATGATTGTGTCTTGTCAGTGGACATTGTTAGGTTGCAGTAAACTTTAATATAAGTTGCTCATTGTTGGACAGATGTATGTCCGTGTGTTGTTGTTGTTGTTTTTTTAGCCGCGTGTCTGCGTTGTTCCTCAGCTGACAATGTCATGAAGTCATTACGACAAGTCAACTCGACTCCGACTTTATTGACTTTATTAACTGAAGTACATCATGGTTACAACATCAGTACAACCGTCATATAAATTGTTTAGCTTAAATGCTAGCTTGAAATATGAAAGTTCTCCAAACAAAAACACAATTTACACAGAAGAATATTTCACTCAATGTTTCAATGTCCATGCCGTGTGCACCTCCCTCCAAGTCAGGAGGTGCTAGAAGTCCAAATTTCTATTTCTTTTAGTCTGTTTCTTTGCACAACGCTTGCACACACTGACCAACTCAAAAAATGAAACCTAATGCTCTATATCACATGCATCACATGACCAAGTGATTAGCCAACTGCTCGCCATTAATCTTCCCCAAAGTATGTACAATAATAAAAGTTACACAAAATATAAAATTAATATTAACTCTTAAACTCACACACAGACAAAAAATATCTGTTTCTGCATTCATTACAGGATTAATAAAGGATCTATCTATCTATCTATCTAGGCAAGACACTGAACCCTGACTTAGGCTCCCAGTAGGACTGACAGAACCTTAGAACCCTACTCGTGTATGAGTGTGTGTGTGTGTGAATGGGTGAATGTGAGACTAATGTAAAGCGCTTTGAGCACTATGAATGTGCAAAAGTACTATATAAGTGCATTTATATTTCCAGCATCACCACAGCTCAGTTCTCAAATCAACAACTGCACTTGCGAAGAAAACATTCGGACCTCAACTTCCATAGTCAAGCGCCAGATTTCTCTGAACCCACTTTATCCTCACAGGGGTCCCTGGGGGCCTAATACAGCTATAATGGACTGTACTTATATAGCGCATTTTATACATCACTACATCACTTTACAATTCCTCCCATTCACCAGTAGATGGCTGCTGCCAATACACCAGCGATACCGGACCCTACTGGGAGCTACTTTGGCGTCTTGCCCAAGGACACTTTGACATGTGGACAGCTAGAGGCAGGGGACAAATTGGATGATCCGCTCTACCAACTGAGCCACAGCCGCCTATGGGCTAAGGCGGGGTATATCTTGTATGAGTCGCCAGTTCATCAATCGGCAGATTTTATTTTGAAGAAAAGAGAAATCTATTATTTTATTAATTTTATTTGAACTTTTCTAACATTTTACTTTAGTTTAAATTTGTAGAGGAATAAGTTCATTAAGAAGTTCATTAAAAAGTTAACGCTTACAGAGTTATAAAATCCATGTGCAACTCAGTTAAATAACAGTCTGTTGTCCATTCATATTTATTTTAACTTTTGTAACATTTCATTTTAGTTTTAATTATTAGAGGAAGACGTGAAATACTTGGTCAGGCTCTGTTTGCACTATTTTCAGTCTGTATTGGCAGAGAAGAACTTTTTGTTTTGCACATATTGCCTGCACTTGAAAAAAGGAGAAATATATAATTGTATTTATTTTATTTTAACTTTTATTACATTTTATTTTGGTTCAAGTTTTAGAGGAAGAAGTTCATTAAAAGGAAGAAGTTCATTAAAAGTTAATGCTTACAGAGTTATAAAATCTATGTGCAAACTCAGGTAAATAAAAGTCTGTTGTCCATTCATATAATTTGGAATTTATTTTTCTTAAAATCTCACCTTGTCTCAATCTTGTGAACCCAATCTCGTGTCTCGTCTAATGACCTCAGTGTCTCATCACACCCCTAATATAAAACAATTTTCTGCCACAAATTGGTGTGAATTAAACTACGTAGTCCAGGAGACAAAGGCCCAAATTTGCCTGAACCTGGCTTCGGCGGTTAAAGTCTTCTTTTTTTTTTTTTTGCTGTTTGTTGTTGTCCGAGGTAAGAGAGGGTGTCCGGTGATATCCCTTGGGCAATTCCGGATATTTGCCATTTATTGTTGGATATGCTGCAGTCATACCCAAAATTCTGACATTTTGACATTCTTCACTTTATGTTCACCAAAGTCTATATCCACGGTTCTCAAACTGGGGTCCGCAGACCCCTAGGGGGACGTGGTGCATGTCCAGGGGGTACACGAAATTATTCACAGTTTTGTTTTGTTTTATTTTATTTATTTTTTTGCAGTTTTATTTTGTAGCGAGCGGAAGTAACAGCGCTGTTTGACGCCAGCTTGACTAAATTGAGACGGAGCGAGTCACAGGCTATTTTTAGCCACCCTGCAGCGAACATGGATCGATTTTTGTGTCCGCCAAGTTCCTCAAGAAGTGGTAAAAGAAATGACAATGAAAATGACAATGACAAAAACAAACACCCTAACCCTAAAAAGAGAAAGTACATTGATAGTTATATTGAGTTTGACAAGATCATCCCTCTCATTAAGTCTCTGTCTGTCTGTCTGTCTGTCTGTCTGTCTGTCTGTCTGTCTGTCTGTCTGTCACACACACACACACACGGTTTTGTGTGTCTTTTGTTCCGTTTATTATTTTAAAATTATTTAAAATTGTTGTTTCTGAAGTGTTCATTTATATTATAATACCTGAAAATGTGGCTGGTTTGCACAAAAGCACTATTAAAAAAGGTTATCATTGTTTCATAATAATCATTGTTGAAGTGGTTTTTTTTTTTTATCATTTTCAGTATCGGGAGGATGAGGGGGGACATGGAAAAATTTCACCCCTCCAAGGGGGACCTGGGCCAAAAAAGTTTGAGAACCCCTGGTCTATATATCATAATTATTTTTTGTGTTTGTTGACATAACAGGATGAGTTTAAGGCCTGGGGCTGGGGTGTGGTCATGCAATTGGGGGTGGGGCTTAGACCAAAAATCCCTATATAACTGTATTACTTTGGTTGTTAATGTGAGCCTTATTATTAGGCAAACACTCTATTGTCATTCTTGTTTTTACTTCTGCAGGGGCATATGAGGGACACAATTAAGCTAATTCAAACCAACTTGTGTAGCTATCTTGCTAACTCTGTCAATCACACTTCCCCCAAAAGATCACAGCATGCATATGCTAAGCAGAGAAACTATTTGACTATAATCATGAAAGAGCAGTGACATGTACTCACTGCTCACCAGTGAACTAGACCCACACTGGCTAGCACACACAACTCTAAGCTAGTACATGCTAGTTAGTGATTTTTTTAAGCTAATACATTAAGCTAAAAGATTTCTTATTTTAACAATATTGACTATTGAAATAGTAATGTTCCTGGTTCTCTAGTAAACTTAAGGGCATTGTCCCTGATTCACCCCCACTCCAAACCACATTGTTTTGGACTGAGAGTCATATGCACTATCCAATCCACTTAATAGCACGATTTTTAAGATGTTGGGGAGTAAGGTTAGCATATTTTTACAGACACTAAGTAATCTCGTCTCGTCATCTGAACCCGCTTTATCCTCACTAGGGTCACGGGGGTCACTGGGGGCCTAATCCAGCTACAGTGGGTGAAGGCGGGGTACACCCTGGATGAGTCTCCAGTTCATCTCAGGGCTGAATATACTGTATATAGACAAACAATCACTCTCACATTCACACCTATGGACAATTTAGATTAACCAATTAACCTCTCAGTGCATGTGTTTGGATGGTGAGAGGAAACCGGAGTACCCGGCGAAAACCCACGCAGACACGGGGAGAACATGCTCCACACAGAAAGGTCTGGTACGGGATTCGAACCAGGGTCCTTCTCGCTGTGAGGCACGAGTGCTAACCACTACACCACCGTGCTGCCCACACTAAGTAATGATCAAAATTAATTTAATAAATTAGTATTTTAACCCGTGGGCCGAGAAAAGTGTGTCAATTTTTAATTATAAACATAATAAATCTGGACAATGGAAATTTGTTTCAACTTTTGCTCAAAGTTAAGACCCTAATCTTAATAAAAGTACATATAAAGTGTATTTTAGTGATAAAAGTCACCTTTAAACATGATCTTTAATGTGTGTGTGGTGAAATATAACCTAATTTTAATCACTGATACGTGCAATTAATTTATCCATATCTTTTTCTATTGAGCGGTAAGGCAGCCATCTTTGTAGGCCTCACATTCCATCAACTACATTAAAAGGTGAAAGACACACACACGCTGCAGCAGGGAGAGTGCTGCAGATCGGTCTGCTGGTTTTAGTCATAGTTATCGAGTTTATTCTTAGTTTTAAGTAATTTTAGAGAGTTTTAGTGAGTAACAGTGAGTGGCAGTGTATTTTCCTGAATGTATATATAATGTATATATATTTCCTGAATGTATATATATATATATGTATATATATATATATATATATATATATATATATATATATATATATATATATATAAACTAATTTTTTTTTAATTTTATTTAAAAAAAATTGAATTAAACAGGAATGATATTTAATTGTGATTAATTGAAATTACATCAGATAGAACTACATTCAATTTGCAGGAATGCTATGATTAATCTGCGCTAATTTTGATACAATAGTTGTATAGGTTATAGTATTAGTTAGTGTATGATATTTAGTAATATGGAGTGGTGAAACTGCAGTTTAAAACAGTCATCAGAATCAGACCACTTTATTAATTCCAGAGGGAAATTATTGGATGTCAATGTTGCTCCATTGAAGCATAATAAAAAAGTAGCAGGAAAGAACTTATCAGTACAAAGATACTAACAAATCTTTCTTATTTAATGCTCATTTTCAGGTCATACACAGGCCCGGTCCGTCCTACAGGCGAACCACCTTTCTGCCTGGGGTGCCATGTGTGCTGTGGGCACCCCCGCTGGGAAAAATAAAAAAAGACCGCCTAGGCGCCCCCTCTTTTTCTACACAATGAACAAATACACTTTTTATTTACAATATTTCATCTGCCCTGGCTGCTGCACTTGAACAGAGACAGGATGCAGCTAATTGGTTTAGTGGGGGATTTGTCCACACAACTGGCAGCCGCAGCCCAACCAAGACCACAACGTCAATGTAATGTAAACACAAACACACGGTTTTCGCGTAATTTCAGCAGCGCACAATTAAAATGAAAAGGCACAAGCCCTCAGGTGCACAGGGATGATAAATGGAGGAAAGAGGAGGAGGAAAGAAAAGCCCAATTAAGAGGTAAGCTATGTCAACAAAGTGCTTTTTGGACTTTCTGTGTTATTTAAGGCTAATTGGCAAGGGCGTCAGTTTGATTTTTTAAGTGCTGGGGATGGGGGCGAGTTTAGGCTATTTTTAGGGGTGCTTCAGCACCCCTAAAAATGTGCTCAGCACCCCCTGGTTGCTCCCTTCAAAAAAAGAAAAAAATGCATTATGAAAAATATTCGCAGCCTCAGAGTTCTCCTAGCCTAGTGGAGAACTGTCATGTCACCTGGTGATTTGTCTAAACCAATAAAATACTTCTACTTACAGCCTTTTCTGATTGGTTTGTGTGTTCGTGTCCTGATTGTTTTGACAAATGGACATTTGATGGTGGTTCCACTGCAGATGAGTGACAGTAAGATGTGAAGGTAGGCCTGTGCCATTACAATTAGTCAACAATTAAATCCAATAGTAGTGTTCCCTGGTCTGTGGACAACTATAAAAACCACCTTCACCATCATTGATCTCATTTTGTCACAACTGGACATTGTGAACAACCACCATGTAGGCTTGGTGGTTTTTGATCTAAAGTCAGCTGTTTCATTGGATAATCATTCGAGTAAGAATGAGTACAGTACTAGTATAGTTGAGAAATCCGTAGCATTTTACATGTGCAGTATGTATCTGTGCTGATTTCTGCAGTGAACAACTGCGTTATGCATATTTACATCCTATTTCATCGTGGCAAATGTGACCTGTGTGTGAAGTTATCAGTTGTTTTTGTAGGATTTTAACTTTGCCATGTCCCGTCTGCAATGAATATGTTCCTATCCCTTTATTACTCATAAATTAAAGTTGCATGTTTGCAAACGTTGATTAGTGTTAAAAATAGATGTATTGTTGTGCATAAGTGCATTGTCATAATAGTGTGTAGTGTGCAGGTGTTCATGGGGACAGTTCACACACATTATTTACTAGATGTTTAACTCTGTTACCCTGACTGTTGGTTAGCATAGCCTAACGCTAACACATGATCAATCAGGTTAGAACTCTGTAGCTTTACATGTTAAACCATCTTGTCCATTTCTGACAACAGGGTTTGAATCATCTGCGGAGAGGGGGCGTGGCTTTGGGGATTTATGCCCCGGATCTATTTGTTTTATCTTGTCAAAAAAGATCACCCGTGTACTCCACTCCAAACAACACATATTAAAACTGATATTTGGGCAGCAATCCTACATCAAAACCCAAATTGCCCTAATTTTTAAAATATTCTTATTTGACTGGACCCCCCCCCCCCCCCAACCTGCTATAGGGAGTGTATCCATCATACTGTCCAAACATATTGTGTCTCTGCTCAGTCAATAACCCACCTCGACCTGACCCAGCTGATCCACACCTCACTTTTCTTTGAATAGAATGGTGAGAAAAATAAAATATATGAAAAAACCAAAACTAAACTAAAACCAAGCATTCAGAAAAAAAAGTATCAAACCTGATCAAAAACTGAATTAGAGGGAAAAAGTCCAAACTAACTAAAACAAAACTATAATGACAAATCCAAACTATTAAAACCCTGATCCTTAGTTTACATTTCTACATTTTCTTATTTTATTTATCATGTTGTGTTAATATTTACTCAGTGTTAAATATGTACATTAAATATGGACTCATTTACAATACATTTTCTTCCCATTAAACAGAGTTTCCTTCTGGGAAGGAAACCTTTCAGTCTCTTCATTTAAAAATGTTTATATTCATGTCATGAGGTCAAATATATAGAACACATTGCATTGACTACCCCTGTCCATTGGAATTAATGTTTCAGTTTAATCAGTGCCATCTTTATATGGGGGTAACACTACTTGCCTGATCATCAGTTGGCAATATCTTCCCTAATAGTGTGAGAAACATAGATGGCGGCTGTGGCGCCAGAGGCTGGACATGCTAACATGCTAACATACTGATATACTGTATAATGTTCTATATCTATGTCATGAGGTTAGGATTTGTCAAAATCACCTTTACCTCAACCTTAACATGCACTAAAATACAGAAAATTGCATTTAAGAAATCCGTTTTTCTCTGGGGGAGGCCCCGCAGACCCCCCTCGAGGCTAAGACCTGGTCTTCATAATGTCTGGCTAGCTTGAATCATAATTAGACCAAATTAAAGACCTTTATGAATTAGTATGGATGTTTATTTATATTTGAACAGTATACTATTCATCTGTACATTTTTCTTGAATGAATTTTATCAAGACACCTGTTATTATTAAATAGTGAGTAAATTAAATGTTAAATTTCCCCCTGCCTGCTTTAGAGGAATTGTTGCATTTGAGTACCTATGTGTGTGAGTAGACCAGGAGTTGACCTGCAGTGAGCTAACACAGTAGCAGTGAGCTAACACAGTAGCAGTGAGCTAACACAGTAGCAGTGAGCTAACACAGTAGCAGTGAGCTAACACTGTAGCAGTGAGCTAACACAGTAGCAGTGAGCTAACACAGTAGTAGCTAACAACAAACAGCCTTGTGGTCTATGGGTCTTTTTTTTCTTGGCCCCTTATCACCACCACACTTCACCAGAACATCCCAGAACCAGACATTTGTTTCTCATGCATAGGGCTGGGCGATTTTCTCTTTTAAAAAAATCTCTGATTTTTTCCCAAAAAACTCGATTCACGATACGATTTTTTTCCCACGTGGGCTAAATGAAAATGAAAACATTAGAAACATGGTTTCTTTCGTCTTCTTTTTTTTTATTAAATAACATGCAAAACAAAAATACTTCTACAAATAACTGTAAATAATAAATCAGTTGTGCAAAAGGTGCAACTGCAACCTGAGACTTTGTCTACATGAACTGTAGTAAGTCCAGACATATCCACCACTGTTACAGGAAAAATAGTGCAAAAGATACATTTTGTTGGAAAAAAGAAAGCTTAAAATATTTTAACAACTAAAACAATATACATTAATACTCATATTATATGAAAAACATTGTAAAAAAAACCGTAGTAGTGCAAAAGCTAGCTAAAACTAGTAACATTTTTACTTTGTAAGGACAAAATAAAACAAAACCTTATTATCAATCAAGCTACTTCATTAAACCTAAACATGTTACCAATATTTTGGATATATGATGTTATTGTGTCTGTTATCGCTCCACATCGTGCTCCATGTTTATCATAAGGTGCAGAGTCCTGCACGGGTTCGGGTACCCGTGGGTGAACCGCAAATTTTCACAAAACGGGTGAAACATGTTGTGCTGTGTCGGATACGGGTTCGGTTCTGGTCGGACGTGGGTGATCGCGGGTCTAATTTGCAGTTCATAGGCTAAAAGGCTAACAACATTTTTATTTGGCTCTGCCTTGGCTATGTCACTGTTCAGTATATTCATGACAATAAATGTTTGTATTTAAGTTTGGCTATCTGACATTTTCTTTCGGGTTCGGGTCGGATATCGGGTTCATTTATAGCGGGTCGGTTCGGATGCGGATTTTTTTTTTTTCGTCGGAAAACGGGTCGGATACGAGTTTAAATATGACGGGTACGGGCGGTTGGGGTATGTCAAAATCAGAACCGTGCAGGACTCTGATAAGGTGTGCCTCGAGAAAAGCTTTCAGTCAGTGTTTGTTGAACATTTTGTAGAAGTACTGACAGCGCTAGTCTCTGCCTTTTCTAACAGTTCTGCTTTTCTCCACTGGATGCTTTCGCTTCAGATGTGAACAGAGTGGTCGTACCGCTACCGTCAACAACAACAGCCCGAAGACACAGCTGACAACCAGGCAGTAGCTGGGCTTTGTCACACCCTAAAAACCCAAACTGTTTCCACACAACTGAACCTTTAGAACCTTTTTAGGAGTCAGCGTGTCTCCCTCACTGGAGGCTCCATATTACTCCCCGTGCCTCAGAAGAAGGGGATCGTAGGCGGGGCCTGGGGTGAAACACTACGGAAAGCAGCCTGGTTCATGGTTTTCTTTTTGCGAGGAAAAAAAGTACAAAAAATGTGTGTGTGTGTGGGGGGGGGGGGGTCGGATTGCACGATTTTCCTAAAATATGAATTGATTTTGCCATAAAACTCGATTTGCCCAGCTCTACTCATGCAATAAACTTATAGATCGACATGGAACTTGTAAGTTTGTTAGCTAGATCTTCATTTCAGCGCTTGTGGATGGGTAGATAAGTTTATTCGTCAATTTTAAAAAAAAGTTTCAAAATGGATTCAACTCTTTCGTTCAACTCTTTCATTTTTATTTTTTGTCTGCATTTGTTCTCATTGTTTAACACCACAGAGAGGGTGTCAACATTGTTTGAGATCAATGCATTTTTTAGTCTTGCAGCCAAATATTTTAATATTTAGTGCATGTGTGTGACCATCACCGGTCCTCCCTGAAAGCTGAGCAGACATCCTTTATTAGAACTCTCTATTATAAGCCAGGGAGGGCAGTGCTACACCTCAGTGATGAGTGGGGGAAACAAAGACTGGACAGGACGAACAGGGAAAGAAATTAATAGGCGGTGCTATTGCAGTTAAAGATTGTAAGGTGGTGTGTTATTCCCAATTATTAACTGTCCATCAATAAATTAAAAAAAATAAATCGAGAAAAGATAAGAAAACCAAAACAGCACAAAAGAAAAAGAGATTCAATAAATAAATAATTAAACAAAAACGGTACTGAGCATCATAGTTGTGGATGACTTGATAGTGTAAAATAGAATGCAATAGAATAGAATAGAATAGAATAGGCCAGAAGGGGACACTAGTGCAAGAAGAGAATGAGTTTAGGGTAGAGATTCTGGAGAGATTCTCAGCACATTCTGGCGGGTCCCATCATTCACTGAAATGGGACTCGGCAGTAGCTGACCCGATCAAACATGCAAGTGTGAAGGACCCCGAAGCCCAGAATAGCAATCACGGCAAGGCAGGGTCAAGCCAACAGGGCACCCCCCATTCTGGGCAGTAGGAGCTACAGGGCGCCGCCCCCAGAGAGACACCGGGGCCACCGTGAACGACGCAAACCCGGAGAACAAGAGGGAGCAGCTACAACCCCCCCCCCCAGCACACCAAGGCCGACCCAGGCGGCCTGGGGCAAGAAGACCCACCTGCCACCCCAACCCCTACCCCGCCCACCCCAGCCCCCACCAAACCCCCCAACCCCCCACCCAACCTGCCCAACCCCACCCCCACACCCGTCCCCGAGGGGGCCAACGGCCCCACACAGTCAGGAAGCCAGACACAGGGGCCGAGCGGCCCACCGAAGGGGCAGCACCCAGCCCATCACAAGGTAGGCCGCCGGTCAGAGGACAATGGGGCCGGGGACCGATGCAAGCCCAGAGGGTAAAAAACGACAGTGTGGTGGGGCCTGGTGACACCAACAGGGAGGCACCCCGCACACCCCCCCCACCGGACCCAGGAGAGCGCAGTACACCCAGGGCCCCCGCCCCCCCCGCAAATCGCGCCAATACCCCACCAGGACAGAGCCGCCACATGCCACCAGCCCACAATACAGCCACAGCGGCCACCAGAATGGCCAATCCAGCCCCAGCAGCCCCCCAAGAGCCATCGCACCAGCTTGGACCCGACGGGGAAGCAGGAGAATCCCCCCCCCCCCGCGACCACAGCCACCAAGTCCCGGGGACCCCCAGCCACAGCTACACAGATGGTAGTCCACCCCCGCTACCCCATAGCCACAAGGGGGCCGGGTCCCACCAACGAGGCCGTATTAGTGAAGTCCCCCCCCATTACTCCCTATTAATATGTCTCCAGATCCCTGACTGGAGACATTATTCCTGCACCGATGGCGAGGCATCCAGGGGGCAGGCCAGAGGACCACAGAGGATGGCTACTCTGCAGCCTGCCCTGGCCCAAGTTCCCCGAGCCGTCCCAGATCTACTCCCAAGGTGTGAATGTGTGTGGTGCATTAAAAGGAAATTAGAGAGCAGGGGAGGCAAGCGTGGGGGTGATGGGGAAGAGACAAGGCCGTAGAGCCCTGCCATTTACCCCACCACAGAGCCCATCCCTCCCGCCCCCACCTGCTCTCGAGGCCCTAACTGTTGTGTCCCTATATGTGCCTAAGGGTAGCTATATACAGTGAGGTGTGAAGTTGTGTGAAGTGCACAGTAAGAGGCAGTCTGGTGTGGGTCCGGCCCATTAGGACAGAGCAGCG
Source organism: Siphamia tubifer (assembly GCA_020466265.1). Classification (NCBI taxonomy): domain Eukaryota; kingdom Metazoa; phylum Chordata; class Actinopteri; order Kurtiformes; family Apogonidae; genus Siphamia; species Siphamia tubifer. The sequence goes on from CM035793.1 coordinate 5,554,224, forward strand.
TGGGAGACAGGTAGTGAGACTGCTGGTACTGATGCAGAAGGCCCCCAGAGCCCCGAGGCCAGAGGCCAAGGTGGGTCCACCCGAACCCGACCAGCCCAGCCAGCACCAAAACTCCCAGGAGTTGCAGTGCTAGACCAGCACCCCAGCAGACACCACAGTACCACCACGGGCCCGCCGCATGCAGAACCCTGCTCCGGAGGGAGGGCCAGGCCGCACCACTCGGAAGCGAGGGCCATGAGCCCCCACGCCCACCCTGGAGCCAGTACGTTCAACTCTTTCAACAGGTGCCACTGCCACTGTCAGCACTGGGGGCTGAGCACCCCTAAAGGTGAGATGCTAGAATCGCCCCTGGCTGGGGACAATAAACATAAATTTGAGTATGGTCTGAAAAGTGCTGGGTACGACTATGTATGTATATGTATGACATAAGGGATAACAGCCGACGAGGTGACCTGTTCGACGGAAATAATAGTGAGGTGGAGGCTAGAATTCCGGCGAAAAGTTGTTCTATTATGTAGCCTATGGACCATTCACCATGTAAACAAAAAACAATGATAAAACAAATATATAAGAATCTTTGGTTAAACAGGAAGTCCTTTGGGACCAGCAATGGAACTTGAACCTGTACTGGTCCATAATAAACCAATATATTTTATGTATGCACTGCACTGCAGTGTATTAAGTATTGACAAGTATTAAAAATCGTAACGTTAAGCCTATTTTCAATTAATAAAAGTTGGAAGCCAAACATGTGTTTTGTCTTGTTTTCCAAACAGCGTTGGAAACCACAATTAACCTAATTGGCTTGGGATAACCTAACACAGGTATTTCAAATCAGCATCGTGCCTCAAAGAACAAACAGTCCTCCCGACATCAACAAAGTTTAGATTAGGCCTACCTGACCGAAATTACATTGCCTGACCATAGAATGAAACGAAACGAAAGGCTCCGACTGTCTGAGCAAGCATCAACCTTTTGAGGAACACTATTTATGATTGATATGATCCATCTCGCATTGCCATAAAATACAATGGCAACAGCATCCAGAAGACAATTTCTAAGGAAAATACACTGGGAATTGCATCTGCCAAATCTTCATTTGGAAGTATAGCGAGCTTCACACATCGTTACACTGTAACTCATTGTAGGCTACACACCATCCTTAACAGACTGACCTGTTAAGGATGGTGTGTAGCCTTAACACACCATCACCATAGTCCAAACTTGACTTTCTCTGTTGCTTGCTCCACACCGGAGGATACTTCTGATGTGTACAACATGCATTGATGCATTGAGGGTGGAAGTGGAGCAGATTCAAGCCTATCTTAGAAAATAGTTTTTAGGAGAGCAAACCGGTCTTTTACTTGTTCCAAGCAGACAAGACCACCACTATATCCATATTGTCATAATATAGTAATGTGCAGTGAAAGATCCAAGATATTAGCCTACATATCAAGGGGAAATTCCAGGCAGCAACCAGATCCTAATTGTAGCTCTAATCATCCCTTAAACCAATGGCTAGCCAAAGCCAGATCGTCATATGCAAATGACAAGCAAGTAACCAGCAGCAAAGTTCAAGTAAACCATATGTATTACCTTATGGCCCTCCACGTAGATTCAAGCTATGAGGTCTTTATCCATATCCAGTCATAGTTATGTAATCCACAAGTGTTATAAGCTAGCTTAGCAGGCAGCGGAAAGCTATTTTCTAAATAAAAATCTGAAATATTTCCGACTCCAATATTATTTTAACTCCAATCTTCATAATGATGACTAGACATCATTACCATGTCAGAGGTTCCTCCCCACCCCCTTGTAACGACACATAATTAATATTAATTACAAAAAAAATTTGTGGTTTAACCTAGCAGGAAGCTACTTAACTGTCCTGCAACATGTAAGAAAGAAGTAAGAAACAAGGCTTTGTGACAGTATGACAACATTGCTATAATCTCGGCGGAGTTTGCTTCAAAACTGATCTGTGCTGAACTGCTCTGGTCTGACTGTGTTGATCAGCGATTGGGTGCAAACACTTCAAATACTTTGGCTCAAGAAAAGAAGGATGGACATTATTATGATATTGGGAAAATGCCCGTCTTTTACGCGCGTTTTCTTGGAAAACCCCCCATTTTTTACGGTTAAAATGTCATTTTTAATGCGATAAGCACTGGCGTAAATGTGACACATTTGTCTTGCGATAGCACACTGTCCTGAGAAAAACTATAACTAAGTGTATCTGTGCAAATATTATTGTAAATAGATCTCTATCCCATATATGTTTCTCTTGTTTCACCTTCTTGATGACAAATATAACCATTAAAATCTGATTAAATATTCAGTTGTATGTGCTTTTGTTGAGTAATATAAAATAATTAGGTTAATCAGCAACATATTTTACATAACAGTAATGATGGACATGTCCACAGCACTGCTTCACAAAACTATGACGTCAGTAAACAACAGGGTCACATGATACAGACGAAATGATGTCATTGAGCCATGCGCTACCGTGTATGTCTTATTATATATTTTTTCCCATCTTTTCAGCCTTCACCAAGTGTCTAATCTCAGCCAATGCAACCTCGATTGGCATATAATCAAAATATGACAAATCAATTCACATTTTTCTTTAATTATTAATGAAGTATGAAACGACATCTCACTTTATTCTATCCCTTTGCATCAAATCTGAAAATACAATTAAAAACCGAAAGAATAGACACACTAAAGTTGAACAAGACAAATAAAGTAGATGGATTGAGGGAAAGTCAAAAATATTTAGCAAAAATTAAACATTGAGTGAATGCATTTCGCTTGTGAAGGGTAAGATCGGTGCTCAGCTATTCTGGACTAGTTGTGTTGGCCAGTTATTGGCTGAAAGCACCACAAAATAATTGGCAGGGAAAATCAGTGGGAGGAGAACATTACCACATAACGCATTATGGAACGCAGGCCAGAACGCGTCCCGAAACGCGTGATAGCGCGCCAGTGCGCGTGCTAGAACGCGTGATATAATAAACACAACGCGTAGGTATGTGAACACTTTGGCTTGCCATACTTGTGTGTACACTGTCCGCCATTTTTGTACAGTGGCCCGTTGTGACAAATTAAACCATACCTATTTGCGTTTTCACATTTTGAATGTTTGCAACCTGCAGATTCAACACTAGATGTCCCCATATAATCATCAGTTCATTATGAGTAGGCTGGACAATGCGTCAATACAGGTTTTTCCTGACTACCATTTTTTCCAAGAAGTAATGAATTGATAAACATTTTAAAAGTGGGGGGAACTAAATTGTTCATCATATAAAGTGGTGGGAACATGTCCCCGGCGTCCCCGGTAAAAATTACGCCTATGCTAATTGGCACTAATGTTTGCGTAAGCTAAGTAATAAAGCTAAAGGTAAAGCTAGCTAGATAATGCAATAATGCTACGATTGGTAGGATCACACAGAATGAGATGAATGTTCAACCCTCACGTTTGGGCTTAGTAGTTTTATTACCAAAAACTAGGTTACTACTATACACCTGCATTGCAGTGTTGCAAAACCCAAACTGCAGTCATCATGTTTGCCTAACTTGCCTTGAGTCTCAAAATTAGTAGCAGGCTGCACCATTATATCAGTGATGATGTGGCTACAGCTACCAATAAAAAAAACCCAATTTAAATAGTTTGTCCTGTGCAGCCATGCATGCTTTTGCTAGAATTCATAACTACCTGTGTCTGTACAGATACACTCAGCAAATTTTTAAAGCCCCCAACTCATGGAGAAGGGACCACCACACCACTATCTGAAGCATGTAAGTAACTCGAGCCAATTATTTGTGGTCTTTGTTAGGTTGGTATGCTTTACAGTTACACCTTGCACATGTGGGATTTAGTAAAATTTTATAAATTGTGTTTGTGTTTATGTGCACTAGCATTACTGTACACACAAAAGACAGTGCAGTGGTGTAAGAGTATGAATGTACTTTATTTACAGCTTCACCTCCAGCTCCAACATCCCCAACATCCAGCACCTGCTCCACTGAAATAAAGAGTGAAGCTCCTCCAGCCCAAACATCTGGTGATGTCTATTCTACACCACTCTCTGAAACATGTAAGTAACTTCAGCCAATTATTTCTCAACTCTATGTAATCAAAATACACTGCTGTGTTATCATTATTATTATTATTATTATTATTATTATTATTATTATTATTATTATTATTATTATTATTATTATTAGTAGTAGTAGTAGTAGTAGTAGTAGTAGTAGTATTATTAGTGTTATTAGTATTATTATTATTATTATTATTGCTGTTGTTGAACGTTAGTTATACCCTGTTGTTAATTAAGTTAGGTCTTATTTTAAGTTAGGTCAATTCAAGTTTATTTGTTCAGTGTTTATATGCAAAAAAATTGACAAAGGACTTAATGCAGTGGTGTAACAGTATGAATATACTATGCTTACAGCTGCAGTTCCTCCAGCCCCAACAGCAGGCATATCTACCTCCTGCACATTTTGCTTTTATATTGTTGTTGAATATTTGTTTATTATTTTATCATTATAAGTTTATTTCCCTTTTCCCTTGTTATGTGAACCAGAAAATAAAAATTAAAAAAAACATGTTTGTATTCTTGAATGTCTGAGTGATTTATTTTGAGGTGGAGTGGTGGCGGTGGTGGTGGGGTCGGGCACGGGGTGAGCGGAAGGGGGGATGGGATGGGGGCACCCAAATGCCAATCTCGCTGGGGCGCCAAAATGTGTAGGATCGGCCCTGGTCATACACTTATGAAAATATAACTATCAATATATCATGATACTACAATTTCGTTTCTGCAATGAAATGCAAAATTTTACACGTTGGACCATTAACAACAAAACTACTGAAATCTTGAAGTGCCTTTTAGAGTTCTGAGTAAATATGTAAGTCAATCAACCATAACATTCATCCACATATGAATATAATCTGAGGCAGGTGATGATCCCAAACTACATCATTGACCGCAACTCCAGTGCTGTCAAAATGTACAGTTTACTAATCAATAAAATATTTAACAGGTCTTCATGGCATATTTTTCAATGGTTTTTGTGTGTCTAAATCTTCAACATTGCTGAAGAACCATAGTGACTGACCTCTTCTCTTGTTCCTCCGTAATTTCAAATGCTTTTCCAACAGGCAGGAGCCTCTTTTCTTTAGGCACCTGGGAAGAGAACGGAGGTCATTACTCCATGCTGTTGTACATCAAACATATGTAAAAAAACGTTTTCACAATATTCAATACACCCCCCCTCACTTTCATACATTTTGACAAACTATCTTTTATTTTTAAACAAGGTGTTCTCAGTTAATTGTAAAATGTCCCTAACTGTCACCTGGCATTAAGGAATCATGTTCATTTCAAATAGTAATTGTAATGGGGGGTGTGGTGGAGGAAGACTCAGAAGCACGGTGTTAAATAATGAAAACTGAACAAAAAACAATGAGACAAAAAGGACAATGGAGAACAAACAAAACATGGAGTAGATCAACCAGAGTCTGTCTGGGTTATTGAAGTGACAATATCGAATGGTCCGCACCGGCAACTGCAAGATTCACTGCTGATACATCTCCCTGATGAGAGAAATCTCGCAGCCGCACGGTGGAGCGGTATAGTGAACCCTCCTGGCGGAGATATGTAGATTTGGTGTGGCTAAGATGGTCTGGAGGGAGGACTGATGATGGCTTTGACAGGGTCTGGAAGATCTTGAGGGGGTCTGGAAGGTCTCGTTGGGATCTGGAAGGTGTTGAAGGTCTAGACGAGGTCTGGAAGGAGCTACTGACTCTGACAGTCTGAGTGGTCAACTACCTCTGAGAAGCAAAACTTTGGACCTAGGACAAAATGAGCTACAGAACTAAAGAGACAGGCCTGTGGACACTGACGGAGACATGACAAGAAAAATAAGGACTATGACTGAGATGCAAAAGAGGACCACAGACTCTGGCTGAGACAAAATGGAACCTAAGAATAGACTAGGACAAGAAAAACAGGGACCAAAAGAGAGAAAAAAAGCAAGAGGAATGGCCAAGACAGGGAGACAAACAATGAGACCGGACCAACAAAGGAAAAAGGCCAAACGAGACCAGAATGGCGAAGGACAAAGGCCAGGCGGAACCAGACCGACTAAGGAAAAAGGCCGGGTGAGACTGGACCATCGAAGGCAAAACTGGACCTTCTAGGGACAGTAGCTAGCGAAACCAGACCTACTAGTGACTCAGACAGAGGGATGAGAAATTAAGACAGAGGGAACATGAACTAAGACAGAGAAAAAGGGGGTGGGGACAGAAAATGAAGGGGGAACTGGGGCAGAACAAAAGGGAACTGGGACAGAACAAAAGGGAAATGGGACAAACCGAAAGGGAACTGGGACACACCAAAAGGGAACTGGGACAAACCACAAGGGAACTGATACCCAGACCAAAAGGGTATTTAGACCAAAAGGAACTGAAGGGAAAAAGGACTAGACTGAAGGAAAAAGACTAAACAAGACAAGGGATGACGACTAGACCAGAGACCAAACACATGACAAGGGACCACATGTATGACAAGGGAGCCAGTGGCACTAAGGGGTAGTGGAAAGCAGAAGAAAACCAGGACCAGGTGCAAACGAGTCTACCAGTCCCCAAACAGAACAACACACTGGAATGGACGCACACAAACTTAGGCCGGCTATGGGTCAGTTGGTAGAGCAGGTGGTCCAATGACTGAAGGGTGTGGCTGATGGCAGCTCTGGCTGTCCGCATGTTGAAGTGTCCTTGGACAAGACACTGAACCCTGACTTAGGCTCCTAATAGGACTGACAGAACCTTTGAAACCTACTGATGTATTAGTGTGTGTGTGTGTGTGTGTGTGTGAATGGGTGAATGTGAGGCTAATGTAAAGCGTTTTGATCACCATGAAGGTGGAAAAGTGCTATATAAGTTTACCATTTACTAATTTAGCCACCACCAGACAAACAGAAATAATACATGAGATGAGCAAAAAACAACCCCAGACAACCGGGTTATTGGGGAGGGAAACAGCAAATGTCCGGGTCATTGGGGAGGGAAACAGCAAATGTCCAGGTTATTGAGGAGGGAAACAGCAAATGTCTGGATTATTGGGGAGGGAAGCAGTAAATGTCCAGGTTATTGGGGAGGGAAACAGTAAATGTCTGGGTTATTGAGGAGGGAAAACGCAAATGTCCGGATTAGTGGGCAGGGAAACAGTAAATGTCTGGGTTATTGAGGAGGGAAACATTAAATGTCTGGATTATTGAAGAGGGAAACAGTAAATGTCCGGGTTATTGGGGAGGGAAACAGTAAAAGTCTGGGTTATTGAGGAGGGAAACAGTAAATGTCCAGGTTATTGGGGAGGGAAACAGTAAATATCTGGGTTATTGAGGACGGAAAAAGTAAATGTCTGGGTTATTGAGGAGGGAAACAGTAAATGTCCGGGTTATTGGGGAGGGAAACAGTAAATGTCTGGGTTATTGAGGAGGGAAGCAGTAAATGTCCGGATTAGTGGGAAGGTAAACAGCAAATGTCCAGGTTATTGGGGAGGGAAACATTAAATGAATGTCAGCGTTATTGAGTAGTTAAACAGCAAATGTCCGGGTTATTGAGGAGGGAAAAAGCAAATGTCAGGGTTATTGGGGAGGGAAACAGCAAATGTCTGGGTTATTGAGGAGGGAAACAGTAAATGTCCAGGTTATTGAGAAGGGAAACAGTAAATGTCTGGGTTATTGGGGAGGGAAACAGTAAATGTCTGGGTTATTGGGGAGGGAAACAGTAAATGTCTGGGTTATTGAGGAGGGAAACCGTAAATGTCTGGGTTATTGGGGAGGGAAACAGTAAATGAATGTCAGCGTTATTGAGGAGTTAAACAGCAAATGTCTGGGCTATTGGGGAGGGAAACAGCAAATGTCTGGGCTATTGAGGAGAGAAACAGTAAATGTCCAGGTTATTGGGGAGGGAAACAGTAAATGAATGTCAGCATTATTGAGGAGTTAAACAGCAAATGTCTGGGCTATTGGGGAGGGAAACAGCAAATGTCTGGGCTATTGAGGAGAGAAACAGTAAATGTCCGGGTTATTGGGGAGGGAAACAGTAAATGAATGTCAGCATTATTGAGGAGTTAAACAGCAAATGTCTGGGCTATTGAGGAGAGAAACAGTAAATGTCTGGGGTATTGGGGAGGGAAAAAGCAAATGTCAGGGTTATTGGGGAGGGAAACAGCAAATGTCTGGGTTATTGAGGAGGGAAACAGTAAATGTCCGGGTTATTGAGAAGGGAAACAGTAAATGTCTGGGTTATTGGGGAGGGAAACAGTAAATGCCTGGGTTATTGAGGGGGGAAACAGTAAATGTCCAGGTTATTGGGGAGGGAAACAGTAAATGTCTGGGTTATTGAGGAGGGAAACCGTAAATGTCTGGGTTATTGGGGAGGGAAACAGTAAATGAATGTCAGCGTTATTGAGGAGTTAAACAGCAAATGTCTGGGCTATTGGGGAGGGAAACAGCAAATGTCTGGGCTATTGAGGAGAGAAACAGTAAATGTCCAGGTTATTGGGGAGGGAAACAGTAAATGAATGTCAGCGTTATTGAGGAGTTAAACAGCAAATGTCTGGGCTATTGGGGAGGGAAACAGCAAATGTCTGGGCTATTGAGGAGGGAAACAGTAAATGTCCGGGTTATTGGGGAGGGAAACAGTAAATGTCTGGGTTATTGAGGAGGGAAACAGTAAATGTCTGTGTTATTGAGGAGGGAAACAGTAAATGTCCAGGTTATTGGGGAGGGAAACAGTAAATGTCTGGGTTATTGGGGAGGGAAACAGTAAATGTCTGGGTTATTGAGGAGGGAAACAGTAAATGTCCGGGTTATTGAGGAGGGAAACAGTAAATGTCTGGGTTATTGGGGAGGGAAAGAGTAAATGTCCGGGTTATTAAGGAGGGAAACAGTAAATGTCCAGGTTATTAAGGAGGGAAACAGTAAATGTCTGGTTTATTGACGAGGGAAATAGTAAATGTCTGGGGTATTGGGCAGGGAAACAGTAAATGTCCGGATTATTGAGGAGGGAAACAGTAAATGTCCGGGTTATTGGGGAGGGAAACAGTAAAAGTCTGGGTTATTGAGGAGGGAAACAGTAAATGAATGTCAGCGTTATTGAGGGGTTAACCAGCAATTTTCCGGGTTATTGGGGAGGGAAACAGTAAATGTCTGGGTTATTGAGGAGGGAAACAGTAAATGTCTGTGTTATTGAGGAGGGAAACAGTAAATGTCTGGGTTATTGGGGAGGGAAACAGTAAATGTCTGGGTTATTGAGGAGGGAAACAGTAAATGTCTGGGTTATTGAGGAGGGAAACAGTAAATGTCCGGGTTATTGGGGAGGGAAACAGTAAATGTCTGGGTTATTGAGGAGGGAAACAGTAAATGTCCGGGTTATTGGGGAGGGAAACAGTAAATGTCTGGGTTATTGAGGAGGGAAACAGTAAATGTCTGGGTTATTGAGGAGGGAAACAGTAAATGTCCGGGTTATTGGGGAGGGAAACAGTAAATGTCTGGGTTATTAAGGAGGGAAACAGTAAATGTCCAGGTTATTGGGGAGGGAAACAGTAAAAGTCTGGGTTATTGAGGAGGGAAACAGTAAATGTCCAGGTTATTGGGGAGGGAAACAGTAAATGAATGTCAGCGTTATTGAGGGGTTAACCAGCAATTGTCCGGGTTATTGGGGAGGGAAACAGTAAATGTCTGGGTTATTGAGGAGGGAAACAGTAAATGTCTGGGTTATTGAGGAGGGAAACAGTAAATGTCCGGGTTATTAAGGAGGGAAACAGTAAATGTCTGGGTTATTGGGGAGGGAAACAGTAAATGTCTGGGTTATTGGGGAGGGAAACAGTAAATGTCCGGGTTATTGAGGAGGGAAACAGTAAATGTCTGGGTTATTGAGGAGGGAAACAGTAAATGTCTGGGTTATTGGGGAGGGAAACAGTAAATGTCTGGGTTATTGGGGAGGGAAACAGTAAATGTCCGGGTTATTGAGGAGGGAAACAGTAAATGTCTGGGTTATTGAGGAGGGAAACAGTAAATGTCCGGGTTATTGGGGAGGGAAACAGTAAATGTCTGGGTTATTGGGGAGGGAAACAGTAAATGTCCGGGTTATTGAGGAGGGAAACAGTAAAAGTCTGGGTTATTGAGGAGGGAAACAGTAAATGTCCGGGTTATTGAGGAGGGAAACAGTAAATGTCCGGGTTATTGGGGAGGGAAACAGTAAATGTCCGGGTTATTAAGGAGGGAAACAGTAAATGAATGTCAGCGTTATTGAGGGGTTAACCAGCAATTGTCCGGGTTATTGGGGAGGGAAACAGTAAATGTCCGGGTTATTGGGGAGGGAAACAGTAAATGTCTGGGTTATTGGGGAGGGAAACAGTAAATGTCCGGGATATTGAGGAGGGAAACAGTAAATGTCTGGGTTATTGGGGAGGGAAACAGTAAATGTCTGGGTTATTGAGGAGGGAAACAGTAAATGAATGTCAGCGTTATTGAGGGGTTAACCAGCAATTGTCCGGGTTATTGGGGAGGGAAACAGTAAATGTCTGGGTTATTGGGGAGGGAAACAGTAAATGTCTGGGTTATTGAGGAGGGAAACAGTAAATGTCTGGGTTATTGAGGAGGGAAACAGTAAATGTCTGGGTTATTGGGGAGGGAAACAGTAAATGTCTGGGTTATTGAGGAGGGAAACAGTAAATGTCCGGGTTATTAAGGAGGGAAACAGTAAATGTCTGGGTTATTGGGGAGGGAAACAGTAAATGTCCAGGTTATTGGGGAGGGAAACAGTAAATGTCTGTGTTATTGGGGAGGGAAACAGTAAATGTCCGGGTTATTGGGGAGGGAAACAGTAAATGTCTGGGTTATTGGGGAGGGAAACAGTAAATGTCTGGGTTATTGGGGAGGGAAACAGTAAATGTCCGGGTTATTGAGGAGGGAAACAGTAAATGTCTGGGTTATTGAGGAGGGAAACAGTAAATGTCTGGGTTATTGGGGAGGGAAACAGTAAATGTCTGGGTTATTGGGGAGGGAAACAGTAAATGTCCGGGTTATTGAGGAGGGAAACAGTAAATGTCTGGGTTATTGAGGAGGGAAACAGTAAATGTCTGGGTTATTGGGGAGGGAAACAGTAAATGTCTGGGTTATTGGGGAGGGAAACAGTAAATGTCCGGGTTATTGGGGAGGGAAACAGTAAATGTCTGTGTTATTGGGGAGGGAAACAGTAAATGTCCGGGTTATTGGGGAGGGAAACAGTAAAAGTCTGGGTTATTGGGGGGGGAAACAGTAAATGTCTGGGTTATTGGGGAGGGAAACAGTAAATGTCTGGGTTATTGGGGAGGGAAACAGTAAATGTCTGGGTTATTGGGGAGGGAAACAGTAAATGTCCGGGGTATTGGAGTGACAATACTGAATGGTCCAGCACTGGCGACTGCAAGATTCACTGCCTAAATATCTCCTAGATTCGATAAATCTTGGAGCCGCATGGTGCGGGCCAAGTGAAGATTAACAGAAGTAGGAGGAAGGTCAGGACATTGACACCACTGACAGTATTTAAAAAGCTCAGTGTCAGCCCACAAGTAATGTTTGTTCATCCAGGTTGCCAGTTCCCACTGATCTGCAGCATTAACATTTTTGATCACAAATATCTGACCTTACTAAACCTCTGATTATTCCAAATATGTCATGACAAAGTGAGAAAAAAACAAGGATATGTACAGGAGATGCTTTTGAAACATGGAGACAGCTGAATGTGGGGAAGAAGACCGACAGCCTGCAATCTGACCGCCTGCTAAGAGCCACTGAGAACCTGAGGGCCTGTGGTCTCACAGGATGCATTGTGGTCTCTTCACTATGGTCTCAGTGGGTGAAGAGACCACCTGCCCAGAGGGGATACTACGCTCTACAATACTATGAATGTGATTGCAGTACCAGTTTTGGCTACAATCCTACATATGACTTCTTTAAATATATATCAAATACACTTTTATAAACATCAATACATATTTTGTCTTCTAAAATCACCCCACTAATGCAGAAACAGACTTGTACACTTTAAGTTTTGAAAAAGGCTAACAATTTATAGCATTTATCACATATAACAGATCACTATGTAGGATTTATACATGTATTTTATTGTATTTATTACATGTCCACACAAGGTCTACATAATAGAAATCAAACTTCAGGTGTAGGAAATTGTGCAATCGCTATTATTTATTTGTTGGACTAAACTACAGCATATCAATTTATACTTTACCACTTTTTGATTAATCTGTTCTATTAATACAAAATAAACTGCTCAGCCCAGTAATTACAGCTTTTAAGACATGGATTATCGAGTATTGAAGGTTTTCTGTTGTGCATGCAATGGATGTGGCCTTTGTCCAGACAGGCAGTGTAGTGTACAAGTGTGTAAAAGTATTTCATTACTGTACTTAAAGGTGTCATTCCATCATTATTTCATTAATATTGCTGTGTTCTTCATGGCTATTGAATACATTTTGTGTTGGTTCTACTTTGTATTTAAGAAAAACGTCCAGATTGCTTTGTTTCCAGCTGTTTTTGCACGGTAGAAAAATGACTTGAGGTTGAACAACAGAGTTTATCGGTACTTCCGCTTACATATCCATGACACGGTGATGAGGCGTCTCTGATTGGCTCAGAATGCGTGAAGAAACACTACCATGTCCCCTCTCGCTCTATGTGTGTTTACCATAACCAGAGTAACATACAGCTAGGTTTCGTGCTGTTGCTTGTTCTGAAAACGTGCAGGGAAAAAACAAGGCTTTATTTCCACAAGGAGCACATGAACCAGTTTGCTCCGCCTTTTTTTTTTAGTTTGTGCAGCACCTACTGTGGCGCCGTCTTCTCTTGTAGATGCTAATGCTACTTCAGATTCGTTGCCATCAGGGATGGACTTAACTCAACGTGGGTGACGCTAAAGTCCATCTGACGTTAAATGGACCGGCTTTTTCTAGGTCTCTCGTTCCTCTTCTTGTTTTCTGTGAATGCAGCCAGTGGAGGTGACAGACCACTTTCAAAGGAAACATCTGTTGGTAACTCAGGGTGACCCATCAGATTCCAAAAGGAGCATGGAAAAGTGGTTTTCAGCAGAATGACACCTTTGAGTAGATTTTACAAGAATCTGTTCTTTGAGTAATTCTTTTTCTGGCAACTTTTTACTTCTACTCCCTATTATATGTACTTTATACTCCTTACATTTATATAAATATCTGTACTTTATATTATATATAAAAAATAACTCACTTCAGAGGGAAAATCAGTGGGGGAGAAATATTGTGACTTTATATAGCATAATTATGACTCTTATTCATTAATTTTGACTTTTATTTAATAATTTTGACTTTTTATCTCACAATTTTGACTTTATCTCATAATGTTGACTCTTTATTTCATAATTATGCATTTTTATTTCATATTTATGACATTTTAGCTCACAATGTTGACTTTTTACCTAAAAACTTTTGACTTTTTATCTCACAATTTTGACTTTTTATCTCACAATTCTGCTTTTCTAAAATTTTTTGTCTTTACCCACAAAACTCAGCACCGTGACATGATCAAACACATTTTCTACACAGTAACTCACTTTTAAAGGCTTTATTTTTTGAGGCTTTTGAAACCTTAAGGATTTTTCCTGGTTAAATAAGTATTACTTAATTCATGGCAAAAATACAGCTTTACTTTTTACTTTATTACAATTGAGAAGTTGTACTTTTTTTATGTTTACTTCAGTAAATGAGTTGAATCAGTGCTTCTACTTTTACCAGAGTATTTTTTACACCAGTAGCTGTACTTCTACTTAAGTACAGAATGTGAGTACTTTGACCACCTCTGGACCCCCTGGACATTTTCCTTTCATTCAAAATGCAATTAAAGCACACCTTATAGTAGTCATAGAGTAGGCCGAGGGCATTGGCGCTATCCTCATCCCCATTGATGCTCATCATGGCTTTGGTGGCGGCAGTCAGTGGGTTCTCCAGGTATGATCTCCATGCCTCGTCCTCACTTGTGTATGCCCGACGTACTGTAGGAAAGGAGCTCTCATTGGGGACCACCACCACCAGACGCTTACTGACACACAAACACATTTGATTAAAAAGTCAATATGTGGACAAATCAGTCATTTATCATATGTTATATTCCTAATTGTCTTGATTGTCTATCTATCTATCTATCTATCTATCTATCTATCTATCTATCTATCTATCTATCTATCTATCTATCTATCTATCTATCTAATGTGAACTCTAAAGTTTTCTTTTTTGAGCAAAAATGTCTGTCTATCTGTCCATCTATCTATGTTTATATAGATGGATATCTATTTAACTATTACTGAGAACTGTTGTAAAGTCAATCAAGTCAGTTAAAATGCAATAAAAAATTAACAAGTGATGCAGGCACAATGCCCCCCCCCCCCCCCCCCCCACACACACACACACACACACTTTACCTGATTTAACCTATCTCTGATTATTGTGAAAACACATTTTTCGTGACTGTGACTTTGACCTATATTCACCAAAATGTTATGTGCTCTATTCTGGACAATCTCAAACCTTTCCTGAAAATTTCATGGAAATTGGTCCAGTAGTTTTTGCATATACCTGCTTACAAACAGCGAGACAGACCAACAAACAAATTGACTCAAACACAATACCCCTCTCCCCTTCGGGGAACGGAGTAATGAATATCATTACTGTTTGAATGCATCACCACTGGATAGAAGAAGTAGTGTGATCAGGGCTAGTCTGAAACCAACATGGTTGATTCCCCCTCCCTCTATAGCAGTGATATTCAACCTTGGGGACAGAAACCCAAGTGGAGTCAACTGGAATTCAAATGGAATTGCCTGAAACTTGTAGCAATTGATAAAAAAAAAATTAAATGAACAATCAACACACATAAAAGCCAAGCTGTGAGTGTGAAACACGAGCATTGTGGTACTGTTTATGTCACATGTTCACTGTTGTTTTCAGTTGCAGCTCTTTCATAATTCATAGTAGGACTGGGAGATTTATCGAGATTTGCAATATCTCAAGATGTTTACAAAATCGAGAAAGAATTTGGCATATCTAATATCTCACGATGAATAAGATTTTGCCTTCCTCCACTGCGCTGTGGAGCTGTCCGCCCTGCCTCCTTACATTTGTTCTCCCTCGTCCTTCCCTCGCGTGTAAGCGGCGTGTGTGTGTTGTTGTTTTTTTTGTCTGCATTTTTTCTCATTGTTTAACACCACATAGAGGGTGTCAACATTTTTTGAGATCAATGCATTTTTTAGTCTTGCAGCCAAATATTTTAATATTTAGTGCATGTGTGTGACCATCATTGGTCCTCCCTGAAAGCTGAGCAGACATCCTTTATTAGAACTCTCTATTATAAGCCAGGGAGGGCAGTGCTACACCTCAGTGATGTGTGGGGTAAACAAAGACTGGACAGGACGAACAGGACGAACAGGGAAAGAAATTAATAGGCGGTGCTATTGCAGTTAAAGATTGTAAGGTGGTGTGTTATTCCCAATTATTAACTGTCCATCAATCAATCAAACATGCAAGAGTGAAGGACCCCGAAGCCCAGAACAGCAATCACAGCAAGGCAGGGCCAAGCCAACAGGACACCCCCCATCCCGGGCCGTAGGAGCTACAGGGCGCCGCCCCCAGAGAGTCACTGGGGCCACCATGAACGACGCAAACCCGGAGAACAAGAGGGAGCTGCTACAAACCCCCCCAGCACACCAAGGCCGACCCAGACGGCCTGTCTACACTCAGATTTTATGTTTGCAATTAAAATAAGACAATATTCCTTGGTTCCTTCCTTGGTTTGATGATGTTAAAATGGTGCACAAGCACTCTATGACTAGTACCTGTCTAGGCACTTGGCTGTCTACCTGTTTGCACTTCAATAAAAAAAAATATTACTGAATTTGACACATTTGTTTTATTTATATATATATATATATATATATATATATATATATATCATATATCGAGATATAGCAAAAACATATTGAGATAATTTTTTTCTCCATATCGCCCAGCCCTAATTCATAGTTTTAGTTATTACTTGTTCAGTATTAATTGTCAGCCTTGTAAGTACACATTGAACTGAGTATACATATGACCAAGGAAAATTCAATCGGTTGATTTCAAGTGACATCACATTCCTATATAGTCAGCTCACAATTTTAAGATGGAGGGCAGGAAGTGAAGTAGCTTGAGCGAGTTTTTTTAGAATACCAAAAATTGCCATTCACAAAAGTGAGAAATGGAAAAAGCTCACAGAAATCTGCATTTGTGGTCGGGAGGAGCAGAGTCTGCTAATGCCGGTGTCTGCAGCAACCACTTCGTCAGAGGTATGTTCAAAAGCTAACTTTTTTGTGGATGTGCTACATATCATTAGGTTGTCATTAAATGCTCATGTAGACTGTTGTATTATGGTTTACCTAGCAACATCAAGATGTTTTTGCATGTTTGTTGATATTAGTCGCTACTGCAATACATCTTGATGTTGCATCTTTACAAATAAAACACTCACCCTGACAAAAAAGTTATATGCCTCCAAACTTCTATAGGCTTTCACCTGCTGCTTGGTAGTAGGATTTCTGCAGGACCAGGTCTCGATTGTTGTCAAAACTTTGGGTTCTGTCAAAAACTCATTGATTTTCATAAGATATGGGTCACATCCAATAATTTTTTAAAATAAGTGTATGTATCTCTGTTTCGACACTGGATCTAAATCCGTACAATAAGCACAGTCTTCTATGGTTTCCTCCATAGTGACATTCTCTATGGTTACTTCCTGCCCACCAGCTGAGTTCGCGGCATCAACTTCACTCTGAGCAGTCACAAACCCACCATGTAGTAAATAACAGAAAGACTGCATCTATTCCCTGTGTAGTTAATAATAAACCCTGTATAGTTAAAAATAAACCTAATATTAAAAAACCTATAGGAGTGAGATCAAATAATTTTATAAAAAATAGTTTTAAGTAATAATCAGATTAAAAGAACACCTAACAATTTTATCCAATGTGGACTGATCAATATTAGGTCTATTTCTTCCAAATCTTTATTAATAAACGATCTAATTAGTGATTACAAAAGTGATATTTTAGCTCTGACTGAAACCTGGCTGCAGCAGGATGAATATGTCGCATTAAATGAATCCACGCCACCAACTCATGTGAACTATCACACAGCCAGAACCAGTGGTGGTGGTGGAGGAGTGGCAGTAATATCCCACTCCAGTTTAGGTCTTAGCCCTAAAATTAATCATAAAACTAATCCCACTTACCACTCCTTTGAAAGTCTAGTTTCATCCATTACTTTCCCCAACTGCAGAAACCAAAAACCAGTCCTTTTTGTCATAGTCTACTGCCCTCCTGGTCCTTATTCACAGTTTTTATTAGAAGTCTCTGACTTTCTATCCAGTGTAGTGTTGAACTGGGATAGGATTAGAATAGTTGGTGATTTGAACATACATGTTGATAACAACGCTGACTCTCTTAGTAATGCATTTAGTGACCTACTAGACGGATTAGTCTTTATCCAAAATGTTCATAAACCAACCCACATTCACAGACATACTCTTGATCTGATCTTAACACTTGGTGTTGAAATTAATGACCTCGTCGTTTTTACCCATAATCCCATACTCTCAGATCACTTTTTAATGAGCTTCCAGGTTTTGTTTGAGGATATTTCTACCTCAGTGATTAAAACACAAATGAAAAGGATACTATGTGACCGTGCTGTCTCAAAGTATAAAGAGTTAATTCAGTCCGTGGAACCAGTTATTCCATCCACGCTCCATTCTGATGATTTCCTGCAGTTCTTTAACAATAAAATATCAACTATTAGAGACAAAATAGACACATTTCTCCCAAACATTAGATCATAAAAAGCAGTGGTTTCAAACCTAGGCCTTTTAATAAATCCCTCTGTAACACTAAATAATTTCACCACTGTAGACCAAACTGATGTCATATCTATTATCATGTCTTCCAAATCATCACCTGCCTCTTAGATCCAATTACAACTAAACTCTTTAAACAGATTCTGCCCCTAATTATTAGCACTGTCCTAAATATAATTAACACTTCATTAACTACTGGATATGTGCCACAGTCATTTAAATATGCTGTTATTAAACCAATTCTGAAAAAGCCTACCCTAGATCCTGACATTCTAGCCAATTATAGGCCTATATCTAATCTGTCCTTCCTGTCAAAGGTTTTAGAACGAGTAATAGTTAAACAGCTGTGCCAATTCCTGCAGGATAATAGTTTATTTGAACAGTTTCAGTCTGGCTTTCGTGCCCATCATAGCACTGAAACAGCGTTAGTTAAAGTTACTAATGACTTATTATTAGCTGCTGACATCGGATTAATATGGGTCCTGGTGTTATTAGACCTTAGTGCAGCCTTTGACACCATTGACCACAGTATCTTAGTGCACAGATTAGAATGTGATATAGGTATTAGAGGAGCAGCCCTCTACTGGTTTAAATCATATTTATCTGATCGCTACCAATTTGTTTACATCAATCAACAATCATCGCAGTCCTCCAGAGTTAATTATGGTGTTCCTCAAGGGTCAGTCCTTGGGCCTATTTTGTTTACACTATATATGCTCCCTTTAGGTAACATCATTACAAATCATGGTATTAATTTTCATTGTTACGCAGATGACACACAGCTATATTTATCGATTAAACCTGATCAGACCAGACAAATAGATAAACTAAGTACATGTGTCCAAGACATAAAAATTTGGATGAGTGCCAATTATCTTTTATTGAACCCTGAAAAAACTGAAGTCGTTATAATTGGTCCTAAAAATGCAAGAGACTCCCTACCTGACCACATAGTTACTCTGGACAACTTAAGTGTAACACCCAGTGCCACAGTTAAAAATTTAGGAGTTTTATTTGATCCAGATCTTTCATTCAAAATGCACATTAACCAAACTTGCAGAACAGCCTTCTTTCACCTGCGCAACATTAGCCAAAATTAAGAATATTCTGTCTAAAACTACTGCAGAAAAATTAATTCATGCATTTGTTACATCACGATTAGATTATTGTAACTCCTTACTTGTAGCGTGTCCTAAATATTCCCTAAAAAGCTTCAACTGGTTCAAAATGCAGCAGCAAGATTATTAACAGGATCAAATAGAAGAGAACACATCACCCCTGTGCTCCAAACCCTGACCCATGACCCCTAACCCTATCACCCCTGTGCTCCAAACCCTGACCCCTGACCCCTAACCCTATCACCCCTGTGCTCCAAACCCTTCACTGGCTACCAGTTGAGTTTAGAATTAAATTTAAAATCCTCATCCTTACATCTAAAACCATTAATGGTATGGGCCCCTCCTATCTTAAAGATGATCTGGTTCTGTACCAGCCCAAATAGAACCCTTCGTTCTCAGAATCCAGGTTTATTGAAAGTTCCGAGGGTTTCTAAAAGTACAGTTGGAGCTAGAGCCTTTAGGGCGTATTGACATAGCACTCAGAAAATCCGGACTTTCGGACTTTCCAGGAAAGTTCGAACCTTATTGACAAGTGTGAAACCTCCCTCGAACCTTGGTCTGGACTAAAGACCGAGTCTTTGGTCCGAGCTGAGGAGGTAGTCTCGGTCCGGACCAAGGTTCGCTGGTGCAGAGTGTGAAACGTCTGTTTAGGAAAGTCCGGACTATCATAGCAATTACGTCACAGTCATGTGCGCGGAATCTAGTCAATGTCCAAGCATGAGTCGCGGCAATCCATAGGGAGACGAGGAAACCAGGTATTTCATTGAAATTTGGTCGGATGATACTATAAAGACTGTATTGGAGACAAGCCGCTGGTGGGAACACTGGTATGAGAGTTGGCAACATTGCCAAAATAGGGCAAAAATCAGTGTTGTACCTGAACACATTCATTGAACGATCGTTCACGAACTATATCATATTTTTGTTGAACGTGAACGACTCATTCACTTTTGCCAAATGAACAGGAAGTTGTGAACGTGATTATTCTGGCATTTATTGAACTGCGCTCTTATGTAGTTCATATTTCGTTCTTATCACGTTGTAATTATTGAGTCCTATAAGGAATAAAATGGGATCAAAACACAGCATTATCATAGATGTCATTTTTATATTATTCTGAACTAATGTTGGAAACATAATGTTGTGGAATAGACAATGAGAAGCGTTTTGGGCGGAGCAGAGAGAGAGAGAGAGAGAGAGAGAGAGAGAGTTTTTGGGAGCGGAAAAAAAGAGTTAAATGTACAGTGTGTGACCGGTGACAGGAGCAGATGTTGTCCCGTTCTTGGAAATAAACATTGAAAACGAAACTCACTGAAACCACTCCTTGTGAGAGGGAAGTTAAACCCGGGGTAAGGTACTTACTTCCGCCCTGGAGAAGTGGCATTTACCCCTGATTTTTTGACTACAAGATAACGTCAGAAACGGTTAATAATACGTTTACAATAATAACACAAAAAAGAACGAAAAAGTTCATTTTGGGATCCATGAACTTCTGGTTCATAATTTGGAAGAATGAACAATGAACTGAACTAATTCATATTGAGTAACTAGAACTGAACTTTGAACTAGTTCCTAATTAAGGTCAACTTTCCCAACACTGGCAAAAATTATGAAACTAGTAACTGGGTCCATTATCTGGAGGCATTTCCTGCAACAGTGTAGCGTGCTCATCTACTATCCAATCAGGGTCGAGTATAGAGAGACGCACGCTGTACACGCATTGACGACATGACGTTCTAAAGTCCGTTGGTCCACTTGATTCAATACAGTGTGAATGAAGACTGTAAATAAAGTCCGGATTATAAGTACAGTGTGAAAAGGCAAAAAAAAGGGTCTGGTCCGAACCTTGGTCTGGACTTTACCATGTGAATACGCCCTTAGTTATCAGGCTCCTGTCTTATGGAATCATCTTCCCTTTAATATTAAAGATGCCGAAACAGTCTCTACATTTAAAATTAGGCTGAAAACATTCCTGTTCGAGAAAGCCTATGGTCAAGTTAGTTAAAAATTATGTGACTCATATATCATGTATACATGATGTATGAGTCACAGTTCAGTCTAGGCTGCCCTAGGAGCTAGAATGCTGGGGGAAGTACAGACACTGAGTTCTTTCTTCTCTTTCTCTCCCTCACACCTGTTTCTGTCATTTTTATAACATATCTTTCATACCAAGTCTTTTCAGGGCTAGTCACCTGGTGTGTCCTTTCCCCCCTCCCCCCCTGGGGGGAGTGGTGGCTCTCCTGACAGTGTCTGCACGGGAGCCATGGACGACAGGATCGTCTGTCTCACCTGTGTCGACCCCCCGCCCCTGCCTGTCTGGACCAGCCCCCCCTCCTTCATTTATAAATGGACGTTCATCTATAATCTGTCCGTCCATGGGAGTGGACCTGTCCTTCAATGTGGTTCTCCTCAAGATTTCTTCTTTTTCCCACTGGGTTTGGAAGTTTTTTCTTGCCGAGAAGGAGGGTCTAAGGACAGGGGGAGGGTCTAAGGACAGGGGGAGGGTCTAAGGACAGGGGATGCCTGGGACTTTTCATATATCTTTGTAGTTGATTGTGTTTTTGTAAAGCCCTCTGAGACGACTTTGTTGTGATTTGGGGCTTTATAAATAAAATAAATTGAATTGAATAGTCACATTACTGCAACTTACCTATTCACCCTTTGTGCAGCTTAACCTTCAACTGACTTTTATGCCTCTCTCCATAATAATATACATTATATAGACTAAATGTCAACTAAAATTTATATTCATTTTTATATTCATTTTCAACATAGTACATGATTTCAACATTTTTTCAACATGATAAAAAAAAGTTTAATTTTAGCAACAAAAAAAGGTTCAGTTTTCAATGTCTGGGGTCATCAGACATTTGTAATGTTAAAATGGGGTTATAAGACAAAAAATGTTGTGAACCACTGCTCTATAGATACAAAGAAATCTGAAAATGTCATTCTCATTTTCAGGTCATTGTACACTGATGGATGAACTGTATACTTTCTTTTTCTTTCTGTTTTAAGACAATGTAATACCAACACTGTCACTGGCCAATAATCAATATCAAGATAGAGAAGAGTTTCTGACTTGACTCCAAACTAAAAGCTGTTGAACAGAGCATCCAATCCAAATAACTACTTAAATAATGAAAATTAATGTAAAACTAAACACCAAGCTGTCAAAAAATCCATGTGAGTGGATGAGTAATTACAATTTTTGGCCTAGAAGGCTGCAGTTAGCTTGGTGACCGGTTCAATTCCCAAGACTGAGAGAATGATGATGTGCCCTTGAGCAAGGGACCGAACACCCCCATTTGATCCCCAAGCATTTGATAGGGTAAGGCCATGGCTCCCAGTATGCCGTGTGTGCTTTTCCCTTCATGTACTAGTAGCGATGACTTAATTGCAGAAGATCTATTTGATGCATGTCTATGTGTGTCAAATATAGTGAAATAAAGGTTATTCTCTTCTTCTGCTTCCAGTAATTCAGGTTCTGTTTATGATGAGCTACAGAGCCTACATTTGCCTACAATACTTTTTCAATACATAGTGTGATTTGTGTTCCCACTTAAGTGCAGATGACAGACCAGTTTAACACTTAGTGTTGTCACAACACCTTTGAATTCAGCCACTCACTAAAGGGCATCTCAATGTGTCCACTTGATATTACAACATTTTTTAAAACTACAGTGTCTGTGTATATTAACAGACTGTCCCTTTCTGTTTACAATTTTAGACTTAGTTGAAATTAACACCTTTAATTGTCAATGAGAAGTAAGTGAATCAGTAATACATTTAGATATGCAATTGTTTCCATGCTTTGACTAACATCATTTTCTGTCCATACCCACACAACGGAGTACTGTGACCTGATCAAACACATTTTCTACACAGTAACTCACTTTTTTAAATACTTTTGAATAGAGGTGTAATGGTACACAAAAATCATGGTTCTGTACGCACCTCGGTTTTAAAGCCACGGTTTGGTTCATTTTTGGTTCAGTACGAAAACAAAATGCAAAACAATTTTCTTCCTCAGAACGGTGTTAATTAAGCCCCCCAAAAAATATCAATATAAAGATGGAAACAGCAAATAATTCAAAGTGCTTCTTGGTACCAGTAAGTTAAATGGTATAGTCTTAAATGATTAACCAAATGTTTATATGAAAAATAATTAATTCCTTTTAAACAGTGAAAAAAAAAAATTCCAATATCTTCAAACTCCACAGGCTGTATTTCCCATTTATAGAAAGAAACAGAGAAATGAGCCACTCAGAAAAAGCCTGTCCACTACATGTCACAGGGACATTGGCGTCACCCATGTGGGGTTAAGCCTGTCCAACATACGGTGATGTCACTTCACCTAGTAATGTGCACCGCCATTTTGAGAGGGGTAAACAACAGCGTAGCAACCACTGCATGAACTGCACTGCAGATAAACTTCACCGTCCTGCACATTTAAAACTTGGCCAAATCTTGTGCAGCCTTCGGGTGCACGGGTCTTTTTTTCATGTGCCAACAGAAAAGGGTGAAAAACATGCAGCATGGCTTCAGGATCCGAGAAGAATATCTCCGGATGATGGCAAGCCCTGGAGTCTGTCTCAAAGTGGGCCTATGTTTGCTCAGAACATTTTGTCAGTGGTAGGTCTAGCTATACAACCATTTTAGTGCCTAAAAATATACATTTTTCATGGAATTGAGATATAGGCATTTTAGTAGCTTTTTGTAAGCTAGCTAGAAACTATCCTGTCTATTTCTTCTAACATCAGCTAAAAAGTTACCTGCTAGGCCTAACCTAAAATGAATGGCAAAACTATTTTCTTAAAGGTTTTTTCATCTTTATTTGATTTTTATTTATGAGTCCTATTTATAATTTCTCACAGGAAAGCTACATCTGGAATCTGACCACCCAGAGCCTGCCCTAATAAACCAAATAATAAACATGACAAAAGAAAGGCTAATAAACTAAAAAAAAAATTAAACAAAGTAAAACTAAAATAGTGGAGTGCTCTGGAGGCTGGGCGAGTGAAGGGCAGAGAAGTATTTCAAATAAACCTACCTCAAACAAAACATATGCTTCCAGGCTCTTATAAGTTTGCATTTTTTCATGTTTATATATGCCAAGACTTTCGACGAGATAGTCGTAAATGGCTGGTCACTCAATATTAGGCTATCGTGCTACTCTCGGATGATAAACACACACAGAACGAGAGGGGAGGGGGAGAGTTCCTTCACACATTCTGAGCCAATCAGAAACGCCTCATTACCACGTCATAGACATGCATATGCAGAAGTACAGGTAAACTGAGTTATTCGACCTCAAGTCATTTTTCTACCCTCACCTCCACATGATATGCACATGGTCACATGCAAAGTGACTGTATTGGTTTCGTATAGGGCTGTACCAATACGAACATCTGTTTTCAATGGTTCGGTACGAATATATATATATATACCGTTACGGCCTTACTGTTGAAACATTCCTGTTTCTTCTTGGTTAAATAAGTATTATTTCATCCACGGCAAAAAAATGCAGTTTTACTTTTTACTTATTACAATTGAGAAGGTGTACTTTTTTACCTTTACTTCAGTAAAGGAATTGAATCAGTACTTCTATTTTTACCAGAGTATTTTTCACACAAATAGCTGTACTTCTACTGCAGTACAGAATGGGAGTACTTTTAAAACTTCTGTCAGATACAACATTTACTGTCCTACCCTAAATCTGCCATGTAGTGTGGCAATCCAAAGGAAACATAACAGCATGTGAAAACTCAATTAGAGTCAGTCAAGTGAACTGAAAGAGCACTTTTAACAGACCAGTAATGCAACACTTCATTTACCACTTGTTGCATGAATTCCATGTTCTAGTAAATTCTTTACGTTTTGTTGTGACAGATCACTGACATAAACACTGAGAAAAGGTCAGAGATTATGTTTATATTGTAAAAACTTTACTAATACTTATGGATTTTACATTAAATGTCATATATGTTAGAATATTGGAAAATACACCTGCTGATTTCACTGCAGCACTAATACCGCTTATTAAATGTGGTTATTTTCTACTTCTGTGCTGTGATTAACTGCTTATTATAAGATATTTTAATGAACAGTGGTCAAAACCAAAAAATTTATTAAGATATCAAGAAAAGTAAATTGCACTGCACTGAGAACAGCCGAAGGCTTTCAGCCCCAAGCTATTGATTCTAACAATATATATATATATATATATATATATATATATATATATATATATATAATAAATATAATATATATATAATAATATATATATATATATATATATATATATATATATATTATTATTTATTATAGGGTTATAACTGTTACTGTTTTTGATCCTGTGAAAGAACTCACTTTATAACGATCCTATTATATATATATATATATATATATATATATATATATATATATATATATATATATATATATATATATATATATATATATATATATATATATATATATATATATTCCTATTTTAAATACATTAATGGGAAATAATGAAAATATAAAATTAGTAATGTCATGATCTACCATTAAGAACATAATTGTCTCATCTGAAAGTGAGTTTTTTCACAGGATCAGAAACAGTAACAGTTCTAACCCTATAATAATAATAATAATAATAATAATAATAATAATAATAATAATAATAATAATAATAATAATAATAATAATAATAATAATAATAAAGTGCTTTTAGATTGTCGTACATTTTCTTATTCAACACACATATGTACTGAAGAGTAAATTCATACCAAATAATGGAAATATAAAATTAATAATATCATGTACATTTTCTTATTCAAGATACACTTATATATATTTTTCCTCATGTTATCATCTGGTTACTCAAACCGTCGTTGTTTAGACACATCCATTGCTCATCACGGGCCTAAATCCGCACAAATGTTCTCAACTCAAAATGCACGACTTGAGTCACTTCATTTCAGAAAGTTGAAAGCATTTCTAAAATCCACTTCTTGCACTTTGAGGACATTTCCATCAGTCAAAAATGGCGATTTTAGCTCGAACAACACAATCCAAGGCGCCAAAAGGCAGCTTTAGTTTGACCTGGGCCCAAGAGAGAGGGGGATTTAGGAGAAAATGACACCACACTAGAACAGTCCTGCAGTCATCCTCTTCACTTATACAACCTGGTCCCTTCTGTTTAAGCTACACACTAGAACTATCCTGTAGTCCACCTCCTCTTCACATATACAACCTGTTCACACTACACAGTAAAGACACAAGTGCTCTTTAACTGTTTTTGACCTGCTTTAGATCCTCTCCGTCACTTACTTGTCTGTCTCCTGTGACATATTTTGCTTCCTCTACGCTTCTTCCTTGTGAAACTGGACTTTCAAGTCGGAGCAGGTAATAGAGTGAGTGAGTTGCCAAAAGTTGGGCTACAGGTAAATCGACTTTTTCTTCTTGTCTCCGCCACTCCACCTGGCAGCTTCAGGTAAAAAAAAAAAAAGCCTCCGTGGGCGCTTTTGTCCCCGCAGCCAATCACCTTTTGTGTCTGCGTGGGATCCACTTTACAACACAAATCATTACTCGTATATCAATAGATCCTGTTGCCATGCATTATAACATTTGCCTTGGCTTAATGGCAGCGGGTCAACATTGTTTAAAATTCTTTCACAGTAAAAGAATTAGTGTTGAGGGTGAGCCTTCCGCCCATTGGCTCCCGTGATGTGAGGCGGCCTCTGATTGGCCGAAGCAGGTAAGAGGCCCGCCTCAACTGAAAACCAACTGAAACACTGAAGACAGCACAATGACGCATCTATGTACCTGCCAGGAGATAACGACAAGCAACCGGGGCCACTTTGGAGCATTTACACTGTTTTTATTTTTATACACAGGTGGGAAGTAACTAAGTAGAAGTACTTCGTTACTGTACTTAAGAGTATATATTTTTTGAGGTATCTGTACTTTACTTCAGTATTTATTTTTCTGGAAATGTTTTACTTTTACTCCCTACATTTTTGACATAAATATCTGTACTTTATACTCCTTACATTCCAAAAATAAAGTCGTTTCTTTTTCAAACTAAACAGATGTGGGAAAAAAAAGTGGTTTCACATGGAAAATCTGTGGATCTGTGAATCTTTCAATATCGTAATTCTGACATTTAACTCATGACTGTGACTTTATCTCATAATTCAGACTTTTTATCTCACAATTTTTTACTTTTAATCTCATAATTATGCATGTGTTAACCTCATAATGATGTCTTTTTGATGACTGCATTTCTTTCATATCTACATAACTGAGTAACTGACTTGATCAAATACATCATCTACACAGTAACTCACTTTTAAATGTTTTTTTCCCCCGATGGTTTTGAAAAATTTCAGATTTTTACTGGTTAAATACGTATTCTTTCATTCATGGCAAAGAATGCAGTTTTTGCTTTCTACTTTTTTAAGAACTTTATTACAATTGAGAAGTTGTACTTTTTTACTTTTACTTCAGTAAAGGGGTTGAATCAGCACTTCTACTTTTACCAGAGTTTTTTTTTTTTTTCACACAAGTAGATTTATTTCTACTTAAGTACAGAATGTGAGTACTTTAACCAGTTTATATATATATATATATATACAAATATACTTCTGAAAACAGTGATAAGTCAGTAACAGAATGTGAAGAACTGATTCATCACTGCTTATTTCCTTCCTCCACATCCAGTGATGGAGTGTTTTCCACTTGAATACTCCTCAGTATGTCTCAGGTATCCCTCAGAGCAGACAGGGGGTAGGGAGGAGCCCTGTCATTAGCTAACACAAAGCCATTGTCCCCTTAATGAAGCCATTGTATGGAGTAGATCCCCAGTGTTTGGGATAACCCCACCACAGCAAACAATTAGAGTGTATACCTCACACACAAAGATGAAGCACTGCAGAGGTGGAGCTCAACACAATCACACACCACTAACCCTGAAGCTGCCCTTGTTGTTATGGATCTGATTGTGTTTATCACTTCTTATCCATTATGAAACAAAAATATATGGCAATATATTTTTCAATATATTGCATTATATTCAAACTATATTCCCATACATGGAAAAGTTGTCATGACCTCTGCTCCATTGACCTTTCCCCCAGTGCTCTCCCCACTCACCTGGCCCTGCACTGCGCAGCTGCGAGCCGTTCTTCATCTGTGGCTATATAAGCAGTGAGGCTTGCAGTTGCCAGTGCGGAACCATTCTACAATGTCACCTCCATAACCCGAACACTTTCCCCATCTCCTCAGTCACCATAACCCGGACATTCATCATCACCACGGACTCTGGCCGTTCGTTCCCAGGTTTTGGTTTGGGTTTTTTCTCTGTCTTGTCTTTATGTTGTGTTTTTGTTATTAAATTCTTTTCCCTTCAGCACTGTGCAATGGAGTCCTCATTCACCACACCCCGATCCTGACAGAATGGTCCCACCAGCCATCAGGACTGCACCAGTGCTGAAGGGACCTGTTAGTTAGTTAGTTTCCCCTGGTCTGTTCTGTCCCTGTCAGTATATCTGCCCAGCGTTTTTTTTGCTGTCTGGTTTGGTTTTTTTCTGTCTAGTTTTCTGTCTAGTTGGGTTTTTTGTCTTTTTTTGGTCTGTGGCTGTCCCTGGTTCTGTCTTTTCAGTCTAGCTTGTAGTCAGCGTAGGGTTTCAAGTCTTCTCGGTCTAGTGGTTTTGAGTCTTCGCTGTCTGTTCCCCGTTGCTGGCTTCTGTCCCCTGTCCCTGCCTGTTGCCCGTTGCTGGCTTCTGTCCCCTGTCCCTGCCTGTTGCCTGTTGCTGGCTTCTGTCCCCTGTCCCTGCCTGTTGCCCGTTTATGGTTGCCTGTCTCTGCCTGTTGCTTTTCTCCCCCTCAGATTTTTCCCCTCTCGGGTCTGGGCCGTGTTTCCAGTCCGTCCAGGGCCGGTTGCCCTTATTACCAGTTGCCTATGGTGGCACTGGTCATTTGGGGAATACTGGTACAGGGAATGGGTACTGGTTATCGGGTCCATCCAGACATCCCCTCTCTTCCTTACCCCAGGCCTGTTCGTCTTGTCTGGCTGGGTTTCGCCCCGGACCTTTTTGCCGTGTTGGCCGGGTCTCGCCCCAGACCTTTTTGCCATGTTGGCCGGGTCTCGCCCCGGACCTTTTTGCCGTGTTGGCCGGGTCTCGCCCCAGACCTTTTTGCCATGTTGGCCGGGTCTCGCCCCGGACCTTTTTGCCGTGTTGGCCGGGTCTCACCCTGGACCTTTTTGCCATGTTGGCCGGGTCTCGCCCTGGACCATTTCCCCATGTTCGACCCAGTATCGCCCCAGACCTGCTTGCGGTGTTCGGGTCGGTATCGCCCCAGACCTGTTCCCTTGTTACCCCCGTGTCGGCCCGGTCCTTTTGTTTCCTCGTTTTGTCCTGTCTTTGTTTAGTGCTTTGTCACTGTTCCTTTTTGTCGCTCCCTGCCAGAGTCCGTGGTGACCCCACCCAATCAGTTTTGCTCCTGCTACCACCCCAGACCACTCAGGTCAGTCCGCCCAGAGGGTCTTCCACCCGGGGGGTTACGACACCACTCCACCAGAGGGTACTCCGCCCAGGGGGCTTCCACGCCGCCCTGCCCAGAGGGATTCCACACCGCTCTGCCCAGAGGGTACCCCGCCCAGGGGGCATCCATGCCACCCTGCCCAGAGGGATTCCACACCGCTCTTCCCAAAGGGTATTCCGCCCAGGGGGTTTCCACGCCGCACTGCCCAGAGGGACTCTCCACTGCTCTGCCCAGAGGTACTCCACCAAGGGGGTTTTCGTACCGCCCTGCCCAGAGGGATTCCACACCGTTCTGCCCAGAGGATACTCCGACCAGGGGGTTTCCATGCCACCCTGCCTGGAGAAACAATACTTTCTTTTTTTTTTTTAAGCTCTGGACAATGGGGGGGGTCATTATTTTTTGTTTTTTGGGGTCGGGTACTGTCATGACCTCTGCTCCATTCACCTTTCCCCCAGTACTCTCTCCACTCACCTGGCTCCGGACTGCGCAG
The DNA here is from genome assembly GCA_020466265.1 of Siphamia tubifer. NCBI lineage: Eukaryota > Metazoa > Chordata > Actinopteri > Kurtiformes > Apogonidae > Siphamia > Siphamia tubifer. The sequence goes on from CM035793.1 coordinate 5,584,356, forward strand.
CTGCAAGCCGTTCTTCATCTGTGGCTGTAAAAGCAGTGAGGCTTGCAGTTGCCAGTGCGGGACCATTCTATGTTGTCACCTCCATAACCCCAACACTTTCCTCATCTCCTCAGTCACCATAACCCGGACATTCATCATCACCACGGACTCTGGCTGTTCGTTCCAAGGGTTTGGTTTTGTCTCTGTCTTGTCTTTATGTTGTGTTTTTATTATTAAATTATTTTCCCTTCAGCACTGTGCAATGGAGTCCTCATTCACCACACCCCAATCCTGACAAAGTAGTGCACATATTATCCAATATACTGTAATATATGATTTGATCATATATTGACAAATGTAAAATGTATTGCACTGAAGACAAAAGCTGGCCTATATTATTACTGATAGTTTTATTGAAACTCAATTTCTTTCCACATATATTATGAAGTATATTACTAAATATATAATTATATATATATATATATATATATATATATATATATATATATTAGGGCTTGTCAATTTATTAAAATGTTTAATCGCGCTTGATCGCATTATGATCATAGTTAATCGCATACTGTATTACTTTTTTCAACATGAAAATAGACAAATACTTGCTTTATGCAAAAAACATGTTTACTTATTGCTACAATGAAAAATACTCTCAGTTTAAGTAACTAACATATGCAAAGACTGCACCTCAATGCACTGCATAGCAATTTGCATCAAATTCAAAACAAAAAGGGTGATGCACAAAATAACTTATAAATAAAGTGTGCATGAGTGTTCTAGAACATGACTCAAATGACAGTGCATTCAGCCTATATCCTATAAACAGCTGTTTTGTTATATTCAGCAGAGGCTGAACAACCCAGACCAAATTATTACCATTATCAAATGGGCTGTGTTGTAGAGAAACGCTGAAGCTACTGGAGGAAATGTAGGGAAAACCAAACTGTTCACATAGGCACGCATTCCCATTATATATCACAGGTTACAGAATGCATTCTAACACATGTTCTGGTACGCTATCAAGCATTACAGGACACGTTCTGGCACGCGCAATGGCACACACAATTGCAAGCGTTCCATAACGCGTGCCTTTGCGCGTGCCAGAACGTGTCCTGTAACACGTGACATAAATGGAATGCGTGCCTATGTGAACACTTTGGCATGCCATAGGCTTGCCATAGTGGTCAGCATGCTGACTTTCTCTGTCATATTCCACTCTCGGGATACGTGCATGCGGGCCCGGATCTAGGCATAGGCAAGGGGGGGCAATGCCCCCCTAAATTTTGCGCCTGCCCCCCCCAAACGCGATGCCGCGCCTGCCCCTATCAAACCTACCAAACGCGATGACAAGGAAAAAAATCCCACATGTTTACATACAGCAGCCAAAGATATTCACGCTGTTCTCTCCTGCATCTCTTCTGATTGGTAGATGCAAAGGGAGGGCGTGGCCTCTCTCTGACTCCCTTGGCTTCAGTTCTGTCACTTTCTCACACCAGTTTGACCTGACCGTCATAGAGACACTCACACTGTACTCATTCACCGCAGCGATTTGCCTTTATTTCTTCCACTTATCTCTCCTCTACCGATCACGATGCGCAGATTTCTGGTTGCTAAAGCTAAAGCTAACACTAGTACTTGTGACAATGCTACGGTATTAGCAACGGAAGCTCCGACCTTCCGTTCCCGCCGCTCAGCCCGCTCCTCCTGCAGCAGTAGTGACACATTCACTCACTACCCAGCAGACACTCGTCACCGTGGGGTGATGGCATTGCTTCCCCACTCGCTACAGACACAAGCACCATAGCCGCCGCCATTTGCCAATATCTACAAGGGCACAATGAAGGCTTTCCTCAGCTCCATCACATGTATGTGGCATCCATTATGATTAGGATATCCTCTGCTTCATGCCAGACCTCTTTCTGTTCTTACCAGAGGTGTGAAGTAACTAAGTAAAAGAACTTCATTACTGTACTTAAGTAGATATTTTAGGTATCTTTACTTTACTTGAGTATTTATTTTTCTGACAACTTTTTACTTTTACTCCCTATATTTTTGCATAAATATCTGTACTTTATACTCTTTACATTCTCAGAATAGACTTGTTAGTTTTTTAAACAAAACAGACGTAACAGTATGAAAAATAAGTGGCTTCAGATGGAAAATCAGTGGAGGAGAGAAACTGTGGTTAATAGTTATATGACTATTATCTCACAATTTGGAATTTTTATCTCATAATTTTTGTACTTTTAATTTCATAATTTTAACATTTTATCTAAAATTCAGACTTTTTCTCTTAAAATAATGCATTTTTTGTTTAAATGTCATATTTCTATAACTTTTTAAAAATGTCATGATGACTTTTTACTAGTACTTTGACCACCTCTTGTCCTTACCCCCTTTCGCCACACTATGCTTCACAAGAGAAAAAGAGATTTAGTTATTCTGACTCATGAGAAGGCTATAACAAAAGGCCTAAACATGGATACATTTGTTAGGGTGTTTGCACAGAAAAACAGACGGCTGATCCTAAAGTGATAGAAATAAGCTATGAACAACAACACAAACAGACTGTAACTAAAGAAAATGACAAAGAAATACATGAAAGGATAAAAAGTAAAAACAATTAGACAAAAATAATAAGAAAAATCCTAAAAGTGGCTATAAGATATATGAAAATGACATAAAAGATCAAAAAAATACACAGACATTTAAAAGATATGTTGTTCTAAATAAATAAATGATAAAGGAATGCATAAAAGGATAAAAAGAACAAAAAATGAAAAGAAAAAATACAAAAAAAATAAAATTAAAAATACAAAAAATTAAAAACATCCTAAAAGTTGCTATAAGCTGTGAAAACAACAAAAAAGACAAAAAATATTCAGAAAATGTTAAAATAAAATATGTTCTGTCAATAAATGAATGACAAAGGAATACACAAAATAGGAAAAAAGAAAAAAAACAAAGCTACAAAAACATACACAAAAATAAAATAAACCAAACAAAAAACAAAACAAAACCAAAAAAAAGAGGAATGCAGCTACAAATGGGACACAAGCCAGTGTCCTATGTGCTCAGTCCCAAGCCCGGGTAAATCCAGAGGGTAGTTCCAGGCATGGCATCCAAATCCAATATAAAACCTATAATACAAATCAAATTGATATAGATATGGATTGATTAACTGATGATGGCATAGTTAGCATTGTTTTCTGTGCTTTTAAGGGTTTGGGTGGGATTTGACACCCCCCAGTTCATGCCCCTCCTGCCAAACCACATGCCCCTCCAAGTGGGCAGAGCTAGATCCGGCCCTGCGTGCATGAAATGCTCCGTGCACATACTGACACGTAAGTGGCTCTCCTCTGTTTTCATAATAGTTAGAACCTGCAACTGAAGTCCCCTCTCTTGATCAAAACAATGTGCCATGACACGGAGATAAATAGGATTACTCACTGAGGTCCAGTAGTCTCCGGTCAGTGCCACTGTCCTAGTCTGTTGGCAGCATCGACCTTGGTGCATTGCTTCTGGTTTTCTGAGCTATGCAAATGTCCGAGCTTCTTCTTTTTATTTATTTATTTATTTTTTTCAGAGTTCATGCAACTTTAATATGACTTTAAATGGAGATTAATTACAACTCATGGAGTAGAACATATAACGTAGTTGGAATGAAACTGATAAATGAATGTATCAATGCTACATAATAAAACAAAGATAGGGACCACTTCACTGCACAATACTGGTAAAACTGACATATTTTATCTTAAAGTGTAAGTTTTACACTAAAACATTAATTGTCAGAAGCAGTTTGACATCATTTCTGACACTGATTTAAGATTAATGCACTTGTGTGTTGTCTGCAATGGGGGAACACATCTTTGGAATGGGAGTTAAAACTCAAATAAATTCAAATATATTATTCAATTGTGTTTCAATGTGAAAATATAACATATCCAAACCCTCTGCCTTCAGTCCACACCAAAGCTTTTGCACATATGGTCGGACAGACAGACAATGACTGATAATACCCTGAGGTGAGGGCTGAGGGTAATAACAGTTTTTTTTTTTGTCTGCATTTGTTCTCATTGTTTAACACCACAGAGAGGGTGTCAACATTGTTTGAGATCAATGCATTTTTTTAGTCTTGCAGCCAAATATTTTAATATTTAGTGCATGTGTGTGACCATCATTGGTCCTCCCTGAAAGCTGAGCAGACATCCTTTATTAGAACTCTCTATTATAAGCCAGGGAGGGCAGTGCTACACCTCAGTGATGTGTGGGGTAAACAAAGACTGGACAGGACGAACAGGACGAACAGGGAAAGAAATTAATAGCCGGTGCTATTGCAGTTAAAGATTGTAAGGTGGTGTGTTATTCCCAATTATTAACTGTCCATCAATAAAAATAAATAAATCGAAAAAAGAGAAGAAAACCAAAACAGCACAAAAGAAAAAGAGATTCGATAAATAAATAATTAAACAAAAACGGTACTGAGCATCATAGTTGTGGATGACTTGATAGTGTAAAATAGAATGCAATAGAATAGAACAGAACAGGCCAGAAGGGGACACCAGTGCAAGAAGAGAATGAGTTCAGGGGAGAAATTCTGGAGAGATTCTCAGCACATTCTGGCGGGTCCCATCATTCACTGAAATGGAACTCAGCAGTAGCTGGCAAGACCCGATCAAACATGCAAGTGTGAAGGACCGAGTAATAAGAAAGAGTAATAAGCCCAGTGGCTGTCAGATTGGTGTTACCCAGATCAATGAGAATACATCCTACTTTTCGTGTGTCAAGTATCAAGCCTGTAGATGTGAGTGTTCTGTCACCCCCCAGTCAGGCCCCACCTGGTCCACGGATCATCGACGGTTCTCCGGCTTACACGGTTCGCAGGTTACTGCGGCCACGATATCTAGGAAAAGGAATCCAATATCTGGTGGACTGGGAGGGTTACGGTCCTGAAGAGCGGTCCTGGGTCCCAGCTCCAGACATCCTAGATCGTCAGCACACCCGGGACTTTCATCAGCAGCGGCCGGATCAGCCCACAAATCATCGTTCCCACCGCAGGAGCAAGAGTGAGGTTTCTCTAGATTCACCAGAGAGAGGTTAATCTCCTGGGCCAGACAGGGATCCAGGACCTGAAGAGGAGTACTGGTGGGATTCAGGACCTGAAGAGGAGTACTTTTCGGAGGAGTACTGACCCTCCTTCCGGTACCCCCTCCTCCCACCCTGTTTTGGACATTAAGAATTGTTTTTTTTTTGGAGGGGGGACGTTATGGACCGTCCCTTGAGGGGGGGGTTCTGTCATGTCTGTATGTTGTTCTGCTCTGTCTTTTCTTTGTCTCTGTCTGTGTGTGACCTTTGTCCTGATTCCAATGCAAGCCACCTGAGTAATCACACCTTAGGTTAATCAGGTGGCTCTTTATAAGCCTGCTCTTTCTGTCTGCCTGTTGCCAGATCGTTTTTTGCCTGTCAAGACTTTCCAGCGTTTACTCCTGTCTGTTTTCCCGTGTTTTTTGCCTGTGCTCTGTTTTTGACCCGTTTCAGCCTGCTCCTTACTTCGACCTGTTTCTGTCTGACCACATCTCTGCCTTCGTCTTCTGGATCTGAGCCTTACCCCGTTTACGACCACGTTCCTGTCTTCTTCCCCGGTAACCGACCCGCCCACCCCCCACCCGCGTCCCGGACGTACCGGCTCCGGGGTGGGGGGTGGGCGCGGGGGCTCATGGCCCTCGCTTCCGGGTGGTGCGGCCTGGCCCTCCCTCCGGGGCAGGGTGCTGCATGCGGCTGGGACTACAGCATCTGCCGGGGCACTGGTCTAGCACTGCGACTCCTGGGAGTTTTGGTGCTGGCTGGGCCGGTCAGGTTCGGGTGGGCCCACCTTGGCCCCTGGCCTCGGAGCGCTGGGGGTCCTCTGCATCAGTACCAGTGGTCTCACTACCCGTCTCCCCCACTGCTCTGTCCTAATGGGCCGGACCCACACCAGACTGCCTCTTACTGTGCACTTCACACACTTCACACCTCACTGTATATAGCTACTCTTAGGCACATATAGGCAGGGCTCTACACTAACTTTTTTTTCCAGGAGCACACGTGCCCCTAAGTTAAAAAATTTAGGAGCACACAAAAAAATAGGGGCACAAGTCGGTTTTAGTTTTAAATATTTATTTATTTACAGTGCAGTACTTACGCACAGATACCAACATTGTTGAATGACTGCTGTCATTTGTGTTAATTTAGAGCAGACCATAACATAACTTTGTATTATGGGATGCTTTGTCCTTTGATACATTTTAGAACGTTGTATTGGCTGCCTTGTTATTAGATCCATTTTAGAATGATTAACCCTTTAACTCCTGAGACTGAGACACAGTAAAAAATAAAATAAGATAAAATAAGCAACACAATGAACAAAAAACAGTCAAAGTGATCAGTAAAATGAACAAAAATGAATAATAAACCAACAAAATAATATGTAACATGAACAAAGTAAGACACTAACAGAACACAATTAAAGAAAAATAATAAAATAAAAAAACAGAAAAATAAACAAAATAAGCAACATCAACAGAAACTAATATATATTCACAAAATAAGAAATAACGTGGAAAAAAAGACAAAAAACAAAAACCCACCAAACCCAAAATGAAGTAAAAAAAAAAAAAAAAAAAAAAGAAGGAATAAATAACTAGTGTTGTAATTTGGTTCCAGTAGTTTTAGTTTGGGCTTTTTCTTTTTCTTAATCACTTGCTTTTCGACACCTGTACATCAGTTCCATGAACAAAATTCTCAGTAAAATAACAGTTAAAAAACACTTGAATTTGTCTGAATTTTTAAACTAAACCTACAGCCAGCTCATGTGTTAGATTAGCACAACAAAATAAGAATTAAAATACAATAAACAAACCCGTAAGAATAAACACTAAAGTTGAACAAGTTAAATAAAGTAGATTGATGAAGGAAAAGTAAAAAATATTTAGCAAAAATTAAACATTGAGTGAATGCACCTCGTTTGTGAAGGTAAGATCAGTGCTTAGCTATTCTGGACTCGTTGTGTTGGCCAGTGATTGGCTGGAAGCACTACAAATTAATTGGCGGAGAAAATCAGTGGGAGAAGATCATTACCATATAGCACGCGTTATGGAACGCGTGCCATTGCGCGCACCAGCGCGCGTCCTGTAACGCGTGATAGCGCGCCAGTGCGTGTGCGAGAACGCGTTCTGTAACGCGTGATATAATAAAGACAACGCGTGGCTATGTGAACACTTTGGCTTGCCATACGGGACTAGCAGCGCGCACGTCAAAAATGATAGGCTGACATGCTCACGGTGGCCTCTGTGGTGCTAACGCGCCACAATGCGCTACCGCCTGGCTGCCGCCCGCGCGCATAAACGTTCGACTATATCGAGGCCTTTAAAAGCAAAGTTGCATCGGATGGTCCAATCACAGACCTATAGAAATAGTGTATAGGTCTGTGGTCGCACTGGCGTCATCCCGTGTGCTGTCAGAGGCAGCTGGAGAAAAAAAGAGACTTTAACTTACACGCCGGCATTACGGCTTTGCCAGAGCTGACCGCGTTGATGCCTGTTTACAATTCTTAACGTTACCCGCTACAAAAAAGCGACGACGCGCCATAAAAACAAAAATCGATTTTCCAGCAACTTAGTATCTAATTAGATACCAAGGGTCAATATCGATTTAGTATCTAAAATCGATTTTTTTGACAACCCTAGTGTGCCTTATTGTGTGCTGCAAGAAGCACTCGCACATGTGCGACTGTTTTGTTTTCCTCGTTCGCATGATGAAATATTTGCTCGCATATGCGAGTGAAATGGGCGCACTGTAGAGCCCTGCATATAGGGACACAATAGTTAGGGCCTCGAGAGCAGGTGGGAGCGGGAGGATTGGGTTCTATGGTGGGGCAGATGGCAGTGTTCTATGGCCTTGTCTCTTCCCCATCACCCCTCTGCTTGCCTCCCCTGCACTCTAATTTCTTTTTAATGCACCACACACATTCACACCTTGGGAGTAGGTCTGGGATGGCTCTGGGAACTTGGGCCAGTGTAGGCTGCAGAATAGCCATCCTCTGTGGTCCTCTGGCCTGCTCCCTGGATGCCTCGCCCAGCCTCTCCACTTTTAATTCACCACATGACACTCAGGGTTATACTATCACGGTACAGGGATAATGTCTCCAGTCAGGGATCTGGAGACATATTAATAGGGAGTAATGGGGGGGGGGGGGGGTTCACTAATCACCTAATTCTAATTCTAAAAACTAATTCACCTCGCTGGTGGGACCCGGCCCCCTTGGGGCTATGGGGCAGCGGACATGGACTACCATCCATGTCGATGTGGCTGGGGGTCCCTGGGACCTGGGGGCTGTGGTCGGGGGGTTCTCCTGCTTCCCCGTCGGGTCCAAGCTGGTGCGATGGCTCTTGGGGGGCTGCTGGGGATGAATTGGCTGTTCTGGTGGCCGCTGTGGGTGTATTGCGGGCTGGTGGCATGTGGTGGCTCTGTCCTGGTGGGTTGTTGGGCGCATTGCGGGGGGGCAGGGGCCCTGGGTGTACTGCGCTCACCTGGGGCTGGTGTGGGAGGTGTGTGGGGTGCCTCCCTGTTGGTGTCACCGGGCCCCACCACACTGTCCATTAATACCCTCTGGGCTCGCATCGGTTCCTGGCCCCATTGTCCTCTGACCGGCTCCCAGTGGCGGCCTGCCTGGCGATGGGCTGGGTGCCGCTCCTTCGGTGGGCCGCTCGGCCCCTGTGTCTGGCTTCTTGGCTGTGTGGGGCCGTTGGCCCCCTCGGGGGAGGATTTGGGGTTGGGCAGGTTGGGTTGGGGAGTTTGGTGGGGACTGGGGTGGGCGGGGTTGGGATTGGGGTGGCGGGTGGGTCCTCGTGCCCCGGGCCGTCTGGGTCGGCCTTGGTGTGCTGGGGGGGGTTTGTAGCTGCTCCCTCTTGTTCTCCGGGTTTGCGTCATTCATGGTGGCCCGGTGGCTCTCTGGGGGCGGTGCCCTGTAGCTCCTACGACCCGGGATGGGGGGTGCCCTGTTGGCTTGGCCCTGCCTTGCCATGATTGCTGTTCTGGGCTTCGGGGTCCTTCACACTTGCATGTTTGATCGGGTCTCGCCAGCTACTGCCCAGTCCCATTTCAGTGAATGATGGGACCCGCCAGAATGTGCTGAGAATCTCTACCCTAAACTCATTCTCTTCTTGCACTAGTGTCCCCTTCTGGCCTATTCTATTGCATTCTATTTTACACTATCAAGTCATCCACAATTATGGTGCTCACTACAGTTTTGTTTAATTATTTATTCATTGAATCTCTTTTTCTTTTGTGCTGGTTTGGTTTTCTTCTCTTTTTCCGATTTATTTATTTATTTTTATTGATGGACAGTTAGTAGTTGGGAATAACACACCACCTTACAATCTTTAACTGCAATAGCACCACCTGTTAATTTCTTTCCCTGTTCAACCTGTCCATCCGTCCAGTCTTTGTTTCCCCCACACATCACTGAGGTGTAGCACTGCCCTCCCTGGCTTATAATAGAGAGTTCTAATAAAGGATGTCTGCTCAGCTTTCAGGGAGGACCAATGACGGTCACACACATGCACTAAATATTAAAATATTTGGCTGCAAGACTAAAAAAATGCATTGATCTCAAACAATGTTGACATCCTCTCTGTGGTGTTAAACAGTGAGAACAAATGCAGACAAAAAAGTACAAAAAATACTGCATAAAATACACACTTGTCAGGATCGGGGTGAGGTGAAGGAGGACTCCAATGCACAGTGCTGAAGGAAAAAGAATTTAATAACAAACTAAGAAACATAAAGACAAGACAGAGACAAAACCAAACCAAAACCTGGGCTTAGAACGGCCAGAGTCCGTGGTGATGATGAATGTCCGGATTATGGTGACTGAGGAGATGACAAAATTTCCGGGTTATGGAGGTGACAACATAGAATGGTCCCGCACTGGCAACTGCAAGCCTCACTGCTTTTATAGTTGCAGATGAGGAACGGCTTGCAGCTGCGCAGTGCGGGGCCAGGTGGATATGGAGATGACTGGGGGAAAGGTCACCGGAGCAGAGGTCATGACAATCCAACGAACACATCCAGCTCTACTGTCTATGAACATTAGCTTATATGCTAAACAGCTGTTTTAGCAAAACACCGGTGGCAACGTTAGTGTATGACAACTTCACAATTAACAATATTGATAGTTTCATAAGTACAGCTTTCATTTCATAGCTAAAGTTGATGAAGTTACCATCAGATTGAAGTGATGGCTGCCTTAACAGCCAATGACGACTCACTTGACCACAGTGTCTTTGTAGCAGGTTTGTGGTTAAAACACTCTCTATCTAACCACTTGTTTAGCTGTTTTCTTGAGCTTCTACATCCAACGATAGCACACGTAGTTCCCGAACCACTTTTCCGTTTGTGTCATGACCTCCGCTCCAGTGACCTTTCCCCCAATCTCCACACTCACCTGGTCCTGCACTGCGCAGCTGCAAGCCGTTCCTAATCTGTGGCTATATAAGCAGTAAGGCTTGTAGCTGCCAGTGCAGGACCATTCAGATATGTCACCCCCATAACCCGGACTATTGCTTCCATCTCCTCAATCACCATAACCCGGACACTCATCATCACCACGGACTCTGGCCGTCCACTCCCAGGTTGTGTTTGTCTTGTCTTTATGTTGTAGTTTTGTTATTAAATTATTTTGCCCTTCAGTACTGTGCAATGGAGTCCTCCTTTCACCTCACCCCGATCCGTGACAGAATGGTCCTGCCACCATCTGGACTCCGCCAGTGCTGAAGGGACCCTTTTTGTTTTTAGTTTTCCCCGTTTTGTTCTGTCTAAAGTCTGTCCAGTCTTGCGTTCTGTCCCTGTCTGTGTATTTCCCAGTTTGTTATGTTTCCCTGCCCCAACATTCAGTTTATCTGCCCAGCGTCCTGTATATCCTTCCTAGCGTCCTGTATATCCTTCCTAGTGTCCTGTATATCCTTCCTAGCGTCCTGTATATCCTTCCTAGCATTCTGTGTCGCTTTCTAGCGTTCTGTGTCGCTTTCTAGCGTTCTGTGTCGCTTTCTAGCGTTCTGTGTCGCTTTCTAGCGTTCTGTGTCGCTTTCTAGCGTTCTGTGTTGCTTTCTAGCGTTCTGTGTCGCTTTCTAGCGTTGTGTGTCGCTTTCTAGCGTTGTGTGTCGCTTTCTAGCGTTGTGTGTCGCTTTCTAGCGTTGTGTGTCGCTTTCTAGCGTTGTGTGTCGCTTTCTAGCGTTGTGTGTCGCTTCCTAGCGTTGTGTGTCGCTTCCTAGCGTTGTGTGTCGCTTCCTAGCGTTGTGTGTCGCTTCCTAGCGTTGTGTGTCGCTTCCTAGCGTTGTGTGTCGCTTCCTAGCGTTGTGTGTCGCTTCCTAGCGTTGTGTGTCGCTTCCTAGCGGTCTGTGTCGCTTCCTAGCGGTCTGTGTATCTGGCTTAAGCGGTCTGTGTATCTGGCTTAAGCGGTCTGTGTATCTGGCTTAAGCGGTCTGTGTATCTGGCTTAAGCGGTCTGTGTCTCTGTCCCGTTCTGTGTTTTCCTGCCTAGCGTTCTGTGTGTCTGCCTAGCGTTCTGTGTTTCTGGATTAGCGTTCTGTGTTTCTGGATTAGCGTTCTGTGTTTCTGGATTAGCGTTCTGTGTTTCTGGATTAGCGTTCTGTGTTTCTGGATTAGCGTTCTGTGTTTCTGGATTAGCGTTCTGTGTTTCTGGATTAGCGTTCTGTGTTTCTGGATTAGCGTTCTGTGTTTCTGGATTAGCGTTCTGTGTATTTCCCAGCTAGTTATGTGTCCCTGCCCGTGCGTTCTGTGTTTTTGGCTAGCGTTCTGTGTTTTTGGCTAGCGTTCTGTGTTTTTGGCTAGCGTTCTGTGTTTTTGGCTAGCGTTCTGTGTTTTTGGCTAGCGTTCTGTGTTTTTGGCTAGCGTTCTGTGTTTTTGGCTAGCGTTCCGTGTTTCTGGCTAGCGTTCCGTGTTTCTGGCTAGCGTTCCGTGTTTCTGGCTAGCGTTCCGTGTTTCTGGCTAGCGTTCCGAGTTTCTGGCTAGCGTTCCGAGTTTCTGGCTAGCGTTCCGAGTTTCTGGCTTTTTGTCTTGTCTTCTGGCTTTTTGTCTTGTCTTCTGGCTTTTTGTCTTGTCTTCTGGCGTGTTGTCTTGTCTTCTGGCGTGTTGTCTTGTCTTCTGGCGTTGTGTCTTTTCGTCGGTCTTGGTCTGTCGTTGGTCTTTTCTGTCTGTTCCTGTCCCTGACTCTTGCTCGTTGCTCGCTTCTGTCCCCTGTCCCTGCCTGTTGCCCGTTGCTCGGCTTCTGTCCTCTGTCCCTGCCTGTTGCCCGTGGTTGGCTTCTGTCCCCTGTCCCTGCCTGTTGCCCGTGGTTGGCTTCTGTTCCCTGTCCCTGCCTGTTGCCCGTGGTTGGCTTCTGTTGCCCGTTGCTGGCTTCTGTCCCCTGTCCCTGCCTGTTGCCCGTTGCTGGCTTCTGTCCCCTGTCCCTGCCTGTTGCCCGTTGCTGGCTTCTGTCCCCAGTCCCTGCCTGTTGCCCGTTGCTGGCTTCTGTCCCCAGTCCCTGCCTGTTGCCCGTTGCTGGTTTCCGTCCCTTGTCCCTGCCTGTTGCCCGTCGCTGGCTTCTGTCCCCTGTCCTTGCTTGTTGTTCGTTTCTGCCTGCCTGTTTCCTGTCCCTGCCTGTTGCCCGTTTCTTCGTTTTGTCTTGTTCCTGTCTCAGCCAGAGTCCGTGGTGACCCCACCAATCAGTCTCCTTGGTCCTCAGTCAGACCAGTTCAGTTGCTCCTGCTACCAACCCAGACCTCTCAGGCCACTCAGTCCTGAGGGTCTTCCGCCCGGAAGGGTTCAACGCCGCCCTACTCAGGGGGTTTCCACACCGCCCTGCCCAGAGGGATGCCACACCGCTCTGCCCAGAGGGTACTCCGCCCAGGGGGTTTCCACACCGCCCTGCCCAGAAGGATGCCACACCGCTCTGCCCAGAGGGTACTCCGCCAGGGGGTTTCCACACCGCCCTGCCCAGAAGGGATTCCACACCGCTCTGCCCAGAGGGTACTCCGCCCAGGGGGTTTCCACACTGCCCTGCCCAGAAGGATGCCACACCGCTCTGCCCAGAGGGTACTCCGCCAGGGGGTTTCCACACCGCCCTGCCCAGAAGGGATTCCACACCGCTCTGCCCAGAGGGTACTCCGCCCAGGGGGTTTCCACACCGCCCTGCCCAGAAGGATGCCACACCGCTCTGCCCAGAGGGTACTCCGCCAGGGGGTTTCCACACCGCCCTGCCCAGAAGGGATTCCACACCGCTCTGCCCAGAGGGTACTCCGCCCAGGGGGTTTCCACACCGCCCTGTCCAGAAGGATGCCACACCGCTCTGCCCAGAGGGTACTCCGCCAGGGGGTTTCCACACCGCCCTGCCCAGAAGGGATTCCACACCGCTCTGCCCAGAGGGTACTCCGCCCAGGGGGTTTCCACACCGCCCTGTCCAGAAGGATGCCACACCGCTCTGCCCAGAGGGTACTCCGCCAGGGCGTTTCCACACCGCCCTGCTCAGAAGGGATTCCACACCGCTCCGCCCAGAGGGTACTCCGCCCAGGGGGTTTCCACACCGCCCTGCCCAGAAGGATGCCACACCGCTCTGCCCAGAGGGTACTCCGACCAGGAGGTTACCATGCCGCCCTGCTCGGAGAAATACTACTTAAAAATGTTTTTATTTTTGAGCTCTGGACAACGGGGGGGGGGGGGGGGTTTGTGTTTTTTTTTGTTTTTTAGGGGCTTCAGGAGCCGCCCCTTAGGGGGGGGTACTGTCATGACCTCCGCTCCAGTGACCTTTCCCCCAATCTCCACACTCACCTGGTCCTGCACTGCGCAGCTGCAAGCCATTCCTAATCTGTGGCTATATAAGCAGTAAGGCTTGTAGCTGCCAGTGCAGGACCATTCAGATATGTCACCCCCATAACCCGGACTATTGCTTCCATCTCCTCAATCACCATAACCCGGACACTCATCATCACCACGGACTCTGGCCGTCCACTCCCAGGTTGTGTTTGTCTTGTCTTTATGTTGTAGTTTTGTTATTAAATTATTTTGCCCTTCAGTACTGTGCAATGGAGTCCTCCTTTCACCTCACCCCGATCCGTGACAGTTTGTCGTTGTCAGAAATGTATAAAGTACTGGACTAGAGGAGTGGAGTAGAAGTACAAGTACTACATCAAAAAACTGACTTGAGTTAAAGTTGAAGTATTCTTCAAGCATCATACTCAAGTGAAAGTACTAAAGTATCCAAAGAAAATTGTACTTAAGTATTGCAAGTAGAAGTATGTAAAAAATTTCTACTCAAGTACTGAAAGTAAAAGTAGAAGTAAAATTACAAGTAGAAGTAATGAAAAAAATACTACTTAAGTACTGAAAGTAAAAGTAAAATTTAAAAGTACTGTGTAGGCCTATACTAAATGAAAGCAGTCACAAGTTTGAACACATTTATATATTTAATATGAAAGGTACAACTTCAGCTGAGGCAGCAGTAGTACAAGTACATACCAGTTCACTTACAAGTGTTCATGAAAAAACTACAACTTTCAAAGGCCAGAGTATTCCAAGAATATGGCCAAGTGACAAACCAAATAGTTCTTGTGTAAAAACGGTGTAGCAGCTACACATATAACATTGCCAAAAGGCTAATTAGAGCGTGGAGTCTTATTATGTCGTGTTTGATACTGACTCGTCCAATGATGAGACACCATCATCAAACCAGGTGACAGAGCCATCTATCGCTGTGGCATTGATATGCTATGAGTTTGGTATGCTTCCAAATTATTTTAATAAGAGTAACGAGTAAGGATTTGGCACATAAAAAAATTTATCGGAGTAAAAGTATTAATTTTTTTTTCAAAAATGTAGTGCAGTAGAAGTGGAAGTAGGCAAAAAAAATTCTACTCCAAAAAAGTACAGATACTGCATTTCACTACTTAATTATAGTACTTAAGTAGTTGTACTTTGTTACTATACATCTCTGGTCATTGTCCATAATTTTTCTCACTAAATCACTCGGCGTTTACATGTAAAGTCAACAGGAGGAGCCAGACAGGAAGTGAACAGCATAATCAGGAAGTAAAGCAGAAACAGGTCGTAAGTTCACGCTGCTTTACACAGCTTTGAGCATGATCATGTTCCATATTTGCCAACCAATAAACAACAGCCAGGCCACTGGACGCACCATGCATGCGCCCCGATGGCCTCCTATCAAATGCATTATGTCAGGTGTAGACTCCTGGTAGAGTGACTCCATGTTAAGTTAATGGAGTGAAGGGTTTGACGTAACAACTTAACGTAAGCAAAGCGTAACTGGTTTTGTGAATATGAAAGATATCGTTGCAAAGGATCAAATGACAAATATCAGAACTATGTTTAATTAATACTTTAATAAATACATCATAGATGTTAGCCTGTTAATTTAAATGTTTTGAGATCAAATTATGTTTTTCTTTGTTTTTGTTTTTTTCCACGTCCACCATGGGGTGGCGCCCCTGCGCCCAAGCGGACCGGCTGCCACTGGTGCGTGTTATGGTTTATGAAATTAAACCTGAAAAAAAAAAAACACCAATCATCTACAAACCCAAACCCAAAACTAAAACAACAAAACTTAAGAACCATATGACTCCTGAGTAAAATCAAAACCCTGTTTAAACAAAACGAGCAAAAACCCAAACGGGCCCAGTCAGCCGGTGTCGCGGCGTGTGTCTGGATGTGCATTTAAGAGCAAGGAGACGCACTAATGGTGCAGATCTAAATTAACTGTGTCAAACCCATCGCATGCCCTTTGTCCTCCCTCATTCCCACTGGGAGGAATGGAGAAGGTAGGCTTACGCCAGTCTACATGGTGTGCCAAATTTCCAAAATCTTCTGGACACACCCCGTTGGTGCAGCACAGACCAGCTGCACCCCACTGGCGCCAGGTCTGTGAAACTAGAGCCCGATGTGTCAACCCTGCAACCAATGGGTCTTTACCCCACCTTGGGGTTGACGCTCCTGTATCATATATATGAAACAAAATCTAATGCATGATATTCAAAAATATATTCCCATATATGGAAAAGTAGTGCCTATATTATCCAATATGGTGAAATATATGATTTCATCATATATTGACAAACATAAAACATATATTGCACTGAAGACAAAAGCTGCCCTATATTTTTGTCCACTGTCGCCCCGGCAGGGGACATAGAAATGCTGTTTGTGTGTTGGTGTGTCCGTCCTTCGGTCTGTCTTCTCCGGGAACACTATACTCTCAATAACTTTTGACAGCTCTGATGGAGGATCACTGAATTCATCCTCACATGCCTCTCATGAAGGCCTTGCTGGAGTTCAATGATGAGTGACCTTGACATATTTTTCAAAGTCACAGAGCAAAAAGATGGGAGGAACACTGTACTCTCAATAATTTTTGGCAGCTTTGATGGAGGATCACCAAATTGACACTACACTTGCCTCTCACGATGGCCTTGCTCAAGTTTGATGATGACTCGTTCTTTTTAACACATGGTTGTTGTCATTTGTGCGACATTGGACACAAGGCCTTCAGGCTAACAGCAGGCTATTTTTACAGATAATTTTATTGAAACTTAATTTTGTGAAGTATATTGCTAAATATATAATTACATATACAATTACATACATTTAGTAATATACTTAAATATATATATATATGTGTGTGTGTGTGTGTGTGTGCGCGTGCATGTATCCGTACCTTGTTAAGTCTCATTGCTTGGCATTCATATTTAGTGAATTAATACAGATAACATTTACTTAATGAAATAGGCTACAAGAAATAATGAAGCAGAATAAAACAAACTTAAATTATATGTTGACTTAATTTTAACCAATTTCATTCAGAAAAGTCAAGTGATAGAATACTTTATTGTATAAACGTACGGAGTAACAAAGCTGATTTATTTTACATTAAACTCATTTTAATGAGTTATTAAATAAGAAAAAATAGAATAGAAATAAAATAAAATGTGTTATTTTATGTTACTTTATTTTAAGACCTCACAAATGATATCCAGGTACAAAATGTATAGTAAAGGTGTAACGCACCAGAGTTAGACCCAGATGCAGATAGGACATGGAGTAAAAGTTCAAACACAGGTTTAATCACACAGTGTATGATACAGAGTCCACAGGGGAAAAAACACAAGAGAATACGTAGTCCGGTCCAGGGTTCGGTAACGGAGATCCAGGGGAGACGGGCAGAGAGAGATCAGAGTCCAGAAGGGCAGGTCGGGTACCGGGGAAGTAGACAGGAATGTAGTCAGAACAGGATAAGGCTCAGATCCGGAGGTCGAAGACAGAGACGTGGTCAGGAGGAAACAGGTCGAAGTCAGAGGCAGAATGGAACGGGTCAAAAACAGAGCACAGGCAAAAACACGGGAAAACAGACAGAATGTAACGCTGGAAGGTCTTGACAACACAAAAACGATCTGGCAAAGAACAGACAAAAAGGGCAGGTTTATATACAGCCACCTGATTACCCACAGGTGTGGGATCTCAGGTGGCTGTAATGACAATCAGGGCAAAGGTGAAAGACAGAGACACACAGAGAAACAGAGCAGAGACCGAGAAAACAGAGAAGAGAACAAACAACAGAGAAAAAAATAAAACACATACATGACAACAGGGAGTTATTACCAGAGAAATGATGCACTGTGTCTTTGCAGTGGTGTAACACAGCGATTTTTCAGAGCATTGTGGAACCCTGGTTTGTAAGCTTGACAACTGTTTAGTCTGACTTGGGGTGTAGTTCAATGATAAATTGCTAAATTACATTACATTGCTTTACAATGGTCTTAACATTTTTAATTTCATCTAACAAA
This sequence comes from Siphamia tubifer, assembly GCA_020466265.1. NCBI lineage: Eukaryota > Metazoa > Chordata > Actinopteri > Kurtiformes > Apogonidae > Siphamia > Siphamia tubifer. The sequence goes on from CM035793.1 coordinate 5,602,234, forward strand.
ATTTCATCTTAGAGATTTAGCAAAAACATAAATATCCGAGGGCTAAATAAATATATTTAAATTAATGTATATTTATATATCATACAAGTGGTAATATAAAGGGCTGGGATACATCGGTTGAAAACGTGAACATTTTTTCAACATAAAATATACCCCTTTTGTTTATAAATGCCTCCAGGCACGCTTCTATGGAAATGTGAAAATTACCTGTCGCCATTTTGTTTGTGTGTGTGTATGTGTTTGTATTACTATCTTTATGGGGATATTGATATGTTTACACAGTCACACCATGGGGACCGCTGACACTATGGGGACCACAATTGAGGTCCTCAGGAGGGTTAAATATACAGTAAATAAAGTTATCCACTAGTAAAGTAGAAATGATGTGGCCCTGTAAATAATTTTTTTCCAGAAGTCCTCATAAAACATAGAGGGAACAGGTATTTTTCAAAGGTTTGAAGATGTGTTTACTTTATTTTTTTTAAAAATTATTTGTATGTATGTTTGTATATATATTTAAAATGTATTTATTCATTTTATTTTTTTACAATTATTATTATTATTTGTTTTATTTGTTTATTTATTTGTTTATTTATTTATTTAAATTTTTAAAATGTGATTGTCATTATTAGTCTTATTTTATTTTATTAAAAAAAGACGTGTTTACACTCACTACCCAATGGCAACTGGATTACAAAGTTGGTCCTCCTCTGACATGGAAACCAATATGTGTGTGTGTGTGTGTGTGTGTGTGTGTGTGTGTGTGTGTGTGTGTGTGTGTGTGTGTGTGTGTGTTTTGCCGTGTATGATCATGACTATCCTCCCTTGTCTAATTTGTTTTACAGAGCACCTGGGCCTTTGCTCAGCTTTGTGTGTGTTTACATGGAAGTACTAGATAAATACAGGTGGGGTCCTTTTCTCTAAACAATACACAGATAGAGATGAACAACAGAGACGGAAGAGACCAAGAAAGGGAATAAGTATTTAGGAATAAAGAGATTGAAATATTTGAAAAGATTGCAAAGGAATTTTATCCCTGAAGCATTAACTTGGCCCCAGAGGTGGTCAATGTACTCACATTCTATACTTAAGTAGAAGTACAACTACTGATGTGAAAAAATACTCTGGTAAAAGTAGAAGTAGTGATTCAAGTCATTTACTGAAGTGAACATAAAAAAGTACAACTTCTCAATTGTAATAAAGTAAAAAAAAATAAAAATAAAAAAAAATAATATATATATATATATATATATATTTACATTTATTTTTTTGCCGTGGATGAAATAATACTTATTTAAGCAAGAAGAAACACATTTTTTCAACAATATCCAAAAATAAAGCCTTTAAAAGTGAGTTACTGTGTATATGATGTGTTTTATTGGGTCATGGTACTTAGTTTAGTGGATATGGACAAGACATTTAGGAAAAATTAAAAAATCACAAATAAGAGATTTAAAAAAATAATTAAATAAAAAGAGCATAATTATGACATTTAAAAAACAATCTAAATTGTGAGATAAAAAGTCAGAATTATAACTTATTTTACTGTCATATTTGTCTAATTTGAAAAAAGTAATGATTCTATTCTGAGAATGTAAAGAGTATTGTCACCTCCATAACCCGGACATTCATCATCACCATGGACTCTGGTCGTTTGTTCCCAGGTTTTGTCTGTCTTGTCTTTATGTTTCTTAGTTTTGTTATTAAATTATTTTTCCCTTCAGTACTGTGCATTGGAGTCCTCCTTCACCTCACCCCGATCCTGACAGAATGGTCCAGCCAGCCATCTGGACTCCGCCAGTGCTGAAGGGACCCTTTTTGTTTTAGTTTTCCCCGGTCTGTTCTGTCTAAAGTCTGTCCAGTCTGGCGTTCTGTCCCTGTCTGTGTATCTGCCCAGCGTTCTGTGTCTCTGCCCAGCGTTCTGTGTCTCTGCCCAGCGTTCTGTGTCTCTGCCCAGCGTTCTGTGTCTCTTCCTAGCGTTTTGTGTCTCTGGCTTAGCGTTCTGTGTCTCTGGCTTAGCGTTCTGTGTCTCTGGCTAAGCGTTCTGTGTCTCTGGCTTAGCGTTCTGTGTCTCTGGCTTAGCGTTCTGTGTCTCTGGCTAAGCGTTCTGTGTCTCTGGCTTAGCGTTCTGTGTCTCTGGCTAAGCGTTCTGTGTCTCTGGCTTAGCGTTCTGTGTCTCTTCCTTAGCGTTCTGTGTCTCTGGCTTAGCGTTCTGTGTCTCTGGCTTAGCGTTCTGTGTCTCTGGCTTAGCGTTCTGTGTCTCTGGCTTAGCGTTCTGTGTCTCTTCCTTAGCGTTCTGTGTCTCTGGCTTAGCGTTCTGTGTCTCTGGCTAAGCGTTCTGTGTCTCTGGCTTAGCGTTCTGTGTCTCTGGCTAAGCGTTCGGTGTCTCTGGCTAAGCGTTCCGTGTCTCTGGCTTAGCGTTCTGTGTCTCTGGCTTAGCGTTCTGTGTCTCTGGCTAAGCGTTCTGTGTCTCTGGCTTAGCGTTCTGTGTCTCTGGCTTAGCGTTCTGTGTCTCTGGCTAAGCGTTCTGTGTCTCTGGCTTAGCGTTCTGTGTCTCTGCCCAGCGTTCTGTGTCTCTGCCCAGCGTTCTGTGTCTCTGCCCAGCGTTCTGTGTCTCTTCCTAGCGTTTTGTGTCTCTGGCTTAGCGTTCTGTGTCTCTGGCTTAGCGTTCTGTGTCTCTTCCTTAGCGTTCTGTGTCTCTGGCTTAGCGTTCTGTGTCTCTGGCTTAGCGTTCTGTGTCTCTGGCTAAGCGTTCTGTGTCTCTGGCTTAGCGTTCTGTGTCTCTGGCTTAGCGTTCTGTGTCTCTGGCTAAGCGTTCTGTGTCTCTGGCTTAGCGTTCTGTGTATCTGCCCAGCGTTCTGTGTCTCTGCCCAGCGTTCTGTGTCTCTGCCCAGCGTTCTGTGTCTCTTCCTAGCGTTTTGTGTCTCTGGCTTAGCGTTCTGTGTCTCTGGCTTAGCGTTCTGTGTCTCTGGCTAAGCGTTCTGTGTCTCTGGCTTAGCGTTCTGTGTCTCTGGCTTAGCGTTCTGTGTCTCTGGCTAAGCGTTCTGTGTCTCTGGCTTAGCGTTCTGTGTCTCTGGCTAAGCGTTCTGTGTCTCTGGCTTAGCGTTCTGTGTCTCTTCCTTAGCGTTCTGTGTCTCTGGCTTAGCGTTCTGTGTCTCTGGCTAAGCGTTCTGTGTCTCTGGCTTAGCGTTCTGTGTCTCTTCCTTAGCGTTCTGTGTCTCTGGCTAAGCGTTCTGTGTCTCTGGCTTAGCGTTCTGTGTCTCTGGCTAAGCGTTCTGTGTCTCTGGCTTAGCGTTCTGTGTCTCTTCCTTAGCGTTCTGTGTCTCTGGCTTAGCGTTCTGTGTCTCTGGCTAAGCGTTCTGTGTCTCTGGCTTAGCGTTCTGTGTCTCTTCCTTAGCGTTCTGTGTCTCTGGCTTAGCGTTCTGTGTCTCTGGCTTAGCGTTCTGTGTCTCTGGCTTAGCGTTCTGTGTCTCTGGCTTAGCGTTCTGTGTCTCTGGCTTAGCGTTCTGTGTCTCTGGCTTAGCGTTCTGTGTCTCTGGCTTAGCGTTCTGTGTCTCTGGCTTAGCGTTCTGTGTCTCTGGCTTAGCGTTCTGTGTCTCTTCCTTAGCGTTCTGTGTCTCTGGCTTAGCGTTCTGTGTCTCTGGCTAAGCGTTCCGTGTCTCTGGCTTAGCGTTCTGTGTCTCTGGCTTAGCGTTCTGTGTCTCTGGCTTAGCGTTCTGTGTCTCTGGCTAAGCGTTCTGTGTCTCTGGCTTAGCGTTCTGTGTCTCTGGCTTAGCGTTCTGTGTCTCTGGCTAAGCGTTCTGTGTCTCTGGCTTAGCGTTCTGTGTATCTGCCCAGCGTTCTGTGTCTCTTCCTAGCGTTTTGTGTCTCTGGCTTAGCGTTCTGTGTCTCTGGCTTAGCGTTCTGTGTCTCTGGCTAAGCGTTCTGTGTCTCTGGCTTAGCGTTCTGTGTCTCTGGCTTAGCGTTCTGTGTCTCTGGCTAAGCGTTCTGTGTCTCTGGCTTAGCGTTCTGTGTCTCTGGCTAAGCGTTCTGTGTCTCTGGCTTAGCGTTCTGTGTCTCTTCCTTAGCGTTCTGTGTCTCTGGCTTAGCGTTCTGTGTCTCTGGCTAAGCGTTCTGTGTCTCTGGCTTAGCGTTCTGTGTCTCTTCCTTAGCGTTCTGTGTCTCTGGCTAAGCGTTCTGTGTCTCTGGCTTAGCGTTCTGTGTCTCTGGCTAAGCGTTCTGTGTCTCTGGCTTAGCGTTCTGTGTCTCTTCCTTAGCGTTCTGTGTCTCTGGCTTAGCGTTCTGTGTCTCTGGCTAAGCGTTCTGTGTCTCTGGCTTAGCGTTCTGTGTCTCTGGCTTAGCGTTCTGTGTCTCTGGCTAAGCGTTCTGTGTCTCTGGCTTAGCGTTCTGTGTCTCTGGCTTAGCGTTCTGTGTCTCTGGCTTAGCGTTCTGTGTCTCTTCCTTAGCGTTCTGTGTCTCTGGCTTAGCGTTCTGTGTCTCTGGCTTAGCGTTCTGTGTCTCTGGCTTAGCGTTCCGTGTCTCTGGCTTAGCGTTCTGTGTCTCTGGCTAAGCGTTCGGTGTCTCTGGCTAAGCGTTCCGTGTCTCTGGCTTAGCGTTCTGTGTCTCTGGCTTAGCGTTCTGTGTCTCTGGCTAAGCGTTCTGTGTCTCTGGCTTAGCGTTCTGTGTCTCTGGCTAAGCGTTCTGTGTCTCTGGCTTAGCGTTCTGTGTCTCTTCCTTAGCGTTCTGTGTCTCTGGCTTAGCGTTCTGTGTCTCTGGCTAAGCGTTCTGTGTCTCTGGCTTAGCGTTCTGTGTCTCTGGCTAAGCGTTCTGTGTCTCTGGCTTAGCGTTCGGTGTCTCTGGCTAAGCGTTCCGTGTCTCTGGCTTAGCGTTCTGTGTCTCTGGCTTAGCGTTCTGTGTCTCTGGCTAAGCGTTCTGTGTCTCTGGCTTAGCGTTCTGTGTCTCTGGCTTAGCGTTCTGTGTCTCTGGCTAAGCGTTCTGTGTCTCTGGCTTAGCGTTCTGTGTCTCTGCCCAGCGTTCTGTGTCTCTGCCCAGCGTTCTGTGTCTCTGCCCAGCGTTCTGTGTCTCTTCCTAGCGTTTTGTGTCTCTGGCTTAGCGTTCTGTGTCTCTGGCTTAGCGTTCTGTGTCTCTTCCTTAGCGTTCTGTGTCTCTGGCTTAGCGTTCTGTGTCTCTGGCTTAGCGTTCTGTGTCTCTGGCTAAGCGTTCTGTGTCTCTGGCTTAGCGTTCTGTGTCTCTGGCTTAGCGTTCTGTGTCTCTGGCTAAGCGTTCTGTGTCTCTGGCTTAGCGTTCTGTGTATCTGCCCAGCGTTCTGTGTCTCTGCCCAGCGTTCTGTGTCTCTGCCCAGCGTTCTGTGTCTCTTCCTAGCGTTTTGTGTCTCTGGCTTAGCGTTCTGTGTCTCTGGCTTAGCGTTCTGTGTCTCTGGCTAAGCGTTCTGTGTCTCTGGCTTAGCGTTCTGTGTCTCTGGCTTAGCGTTCTGTGTCTCTGGCTAAGCGTTCTGTGTCTCTGGCTTAGCGTTCTGTGTCTCTGGCTAAGCGTTCTGTGTCTCTGGCTTAGCGTTCTGTGTCTCTTCCTTAGCGTTCTGTGTCTCTGGCTTAGCGTTCTGTGTCTCTGGCTAAGCGTTCTGTGTCTCTGGCTTAGCGTTCTGTGTCTCTTCCTTAGCGTTCTGTGTCTCTGGCTAAGCGTTCTGTGTCTCTGGCTTAGCGTTCTGTGTCTCTGGCTAAGCGTTCTGTGTCTCTGGCTTAGCGTTCTGTGTCTCTTCCTTAGCGTTCTGTGTCTCTGGCTTAGCGTTCTGTGTCTCTGGCTAAGCGTTCTGTGTCTCTGGCTTAGCGTTCTGTGTCTCTTCCTTAGCGTTCTGTGTCTCTGGCTTAGCGTTCTGTGTCTCTGGCTTAGCGTTCTGTGTCTCTGGCTTAGCGTTCTGTGTCTCTGGCTTAGCGTTCTGTGTCTCTGGCTTAGCGTTCTGTGTCTCTGGCTTAGCGTTCTGTGTCTCTGGCTTAGCGTTCTGTGTCTCTGGCTTAGCGTTCTGTGTCTCTGGCTTAGCGTTCTGTGTCTCTTCCTTAGCGTTCTGTGTCTCTGGCTTAGCGTTCTGTGTCTCTGGCTAAGCGTTCCGTGTCTCTGGCTTAGCGTTCTGTGTCTCTGGCTTAGCGTTCTGTGTCTCTGGCTTAGCGTTCTGTGTCTCTGGCTAAGCGTTCTGTGTCTCTGGCTTAGCGTTCTGTGTCTCTGGCTTAGCGTTCTGTGTCTCTGGCTAAGCGTTCTGTGTCTCTGGCTTAGCGTTCTGTGTATCTGCCCAGCGTTCTGTGTCTCTTCCTAGCGTTTTGTGTCTCTGGCTTAGCGTTCTGTGTCTCTGGCTTAGCGTTCTGTGTCTCTGGCTAAGCGTTCTGTGTCTCTGGCTTAGCGTTCTGTGTCTCTGGCTTAGCGTTCTGTGTCTCTGGCTAAGCGTTCTGTGTCTCTGGCTTAGCGTTCTGTGTCTCTGGCTAAGCGTTCTGTGTCTCTGGCTTAGCGTTCTGTGTCTCTTCCTTAGCGTTCTGTGTCTCTGGCTTAGCGTTCTGTGTCTCTGGCTAAGCGTTCTGTGTCTCTGGCTTAGCGTTCTGTGTCTCTTCCTTAGCGTTCTGTGTCTCTGGCTAAGCGTTCTGTGTCTCTGGCTTAGCGTTCTGTGTCTCTGGCTAAGCGTTCTGTGTCTCTGGCTTAGCGTTCTGTGTCTCTTCCTTAGCGTTCTGTGTCTCTGGCTTAGCGTTCTGTGTCTCTGGCTAAGCGTTCTGTGTCTCTGGCTTAGCGTTCTGTGTCTCTGGCTTAGCGTTCTGTGTCTCTGGCTAAGCGTTCTGTGTCTCTGGCTTAGCGTTCTGTGTCTCTGGCTTAGCGTTCTGTGTCTCTGGCTTAGCGTTCTGTGTCTCTTCCTTAGCGTTCTGTGTCTCTGGCTTAGCGTTCTGTGTCTCTGGCTTAGCGTTCTGTGTCTCTGGCTTAGCGTTCCGTGTCTCTGGCTTAGCGTTCTGTGTCTCTGGCTAAGCGTTCGGTGTCTCTGGCTAAGCGTTCCGTGTCTCTGGCTTAGCGTTCTGTGTCTCTGGCTTAGCGTTCTGTGTCTCTGGCTAAGCGTTCTGTGTCTCTGGCTTAGCGTTCTGTGTCTCTGGCTAAGCGTTCTGTGTCTCTGGCTTAGCGTTCTGTGTCTCTTCCTTAGCGTTCTGTGTCTCTGGCTTAGCGTTCTGTGTCTCTGGCTAAGCGTTCTGTGTCTCTGGCTTAGCGTTCTGTGTCTCTGGCTAAGCGTTCTGTGTCTCTGGCTTAGCGTTCTGTGTCTCTGGCTAAGCGTTCTGTGTCTCTGGCTTAGCGTTCTGTGTCTCTGGCTTAGCGTTCTGTGTCTCTGGCTTAGCGTTCTGTGTCTCTGGCTTAGCGTTCTGTGTCTCTGGCTAAGCGTTCTGTGTCTCTGGCTAAGCGTTCTGTGTCTCTGGCTTAGCGTTCTGTGTCTCTTCCTTAGCGTTCTGTGTCTCTGGCTAAGCGTTCTGTGTCTCTGGCTTAGCGTTCTGTGTCTCTGGCTAAGCGTTCTGTGTCTCTGGCTTAGCGTTCTGTGTCTCTTCCTTAGCGTTCTGTGTCTCTGGCTTAGCGTTCTGTGTCTCTGGCTAAGCGTTCTGTGTCTCTGGCTTAGCGTTCTGTGTCTCTTCCTTAGCGTTCTGTGTCTCTGGCTTAGCGTTCTGTGTCTCTGGCTTAGCGTTCTGTGTCTCTGGCTTAGCGTTCTGTGTCTCTGGCTTAGCGTTCTGTGTCTCTGGCTTAGCGTTCTGTGTCTCTGGCTTAGCGTTCTGTGTCTCTGGCTTAGCGTTCTGTGTCTCTGGCTTAGCGTTCTGTGTCTCTTCCTTAGCGTTCTGTGTCTCTGGCTTAGCGTTCTGTGTCTCTGGCTAAGCGTTCTGTGTCTCTGGCTTAGCGTTCTGTGTCTCTGGCTAAGCGTTCGGTGTCTCTGGCTAAGCGTTCCGTGTCTCTGGCTTAGCGTTCTGTGTCTCTGGCTTAGCGTTCGGTGTCTCTGGCTAAGCGTTCCGTGTCTCTGGCTTAGCGTTCTGTGTCTCTGGCTTAGCGTTCTGTGTCTCTGGCTAAGCGTTCTGTGTCTCTGGCTTAGCGTTCTGTGTCTCTGGCTTAGCGTTCTGTGTCTCTGGCTAAGCGTTCTGTGTCTCTGGCTTAGCGTTCTGTGTCTCTGGCTTAGCGTTCTGTGTCTCTGGCTAAGCGTTCTGTGTCTCTGGCTTAGCGTTCTGTGTCTCTGGCTAAGCGTTCTGTGTCTCTGGCTTAGCGTTCTGTGTCTCTTCCTTAGCGTTCTGTGTCTCTGGCTTAGCGTTCTGTGTCTCTGGCTAAGCGTTCTGTGTCTCTGGCTTAGCGTTCTGTGTCTCTTCCTTAGCGTTCTGTGTCTCTGGCTTAGCGTTCTGTGTCTCTGGCTTAGCGTTCTGTGTCTCTGGCTTAGCGTTCTGTGTCTCTGGCTTAGCGTTCTGTGTCTCTTCCTTAGCGTTCTGTGTCTCTGGCTTAGCGTTCTGTGTCTCTGGCTAAGCGTTCTGTGTCTCTGGCTTAGCGTTCTGTGTCTCTGGCTAAGCGTTCGGTGTCTCTGGCTAAGCGTTCCGTGTCTCTGGCTTAGCGTTCTGTGTCTCTGGCTTAGCGTTCTGTGTCTCTGGCTAAGCGTTCTGTGTCTCTGGCTTAGCGTTCTGTGTCTCTGGCTTAGCGTTCTGTGTCTCTGGCTAAGCATTCTGTGTCTCTGGCTTAGCGTTCCGTGTCTCTGGCTTAGCGTTCTGTGTCTCTGGCTTAGCGTTCTGTGTCTCTGGCTTAGCGTTCTGTGTCTCTGGCTTAGCGTTCTGTGTCTCTGGCTTAGCGTTCTGTGTCTCTTCCTTAGCGTTCTGTGTCTCTGGCTTAGCGTTCTGTGTCTCTGGCTTAGCGTTCTGTGTCTCTGGCTTAGCGTTCTGTGTCTCTGGCTAAGCGTTCGGTGTCTCTGGCTAAGCGTTCCGTGTCTCTGGCTTAGCGTTCCGTGTCTCTGGCTTAGCGTTCCGTGTCTCTGGCTTAGCGTTCCGTGTCTCTGGCTTAGCGTTCCGAGTTTCTGGCTAGCGTTCCGAGTTTCTGGCTAGCGTCTTTTCGTCTGGCTAGCGTCTTTTCGGTCTTTTTCGTCTGTCGTTGGTCTTGGCATATTTTAGTCTGTCGTTGGTCTTTTCTGTCTGTGGCTGTGCCTACCTGTTGCCCGTTGCTGGCTTCTGTCCCCTGTCCGTGCCGGTTGCCTGTTTATGGCTGCCTGTTGCTTTTCTCCCCCTTGGATTTCCCCTCTCTTCCTTACCCCGGACCTTTTTGCCGTGTTTGGCCGGGTCTCGCCCCGGACCTTTTTTGCCGTGTTGGCCGGGTCTCGCCACGGACCTTTTTGCCGTGTTCGACCCGGTATCGCCCCGGACCTGCTTGCGGTGTTCGGGTTGGTATCGCCACGGACCTGTTCCCTTGTTGCCCCCGTGTCGGCCCAGTCCTTTTGCCCAGTCCCTTTGTTTCCTTGTTTGTCTTGTCTTTGTTTAGTGCCTTGTCTCTGTTCCTTTTTGTTGTTCCCTGCCAGAGTCCGTGGTGACCCCACTTAATCAGTCTTTCAGTCTCCTTGGTCCTCAGTCAGACTTGGTCCGTTGCTCCTGCTACCAACCCAGACCACTCCACACCGCTCTGCCCAGAGGGCACTCTGCCCAGAGGGATTCCACACCGCTCTGCCCAGAGGGTACTCCGCCCAGGGGGTTTCCGCACCGCCCTGCCCAGAGGGATTCCACACCGCTCTGCTCAGAGGGTACACCGCCCTCTTTGAGCTCTGAACAATGGGGGGGGGTCTTTGTATTTTAGGGGCGTCAGGAGCCGCCCCTTAGGGGGGGGGTACTGTCATGACCTCTGCTCCAGTGACCTTTTCCCCAGTGCTCTCCACACTCACCTGGTCCCGCACTGTGCAGCTGCAAGCCGTTCCTCATCTGTGGCTATAAAAGCAGTAAGGCTTGCAGTTGCCAATGCGGGACAACTTTCACCATCTCCTCAATCACCATAACCCGGACATTCATCATCACCACAGACTCTGGCCGTTTGTTCCCAGGTTTTGGTTTGGTTTTGTCTGTCTTGTCTTTATGTTTCTTAGTTTTGTTATTAAATTATTTTTCCCTTCAGTACTGTGCATTGGAGTCCTCCTTCACCTCACCCCGATCCTGACAAGTATGAAGTATATATATTTATATAAATGTAAAGAGTAAAAAGTACAGCTATTTATATAAATACAAAGAGTATAAAATACAGATATCAGAGTCCTGCACGGGTTCGGGTAACCGCGGGTGACCCGTGGGTGACCCGTGGGTGAGCCGCAGATTTTCACGAAACGGGTGAAAAATGTTGTGCTGTGTCGGATACGGGTTCGGTTCGGGTCGGACGTGGGTGATCGCGGGTCTAATTTGCGGTTCATAGGCTAAAAACTGTTCTTTAGTTTGGACTTGTATAACTGCCTCCTGTCGGCTTCCTGCTTGATGCGTTTTTCAAGCGTGTGTGTGTGTGTGTGCGCGCGCGAGCTCACGGATAAAAATAGTTTTTGAATTTATTATTTGTCTGCTCCTGTTTAACAACATTTTTATTTGCCTCGGCTATGTCACTGTTCAGTATATTCGTGGCAATACATTTTGTATTTAAGTTTGACATTTTCTTCCGGGTTCGGGTCGGATATCGGGTTCATTTATAGCGGGTCGGTTCGGGTGCGGATTTGTAATTTTTTTGTCGGAAAACGGGTCGGATACGGGTTTGAACATGACAGGTGCGGGCGGTTGCGGTTTGTCAAAATCAGAACCGTGCAGGACTCTGACAGATATTTATATAAATGTAAGGACTAAGACGTATAAAGTACAGCTATTAGGGATTAAAAGTAAAAAGTTGTCAGAAAAATAAATACTCAAGTAAAGTACAGATACCTAAAAAATTTACTTAAGTACAGTAAAGGAAGTACTTTTACTTAGTTAAGTAAACTTAGTCTGCTCGGCTTTGACAACAAAGTGAGATCTCCAGTGTGTTTGGCTTGATTTAATGAAGATAATAGTTTTATGGGTGCATTTGTCTTATCTACACATCTTCACATGACTTTGGAGTGCAGGAATGTCTGCCATGTGGCGGTATGACAGCAGAAACACTGTAGAGGCTACTGTACATGCTGCCACACGCAAGCATCGGCAAGACTGGAAAGTCAGGGAGCCAGGTCCAGTGAGTGTGTGTATGTGCACGTGTGTGTGCACGTGTGTGTGTGTATGTGTGTGAGGTGAAAGGTGTATCCCTACATACCAGGCGTTTTTTTGACAGAGAGTAGAAGCTTGTCTGGACTTGGCCAGGATCAGGTGTCTGTATCTAACTTCCTGACAGCAAAGGCCACGAGCAACTACACAACACAAGTGAGACAGAGACAGAGATGTGTCTGTGTGTGTATGTCCACCAGATGGACAGTGGAGTGGAAAATAGAAAGTATGGTTGGACGTGAGGTGGATCAAAGAGCAGAGGTGGAAAAAGTATTTAACCCTCTATAAAGACTATGTCATTGATAAATGATGCTTAAAAAACAGCTTCAAAAAAATAGCACAAGTCTCTAACCCAGGGCTCTCAAACATGTGGCCCGGGGACCAAATGCAGCCCACAAATTGTTCCAATGCGACTTCTGGGATGAAGACCAAAATAATCTATTAAATGGCTCCATATTTTCTTCTCAGGTTTCTTTTGCCTATAAATGATGAGAATATTAGAGTAAAGTAAAGTACAGTTATTTATATAAATGTAAGAAATATAAAGTATAGATATTCATAGAAATGTAAGGAGTATAAAGTACAGATATTTATGAACAAATATAAGAAGTAAAAGTAAAAAGTTGCCAGAAAAATAATTACTCAAGTAAAGTAAAGGTACCTAAAAAAAACTACTTAAGTACAGTAATGAAGTACTTTTAAGTAGTTATGTCCCATCTCTGTCAAAGAGTGATAGAAGAAGGAATGTAAGGAGTACAAGGTAAAGATGAGTGAGGAGGAGAGTAAATATACTAACCCAGGAGTGTCAACATTTGGTAACACTTTACAATAAGGGTACATGAATAATGTTGGAATCATGGTCTGATTCATGATGAATTAACATATGACTCATGTATGTACGAATGATTAATATATCATGAATTAACACTGGTGTTAATTCATGTTGTTAATATATCATGTATTAACACTGCTATTAATTCATGTTGTTAATATATCATGTATTAACACTGCTGTTAATTCATGTTGTTAATATATCATGTATTAACACTGCTGTTAATTCATGTTGTTAATATATCATGTATTAACACTGGTGTTAATTCATGTTGTTAATATATCATGTATTAACACTGCTATTAATTCATGCTGTTAATATATCATGTATTAACACTGGTGTTAATTCATGTTGTTAATATATCATGTATTAACACTGCTGTTAATTCATGTTGTTAATATATCATGTATTAACACTGGTGTTAATTCATGTTGTTAATATATCATGTATTAACACTGCTATTAATTCATGCTGTTAATATATCATGTATTAACACTGGTGTTAATTCATGTTGTTAATATATCATGTATTAACACTGGTGTTAATTCATGTTGTTAATATATCATGTATTAACACTGGTGTTAATTCATGTTGTTAATATATCATGTATTAACACTGGTGTTAATTCATGTTGTTAATATATCATGTATTAACACTGGTGTTAATTCATGTTGTTAATATATCATGTATTAACACTGGTGTTAATTCATGTTGTTAATATATCATGTATTAACACTGGTGTTAATTCATGCTGTTAATATATCATGTATTAACACTGGTGTTAATTCATGTTGTTAATATATCATGTATTAACACTGGTGTTAATTCATGTTGTTAATATATCATGTATTAACACTGGTGTTAATTCATGCTGTTAATATATCATGTATTAACACTGGTGTTAATTCATGCTGTTAATATATCATGTATTAACACTGGTGTTAATTCATGCTGTTAATATATCATGTATTAACACTGGTGTTAATTCATGCTGTTAATATATCATGTATTAACACTGGTGTTAATTCATGTTGTTAATATATCATGTATTAACACTGCTGTTAATTCATGTTGTTAATATATCATGTATTAACACTGCTGTTAATTCATGTTGTTAATATATCATGTATTAACACTGGTGTTAATTCATGTTGTTAATATATCATGTATTAACACTGGTGTTAATTCATGCTGTTAATATATCATATATTAACACTGGTGTTAATTCATGTTGTTAATATATCATGTATTAACACTGGTGTTAATTCATGTTGTTAATATATCATGTATTAACACTGGTGTTAATTCATGTTGTTAATATATCATGTATTAACACTGGTGTTAATTCATGTTGTTAATATATCATGTATTAACACTGGTGTTAATTCATGCTGTTAATATATCATGTATTAACACTGGTGTTAATTCATGTTGTTAATATAACATGTATTAACACTGGTGTTAATTCATGTTGTTAATATATCATGTATTAACACTGGTGTTAATTCATGTTGTTAATATATCATGTATTAACACTGGTGTTAATTCATGTTGTTAATATATCATGTATTAACACTGGTGTTAATTCATGTTGTTAATATATCATGTATTAACACTGGTGTTAATTCATGTTGTTAATACTATAATAAACTCTACTTTCTGGGCGCAGCACAGGGTGCGCAAGCTAGTGGACCCTGTGCAGAGCTAGTTTCCGGCCGGCTCAGAGCATTTTGTTAGTTTGGCGGACCACCGTGCGCTAAAATGGTTGTGGCAGCGCACATGTGGAAGGTGACCACTGATCCAGCTCGGCGCAGTGACAGATTCGCTGACTTTAGACTGTGCCAGGGTGCACCAAGAGCTCATCAGCTGAAAGGCGTGGTGCTAGTTTGACCGACCGGTGCACCAAGATGGGTGTGGCGGTGCACTTGTGAGAGGTGACCACTGATTCAGCTCGGCGCAGTGATAGATTCAGTGACTTTAGACAGTCCACCAAGCTCGCCAGCTGAAGGCAGGTCTAAGCACGGCACAGCCAGTCTAGTGGTAGTTTGGCAGACCGGCGCATGGAGTGCACACGTTACCACAACCTCACAGATAGGTTTCCAGAGTGTCACACACATTTCAATGCAATACCTATCCACCACCAGAGGTGATCTGTGGTTCTATTTTCAGGTTTAATTTCATTAGGTATAGATTGAGGGTTTTTTTAAAATTATCCTTATCTGAAACAATACAAATAACAGTAGCTTCTAGTGTTGCGCGGGCTACCCGCTGGCCAGCGGATATCCGGGGGTGACCCGCGAGTCGGGCGGACTGGGTCGCAATATTAATACATATTGCGGATGCGGGTGGGGCGGGTCAGGGACGATCAATACCCGCTGAGGTGTGTGTGTGTGTGTGTGTGTGTGTGTGTGTGTGTGTGTGTGTGTGTGCTCGGCTCGCGCATGTGCAAGCCCGTCACTTCCTGTTTTGAATGCTTTTTTATCCCAACTTTTTGTTATTTGTTATTAGCGCCAAATCTCCCTGAACACTCAGAGATAAGAGTGAAAATGTGGGACTTGATCAGGGAGAAGATTAAAACAGGCGATGCGAAGGTTGTACGGAAACGTTGTATGTGTTGGCTTTATAGAGTGATGATGTGGGTGGAGTCTATTTTATGTGCTGGAGTGCATATTGAGACGTTAGAAAGGAGGCAAAAATGATGCTTCATGACTTTTAACATTAGAAGCACAAGGTAAAGATGCTGCGAATGTACTATGTGAGTTTAGAGACAAATTTAAGCTCGCGGGTTGATAGCGGGCGGGTTGGGTTTATCCATACGTGACATCATGCGGGTTGGGCAAGGCAGGCCTAGTCACGTCTTGGGTTTGGGCGGGGCGGGTTTCTGTAAAACCCCCTAACCGCGCATCACTAGTAGCTACAATATCATTCTCAGCATTTAATTACTTAATTCCACTAAGTTGTACCTCATATGTTGTTAAGTCACTTACATGGGCGTCGCATCCGTGGGGGATGGGGGTGTTGTGACACCCCCATTTCTCCAACCAGCTGATTTCATACCCCCACTTTTTTCTGAGTTTATATATTTGTATCGATTACTGGATCCAGGAAACGGACAGAGAGTTGGTCTCACCCACTTTTTATTTCAGGATAAACAGTTACTGTCGGTCACAATCGCGCCAAACAAACAGCAATAACACTGCAGGACTGTTACAATATCTATGGTTCAAACTATTTACCCGCCCGGGCGGGAAAACAGTATATGTAAATGAAGCGCACCTCAGTTCGTCAGGCGAAATGTAAACAGCTCTTCTTCGCGGAGTTAGCAAACAGTCATCAACCAGTAAGTAATGAGAAATGTTCATTCATTCATTCATTCATTCATCATTTGAACCCGCTTTATCCACACTTGGGTCACGGGGGTCACTGGGGGCCTAATCCAGCTACAATGGGCGAAGGCGGGGTACACCCTGTATGAGACGCCAGTTCATCTCAGGGCTGAACATATATAGACAAACAATCACTCTCACATTCACACCTATGGACAATTTTAGATTAACCAATTAACCTATCAGTGCATGTGTTTGGATGGTGGGAGGAAACCGGAGTGCCCGGTGAAAACCCACGTGGACACGGGGAGGACATGCAAACTCCACACAGAAAGGTCTGGTATGGGATTCGAACCAGGGTCCTTCTTGCTGTGAGGCACGAGTGCTAACCACTGCACCGCCGTGCTAACCACTGCACCGCCGTGCTAACCACTGCACCGCCGTGCTAACCACTGCACCGCCGTGCTAACCACTCCACCACCGTGTTAACCACTGCACCACCGTGCTAACCACTGCACCACCGTGCCGCCCATGAGAAATGTTGTCATTGTTAAACTAAGTTAACTAAACTATGTCTTGTTCTGTGACATATACCCTACGTTCTCAACTTTTTTCAGTGATGTTCCCCCTGAGGAACATATTTTTAGTCATCTCCTCTGACATGGACAAAACATTTTTGTAAGAAAAAAGAGGTACAGTGTCTGTAAAATCAATGTCTGATTTTAAAAAAATCCTTTTTATCTCATAATTGTAACTTTTTATCTAATAATCTTGACTTATGACTTGAATAAATGTTTGAGGAAAACACATTTTTGTTATTATTTTCGGCCATATATTACTTGTTTAATATAAAAAAGGAAATCATTAATGAATAATTGTTCGTTAATTTCCCGATGGTAGACTCAGAAAAATTTGCTCATGTGCCACAACCTAGAACTCCCCCACAATTTAAATGGCTGCAATGCCCTTGTTCACTTATATCCACAATAGCTGAAAGTAGCTTCTAAAAAAGAAGAACATGTTACAGCAACTCAATACATTTCAGTTAGTAGTACTATGTCTGAAAGTTTGAGTATTCACAAGTTAATATTTGTAATTATTCTGAATGTTTGGGTTTACAATGTGGAATGGGCAAGCCATCCGCTGGGAGCAGGGCGATATATGAAATCTTATATTACATTTGCGGGTGTGTGTGTGTGGTGGTGGGGGGGGGCTTGCGGGAATGTGTGTGCAGTGTTGTACCTGAACAAGTTCATTGAACGATCATTCATGAACTATATCATATTTTTGACGAAGGTAAACGGCTCGTTCACTTTTGCCAAATGAACGGGAAGTTGTGAACGCGGTTATTCTGGCATTTATTGAACTGCGCTCTTATGTAGTTCACATTTTGTTCATATCACGTTGTAATTATTGAGTCCTATAAGGAATAAAATGGGATCAAAACACAGCATTATCATTGTCATTTTTGTATTATTCTGAACTAATTTTGACAACATAATGTTGTGGAATAGCCAATGAGAAGCGTTTTGGGCGGGGCAGAAAGAGAGAGAGGGGGGGGGGGTGCAGAGAGTTTTTGGGAGCAGAGAAAAAGAGTTACATTTACAGAGTGTGACCGGCGACTGGAGCAGGTGTTGTCCCATTCTTGTAAACAAACATTGAAAACGAAGCTCACTGAAACCGCTCCTTGTGTTCTAAGAACCCGCAGAGGGAACTTAAGGTACTTACTTCGGCATTTTCCCCTGATTTCCTGACTACGGTCAGGATAACGTTAGGAACGGTTAATAATAAGTTTACAATAATAACACAAAAAAGAACGAAAAAGTTCATTTTGGGATCCATGAACTTCTAGTTCATAATTTGGAAGAAGGAACAATGAACTGAACTAATTCATATTGAGTAACTTGAACTGAACTTTGAACTAGTTCCTAATCAAGGTGAACTTGATCCCAACACTGTGTGTGTGTAATGGGTTTATGAAATTAAATCTGAAAATAGAACCACCGATCATCTACAAACCCAAACCCAAAACTAAAACAAAACTTAAGAACCATAATGACTCCTAAGTTAAATCAAAACCCTGTTTAAACAGAACAAACAAAACCCAATCGGACCCAGTCAGCTGGTGTCACGGCGTGTGTCTGGATGTGCATTTAAGAGCGAAGAGAAGCGCTAATGTGGTGCAGATCTGAATCCCTTTCTCCTCCCTCATTCCCACTTACACCAGTGACAGGAAAGGAGATGTAAAGGAGGAGGGATTGCACCAGTAGGAGGAACGGACAGGTGAACTTGCGCGAGTTTGCACGGCGGGCCAAACTTGCAGTAGTTGTCTGGACACACCCCGTTGGCACCAGGTCTGCGGAACAAGAGCCCTAAGTGTCTGTGTGAAACACGACACTGGAACCAATTTTTCGCAAACAAAGCTTCAATTAAGGAAAATTGCAATACATTTCTTTTCTAATTGAGTGAAGGTGATCAATTAATTAATCAATCAATCATTTAAGCTCTTGTTTACATTATATATCTATATGTGCTCTTTATTACACAATATATTTCTACAGATTATTTGTCTCTTGGAGAACTAAGAAACACCTCCCATTCTGGAAACAAAATGATAAATCATTCAAGTGAAATAAGGATGCCCATCGTGTATCCTATGAGCCAGCGTGCCAAATATCCCAACCTGAAAACTGCAGAGAGAAACTGTCCCATTTGGCCCCAAGGTCCCCAAGGTCTAAGAGCTGCTGCTTTTGATGAGCTGTCACTCACCATGATGACAATCGGCCTCTGTGGGACCAGCTTTTATCCAGCTATGTGTTTGCCAAAGTAAGGAATTAACTAGTTTCCCACCTGAGGGCATACTTTACCCTTTTCATCTTATTTCTACGGGCATTTGAGGGTCACATTCAGTAAAATGCTCAAATGAACGTGCATTCCACAGCAACAAAAAGTCTTGTTTGCTTTAAAATTTTCGTGGCCTCAGAAGAGCAGTCACCTGTTAACAATTGTTGGTAGTTTAGTTATTAATGAACTTAATGTTTTCAGACCAACCAAGCTGACCAAGCAGTCAAAGCATCAAGTGATATAAACTGATTTCAGAAGCAATTTCAAGTTTTTACCTTCCTGGTTCATTTCATTCAGTCTTCAGCAAACATGAACAAACTGCCATCCATCAGTACAGTCAAAATTTAACTTATAGTTTTGACTTATAGTTTGCACTTTTACTCTGTAACTACACAAGAAGAGACAAATACTCACACATTTTGTGATCAATACTTTTTATACTTTTTGATTTTGTGTTTCTCTTCATTTAACAGTTATTCCAAAACTAAAACAAACATTGAATTATAAATGACTGCTAGATATTGAACATTCTAAGTGTTCTGTAAAATGGGTAAAATGACTTACTCAAAGCATATACAGACGTTACCAGTACTTCCGCATACATGTTCATGACACAGTGATGAGGCGTCTCTGATTGGCTCAGAATGTGAGAAGGAACACTCTCCCCTCCCTTTTCGCTCTCTATGTGTGTTTAGCAGAGTAATATCCAGCTAGGTTTGGTGCCGTCGCTTGTTCTGAAAACGTGCAGGAAAAAAACAAGACTTTATTTCTACAGAGAGCACATGAACCAATTTCCTCCACCATTTTTTCAACTTTGTGCAGCAGTTACTGTGGTGCGGTCGTCTCTTGTAGATGCTAATGCTAATGCTACTTCAGATTCGCTGCAATGGGGGACAGATTTAACCCCACATGGGTGACGCTAAAGTCTGACGACAGACGGACCGGCTTTTTCTGGGTCCCTTGTTCCTCTTGTTGTTTTGTGTGAATGCGGTGTGCAGCCAGTGGGGGTGACAAACCCCTTTCAAAGGCAGCATGTGTTGGTAACTCGGGGTGACCTATCAGATTCCAAAAGGAGTGTGGAAAAGTGGTTTTCAGTGGAATGACACCTTTAAAAAAGTGACATGACACCTGGTACCGGGCCATGGTACAGCGGCACCAGGCTGTGATACTATGGATCCAGCACCTGTGATTCCTGGTATAGTACCAGGTACCACAGCTGATACCAGGTGTCAGGTCCGGTACCGGGCCATGGTACCATGATACCATGGATCCGGCACCTGGTACTGGGCCATGGTACAGTAGTACAGGCCGGCAACGGGTGCTGGTACCCAGGTACCACATCTGGTACCAGGTTTTGGGCTAAGTACTGGGCTATACCAGGCCATGGTACCACAGTCCCGGCACCTGATAACCACAGACCAGTGGCCACATTACCACAGACACAGGCGATATCAGTGCTACAAAATGGACCCGCTGTTTCTCCGCTTCTGTCAGTCTGTCCCAGGACAACTGTGGATACAAATGTAATTTACCACCGCTACAGGGAGGATGTGAGAGTGAATGAATCAATAATGTAAAGCACTTTGAGTGCCTTGAATTGTGCTATAGAAATGCAATTCATTATTATTATGTACTGAGCTAAAACATTTGCAATTTGATTAAAATGAGTTACAAATGCCATTGTGCTGTGAAAATCAATGGATATGTGACTCATTATGTAAAAAGCAGACACTGTGGTCTTGGTGGTCTTCCATCCATTTTGCAGGTAATTGTTCTGCCCTCCCAAATAAACTGAATGCCCACTCACACATTATATTCTGGTCACACCTATCTTGCATGAGTTTATTAGCATAAACTTAAGAGAAAACATGTGTGATTTGGTAAAAAAAAAAAAAAAAAAAATTGTGTTTATTTCAAGATAACAAACACACATAGTTGTATCATTAGGAATTATTCATAATATGATCTTTTAATATTTTTGTCATGGAATTTGGAATAACTTTTTCTGTACTGGACATCATGTATGGCAGGTTTTTATTTGTCTCTCCCTTGATAATCTTTAAACAGCTCTTTCATATTCATAATCTGTTTGCTGTATATGTCAGTTCACATGACGTGAGCCTCTGAAGGCAGCAGTGAATGTCAGTAGCGTATGGATGTGTTGTGACTATGTAATGGCTTGTGTACAACACAACTGGTCTGGCAACACTGTGGCCTGTCATCACACTGGAGTAGCACTGTGGCAAAACCTGTTGGTTTGGAAAAAAGACAAAAAGGAAACAACTGAGGGGGGTGCAATGAGAGGAAACAACTGATGAGGAAGATGAAATCCAACTTCCTCTTTACAGCCTTCTGCTTCAAAAACCAGCCTCACCTTTCTCTGTCTGAGTGAAATGAGCTTGTCTGTCAGTTATCAGTAGCAAATAAAATCTAAAATAAATGCATCTACCATCAGAATAGTTTGATCATTGTCAACTTAAATAAATTATAGCAACAAAGTGACAATTAAAATAATAGATGATAAGTATTTCAACTTGGATTAAAAACTATTGATTTTTTAAAGTAAATTTAAACATGATAATTAAATCCAAAATATTGAAATTATTAGTTGAATTATTAGGACTTCGCCGCATACCACGTCGGACGCAAGGCCTATTGATACTGCTTGCAGTTTTATCTGATTCTGCTTTTTGAGCTCTAATTTAACCCCCTGAACATACACGAAAACTCAGCAAATTTTGCACACACTTCAGAAGTGTGAAAAATTGCGAGTATTTATAGGTTTTGTAAAAGTCGGTAAAGAAGCGTGTCTACAGTGCCCCCTAGAAAAGTGAAAATAGTTTGTACAAGGCCAAATCACGCCCTAGCAAAGTTAGTATAATGATGAACAAAAAACCTTGTGATGGCCACGCCCATAACCCCACAGGAAGTCAGCCATCTTGGATTGAAATTTTAAAAACTGAGTCGTGGATTTTCGCTGTCATCAGAATTTAACAAACTCCTCCTAGGCCGTTTGGCCCAATGAGCTCAAAAACGGTGAACATGATCTAGAAAAAGTGGAACATCAAAAGTTATCCAAATTTTTGGAGAAGTTTAATCTTTTTTTGTACTACGTTGTCACAAAGTTTGCTAAGTTTTCGGGAAAAATTGCCACATGATAAATTGCTTCAGCTCGGACATACAAACATCGATTTGGCTGAAATTTGACATAGACGTCTATCTTCCAGGTCTACATCCATTTAGCTAAAGACATAATGATTATGTACTATAGCGCCCCCTGGAAATGTACTTTTATTAAAATGGCTGTAGTTCGGACATACGAACACCGATTTGGCTGAAATTTGACTCAGACGTCTATCTCTCACTCCGACACCAGTTTATCAATAGAAATTGTGATTTTGCTCTATAGCGCCCCCTAAAAAATTGCCTTTACTAAAATGGCTGTAGATCAGGTATACAAACATTGATTTGGCTAAAATTTCACTCGGACATCGCATGGGGAGGCATACGCCAGAGGAGGCGGTCGCAAGGCACAGCGAAGGCCTTTGAGACTGCTTGCAGTTTGAATTTTGAATTTATTTCAGATGTAGCACATGTTGAGTAAATCCAAATCAATTTTAGGGGGAAACTGTCCAATATTTATTACTTATCTGGAAAATACTAATTAAGATATATCAAATATCTGGAAAAAAAAATCATTTAGACTTACTAAAGTAAGTCTAAATGATTTTTTGATCATTATTAATCCCTAATGATAATTGGGGGTTAATATGATATTGATTTATACATTGTTGACTTTACTGATAAAATATAGTTCACTTCTACTCAGTAATTTTCAGCTGATATTATTCAAACAAAAATGAGTAAAATGCTATTGATAATTAATTAAGTAATTCATAATTAAATGATAATAATTAAAATGTCATTAACTCAACATAACAATATACCAAACTGCACAAAGTCTTTTTTTTATGTAGAGGAGGGATCTCAAACAAATTTTCTTTCCAGGGCCAGGTTCAGCCTGATTTGATTTCTAGTGGATCGTACCAGTAAAACAGCAGAATAGCATGTAAATAATAACCACAACCTTTTAGTGCAAAACACTAAATAAAAAATTTGTAAATTAATATATGAAATTAAATTATGAAACTATTTTCTTTTACAACTATACAAACAAAAAACATGACAATAACCAGAAAAAAAAAATTCGTTGGAAAAATAAATTAAATTTTAACAATGTTTTGCTTCAACATATCATTTTTGTCACAACCTGCCACAACCTTTCCCACAGATCTTCACCTCTCATGTCTCAACCTTTCCCCAAGATCCACTCTAGGTTCACCTGGCCCGCACCGCGAAGCTGCAAGCCATTGCTGATCTGCAACTATATAAGTAGTAAGGCTTGCAGTTGCCGGTGCAGGACCATTCAGTTTGTCACCTCCATAACCTGGACACTCAGCCTATTTCCCTTGTCACCATAACCTGGACATGTTCCGTTTTTGTCTTTGGTTCGTGTGTTTTTTTTACCCCTGTTGCTTAGCCAGTCCTATTTCCCCTGGTCTGTTCAGTCTAGCGTCCTCTTCAGTCTAGCATCCTGTTCCCGTCTTTTTCTGTCTAGTCTGTTTCCATCTGTCTCTGTCTAGTCTGTTTCTGTCTAGGGTGTGCCTTCTTCCTTGTCTTTCTTTTCCCTCAGTGGCTCTGCCTTTCCCCTCTAGGGTCTGACTTTTACGTTTTTCCATCTCGCCTCTGGCCCCTGTGTTTTCCCGTCTTGTGTCTTTCTCCCCCTCTGGTTTTCCCTCTCGGGTCTGGGCCCTGTTGCCAGTCCAGCCAGTTGCCCCTATTGCCAGCAGCCTAACGTGGCACTGGTTGGTTGTGGGCGCACTGGTTCAGGAGATGGGCCCTGGTTCCTAGTTATGGGGTCCAGGCATCACCTCTCATTCTCGCCCCGGGCTTTTTATCGTGTTTAGCCAGGTCTTGCCCCAGACCTTTTTCCTGTGTTTGGCCGGGTCTCGCCCGTTTTTTTTCCTGTGTTTGGCTGGGTCTCACCCCGGACCTACTTGCCGTGTTTGGCCCGGTATCGCCGCAGAACTGTTCCTTTGTTTTTGTCCCATCTTTTTCCTCATTTTGCCCTGTTGCTGTCTAGCTCCTTGTCTCTGTTCCATCCTGTCTTGTTGTCATTCCCCACCAGAGTCCGAGGTACCTCTTCCCAATCACTTATGGTCCTCTTCCCGTCACTCTCCATTCTCCTGGTCCTCTGTCAGACCTATTTGTTGCTCCTACTACCAGCTCTGACCATTCAGACCACTCCACCTGGAAGGTTCTGCTCTGCCCGGAGGGTCTCCACACCGCTCCGCCCAGAGGCTACTCCGCCTGGAAGGTTCCGCACTGCTTCACCTGGAGGAGCCCTATGCTGCTCCGCCCGGAGGGTTCTGTTCTGCCCGGAGGGTTCCCACACTGTTCTACCCAGAGGGTACTCGCCCCAGAAGGTGCCGCAGTGCTTCACCTGGAGGGGTACCATGTCATTTCACCCAGAGGGTTTCCACACCGCTCTACCCGGAGGGTACTCCGTCCAGAGGCGGACACATTTGGGGTATTTTTTGTTGTTATTGACTGTTGGACAATGGAGGGGGGGGGGGGGTCGTCTCTATTATTTTGTATTTTTAGGGGCATAAGGGGGTAATGTCACAAGCTGCCACAACCTTTCCCCGAGATCTTCACCTCTCCTGTCTCAACCTTTCTCCTAGATCCACTCTAGGTTCCCCTGGCCCACACCACGCAGCTGCAAGCCGTTGCTAATCTGTAACTATATAAGCAGTGAGGCTTGCAGTTGCTGGTGCGTGACCATTCAGTTTGTCACCTTCATAACCCGGACATTCAGCCTATTTCCCTAACCCAGACATTTCATTCACTACCATGGACTGATCTACCCCCAGGTTTTGTGTTCTGTCTGTGTTTTTGTCATTATTTTGGTTCTGTTGTTATCAAATCTGTTCTCCCTTCAGCACTGAGCATCTGAGTCCTCTTTACACCTCACCCCATCATGACAATTTATACATGAAGAAGCAAAATAGTTAAAATTGTAGTAAGTTTTCTTTAGACATTTCAGGTTTTTCCACATTTTATTGTTACAATATAGTTTGTAAATATTTCCATATCTGTATGTTCTTTTTTGAAACTAAAACAAAGAAAAATTTGAAGTTGACATTATTGGCATGATGTAAAATGTTTTTCACATCAAACCCAGAAGAAAGATTTCTTATTTTTTGTAGGTTTTTATGTTGAGTCTAGATAATATTGGTCTGTATGTGGAACCTGAACTAAAGTGGGTTCCACAGCTTTGACTTTGGAATTTTTGACCTTTGCAAATTCATCCCAGGGGCTGCATTGGAACCTTTGGCCGGCTGCATTTGACCCATGGGCCACATGTTTGAGACCCCTGATGTAGAGTTTAATAGAATTTATTTTGTTAATATTAATGAAGCCGAGTCACATTTTTTACAGTGTACTGACATTTGAAATCACTCTCACCCTGGTTTTATATCTTGAAAAATACATTAATGCATGTGATCTCACACACACAGAGGAAAATATAAGCCTGAAACTGCAGTGTGACATCTAAAAGACAATTACTAACAAAAGGATCCTTCAAAAACACCTTGGCTGAGCCGAGAGTGAACCTGAAAGCCCTTGTGGCGGCAGCATAGGAACCAAATGGGAAAAAATCTCAGGCTGTCTACGGCAAACCCATTCTTATTCATATACACAATGGACAGCCAGATAATATTCTCTTCTACTATTGAATAGCTGACACCTGGAAGATTTGCTTTCACACAAGCCCTCAGGCTCAAGGCCCCACCCCACACCTAAGCTAGCAAGTCTATGCATAACAGCCTCCAGGGTGGGGGAACTTGAGCAATGTGTGGCTTTTGTCATCTGGACCTTTTTCCCCCTCCCCTTTCTTTCTTTGGCTTCTTACTCCTGTATGAGAGCATAATCACATCCTTCTCTCTTGAGAAACATTTCCCCCTTTCATAAAAGACAGAGGATGGTTTCTCTATTCTTATGATGTTCAAAAAAGGCAGGAAGGTGACTAGCTGGAGACTTTTCTCACAATGATATTTCTCCTAAGAAAGTCTGAAATACTGAACTGTTATAAAGATTACCAACAGGAAGGAAGGACTATTGGCTGAATAAAAGTGGACATCCATTTTTTTCACTGTTTTTAGCACTTCAGCTCACTTTTTTCCCCATAACATATTTATTTATTTACATAGATTTATTGTAAATTCAATTAAAATCATAATGTACAAACATCACTGATACAAACAGCACAAGCTGTTTATTTGTAGGTGGTGAGTTATGTGACAACCTAATTTCTATCTATATAATTAAATGTTATGACATTTTTATCTTTTATTTTGTGTTTCTTGAGGGAAAGTACCTTTTGTATTTTAAATACGTATTTTTAAATATGCATTCTTTGGATAAGTTCTTATCCCACAGAAAATGGCTACATTGACACCAGCTGCCAAAAAGCAGGAGTGCCAGGTTTCCCAGGATGTGTAGAGCATTCTTCTATGATCTTGGGACAGATCTAGAGAGCCAAGAAGGAGAACAGCGACCTCCACTTGGTGTGGCTCGACCTTGCAAATGCTTATGGATCCGCCCCTCACAAGCTCATACAGTTTGCATTGGAGTTCTTCCACGTCCCCAATTCCATCACCAACCTCGTAACCACCTACTTCAGGGACTTCCAGATGTGCTGCAGCCTCCAGGAGTTTACAACAGGATGACAACACCTGGAAGTGGGTATTGCCCATCTCACCAGTCCTGTTTGTCACAGCCTTTGAAGTCATTCTCCGCGGAGCACGCGACACCGTAGGAGGAATAAGGCTCCAGACAGGGCAGAGGCTTCCACCAATCAGAAGCTACATGGATGATGTCACCGTTGTGCTGCAGATGGCCCCATGTGCAAGAAGATGCCTGAAGAGGCTGGATGAGCTAGTGACGTGGGCAAGGATGAAGATAAAACCCTCCAAATCACAGAGCCTCTCCTTTGCGCAAAGGAATCAGGAACGACCATACCTTCTTTGTCGTGGGAGAAATACCCCTGTTGGCCCACCAGCCCATCCGAAGCCTGGGGAGGCAGTACAACGCAGACCTCTCAGACAGGCACGCTGGAAAGGCAGCACAGAAACTGCTTGCAGAAGGCCTAGAAAGCATCAACAGGAGCCAGCTCCCTGGAAAATACAAGTTGTGGTGTTACAACTTCACGCTGTACCCAAGGATCATGTGGCCCCTGAAGATGTGTGAGATTCCATCCTCCACAGTCAATAGGGTGGACAGGCTATCCAATTCCTACATTAGGAGGTGGCTGGGCCTGTCACGTGGCTTCTCGGATACAGGCTTGGGCGCTGCAGCTGCCGTTCCAGTCCATCATCCTGGGCTACAAACAGGAGACAGCGTGATTAGTAATCAAGCTAAAAGAATCCTTGGATCCTGCTGTGAAGAACGCACTTGTCCCCACCCGAGGATGTGGCAAGCAGGCCCAGAGGTTGCCAAGGGCATTGGCAGGCTCCACCACCAGGACATCATCGGAAGGACACAAGAAGGGAGAGCAGGACTTGGATGGGGAGATTCTCTGCGTCTCTGGTCCAAGGCCACGGAGAGGGAACAGAAAGCCATGGTGATGGAGGAGGTGTCAAGGGCAAACCAGGAACAATACACCATCAAGGCTGTGTCACAAGGTGGACCACCTGGGAGGGTGCTATCAAGAGACCCCTCAGTTGGGCCGACCTATGGAAAATGCCACAGGCCAGGCTCAGCTTTGTGATCAGGGCAACCTACAACAACTTGCAATGCTCCAGAAACCTCCACCAGTGGTTTGGCAAGGAAGACAGCTGTTTCCTCTGTAGTGCATCCAACGCCAGCCTACAGCACCTTCTTCTAACATACAATTGGTGTTTGCTAATATTATAAATTCAGATATTAAGAAGAAAACTGGAATATTGGAGGCGGGTCCTGTTAAATGATGCAATAGTCAATTGTAGATATTTATTGATGTTTTGATGTGTTTTGGACTACAAATGGACTACATTTGGACCATTTTTTTGGTTTGTTTTGGATGTTTTTGTTGGACTATAACTGTGTTTGTTGGAATATGGTTCCTCTGTGGATAATTATGAGACATAAAGATTCAGATCTGCTGTTTGACATTCGTATTTTGAACAATGAATGGTTGTACCTGCTGTGGTTATTTTATCTGAAAGTGGCTTATATCTTCAGAGGTGTGAGAATCTCTGTTGTCAAACTACATTAGGTCGAGTGGCATTTGGGACAGGTTTGGGTGGTTTGCTTAACATTTTTGAGCGACTACTTCTGGCGCATAATGTATATGGGCCCTTGGAAGTGTAAAGGGTTAAAAAGAAAGTAGTGTAAAAATAAAACAACCGAAAAAAATTATCTGAGGCACAACCTGTACGGATACCACTACTACTGTGTTTTAACTATCTAGACTCAAACCATGCAGGCTTTTGAGAAAACCTTCATGGCTGGAGCCCCAGTTTATTTAATTATCCATTTTTGTTATTGAATCATTTTATCAACATTAGATTTTGAATAGTCCTCAACAAGGAATTTTATGAGTAATAATTTGACTCTTCCACTTTATCATCACCAAAATGAAAAATATACAATTTGAATCAAATCCATATACTGTATATGTTTTCATACATATCAGTTAAGATGTAATATTTAGATGACATTTGCAGTAACAACATACTACCCAGCAAGTAACAGGCACAGAAACTAATTATTCAAACATTAATTTACCCCCCACAACACATGACTATGGCACCTGGCATTTTTTGCCACTAGAGGTGAGCTAGTTTATTAGGCTAGACTACTAGGCCTGTGCATTTTGCTCAGCCATAAGAACACAAAAAGTGGATGAGTTGTAACACAAAGTCTATATTTACAATCAAACATAATTAATCCATCAAAGCCAGACAGATAAAAACTACAAGTAGGTCCTTTTGCTGTTATTTATTTCACAGACTACTGGATATTTCTGAAACCGTAATACCTGGTAGTATGTCTCTTTTGATAGTGCGATAACTGTAGATAATTTCCATATAAGATACATTTAGTAAAATTGGCTACTGAGCAGAGATTAGCTCCACTGTTCCTACCTGAAGGCAAAACCACTGTCACAGATGAAGAAGATAAAAGGATCTGTCCCATCAACAACACTGGATGGTATTGGTCGTAATGCTGCTATTTGTAGAGATGTGATTAAAAGATGTACTGAAAGTGTCCAAATTGATCATCCAGAATTGAGGACAGATTTTTTTTTTTAATGGGTACCGCATCTTCTTAGCATGATGGCATCAGTATTGGTGTTTTTGCACTTTTGGTGAATGTTTCCAAGGTTTTTGTTGCATGTACGCCTTAGCATAACACAGAAATGAATGATCCTTGTCAGCCTGGGATGGACATTCACTATCCTCTTGTCCTCAACATGTGCCCTCACTGTCTTTTTCACTATTGGAGTACAGCATTCAAAGGTTTCTGTTAGAAATAGGTGGTAATAATTTGAGTAAAAATGCATGTAAAAACAAATAGCAAAATACAATGTACTTCCTACTAATGAAAAACTACTGCATAATTCATAAAAAAACATGACCACTTCGTAGTATCAAACATATTTATTAGACTCTATTAAATAGAGTATCCACTTGATACAGTAAAATACACCAGTGATACAATGATGGGTCACCTTATGATCATCAAAATGTAAGATAGTGTGAAAAAAAGTTTTTTGAATTGCATTTTTTCTCATTTGATAATCCACAGTTACATGATCTTGGCCTCCCCCTGCACATGAATATGTACTAACCTAATTGTGCCACTAGGGAGCAACATTGCTAATGTTAGATGCTTCTCTGGAGCAGTGGTTGACTGTATCCATGTTTAGTGGTGCGTTCGTGATTACTTTGCAGTCGTAAAAATCACACTATTCATTTTCTACCACTGTCACATTCGTAATTTAGTTTAAATTCCGAACATATGTATAGTGCCAGTTAAATCCAGTAATAAAAAAAACAAACATAATATTGGGAACTTTTACACCAATGATACTCATTATCGTCTTCTTCATGTATCCTAAACATACTTTCATTTGATGATATTGAATACTTTAATTAGATAATGAATAATAAAATCTAAACGTCATTCATCTGCCAATTGCTTCTGTCAGAAGCCTGGTTGACAGCGAGTTTATCTTTGTAAATGATGACTGTTAGTGAGCAGAAACTCTAAAATCCTAAATCTATTGAAGGCACCAAGTGCCTATAGTTGTCAGTGTGAACTGAGCAGCTGTCATCCTTTTGCGTTTAACGGTTGTTAACTAGTGAACAACACATTGTTTGCCGTAATATTTCTGAGGTAAGGGTTGGTGACTTCTTTTACAATGATTAATATTTATACCACATCGTTCTTTATGTTCAGCAAGAATATAGCATACAAGTCACAGGCCATCAACGCTATATGATTAAGCTAGCTCGAAAATAGCTAACTAATAGTAACGACGAACCAGGGTGAGTTTTAGCTAGGTTAGCTTGTGAACCATAATATTGCCGCGGAAGTGTCATTTAAAGCCCAACTCAAACCTATATGTTAGACTAGTACAAGTAGAACATGTTTCATCTCACCCTAACCATACAAGTAGAACATGTTTCACCTCACTCTAACCACATGTGTCTTACCGTTTTGACCGAAAGGGTCGAGCTAACCCGAGAAAACGTCTTGATACTAGTCTCCATACATGTGCGGGTGGAATCGGTGGTAACTACAGCCTAGAGGAATTACCTACATTTCGATTATTGTTACATAAACATTAACTTGTTTTGGATCATCTCAAGGTGTTATTCAACCTGTAATGGCCCAATGAAATAAATTGTGTGGGATAAAGTAATCACAATAAGTGTTTAACAGATTTACAAACCAATGCTAGATAACACTACATACACTGCTGACTAAACAGAAGATTATTTATAGCAGTTGAAGGTAAGCAAGACTGGATGGCCAGCCGGGTGTACTGGGTAACAGCCTGAAGCTAAGGCCATCAGAAGGCCCCAAAGCCCCATATTCACTCTGGTAGATGCCATAATCTTGACACTTGACTGTTGTCATATGAACTATCTGCTGAAAGTGAAAACCCAATCCGACTGTTTAAAGCAGGTGTTATAATATTACATTGAACAGCTCTGGGATGCATTCACAAAGCCCAATACACGTTTTGTCATTGCACAGTGTGTGGATGGACAAAATAAAATGTTGTCTCCTTACCACTTATATTAAACCTACAGTAGCATCCATCTTGTGCTTAAAAAACAGGTTTGTCATTCAGTATTTGCTTAAACTGTATTTTAATGACTGCGAGGGAATCTAAGATCTTGTTACCCTCATACCACAAACTTTGAGGAAACACGAGTCCACAATTTTAAGCATTTTCAGACCTTTTTCAGATTGAACAACTAGTGCATTAGTTAAGAAACAAATGAGTAGATTGACGATGAAAGTACTTGTTAGTAAGAGCAGCATATGTTTGTGGAATTCATGAAGATCTTTCATTCTTACCTTACCTTTGGCATTGCAGTAAGCATGTTGTAATGTAGCTATGTGAGTATTAAACAAGGCAATTTTGGAACTGTACTATAATAGAGTTGTTTACATCACTAACCTGTATCAATAAACCTAAAATCCCTTGTCTTTGTAAAACTCTCCCTAGGCTTTTTCATCATGGCACGTGGGCATCAAAAGATTCAATCTCAACAGAAGAATGCCAAGAAACAGGCTGAGATGAAGAAGGCAAAAGGTCATGACCAGAAGACGGCAGCCAAGGCTGCGCTAGTGTTCACCTGTGCTGTGTGCAAAGTGAGTAGGAAAATGGGTACAGGGAAAGAAAAGGTTTTTAATACTTGTAAACTTTAATCTATGACTTCACTGTGATTAGAAACAGTTGTAGTTTTGTAAATACTGTATTCATAACAATGGGTGAAAATGGCTCAGCATACCACATCTGAAAATAACCTTTGTTCATGCTACTTTGTGAAATATTTATAAGGCAATCATCGTTGATGTCCTCTGACAGTGGATTAAACTGAAACGGTCTCATTGCACTATTGCAGTGTTTCCCAGCCTTTTTGAGCCATGGCACATATTTCACTTTAGAAACATCATAAGGCAACACCACCAAAGAAAAATGTCACAAAAAGTCTATTTACTGAAATATAATGTAAATCTAGTCTTGACTTGCTTATTCAGTGTAAAACTTGAGTCTGGTTAATTAAATACAAAGCTGATCTTCTTGCAGCAATTGAAGAAAGACACACACAAATCCTCTTCAGCAGCTCTGAGTGGATCAGTGCTGTGTGCTGTCATATGTGTTTATAATCTCATTGCTCATTTAGTACCAATAAGGTGAAATTGGATAATTTTCTACAGCAAACCTGATGATTTACCATGGCACACTTATGTGCTGCAGCACACTGGTTGGGAAACACTGCTCTGTTTTAGCCCCAAAGGAATAGTAAATTTGCCTCATAAAACTGTGTTATTGATTGATTCCTTTGTTTGGCAGGCTTGACCTCAAATAATGTATTATAAGACACAAGTTAAACAAAACCATATTATATAATTGCTGTTTCTATGAAAGGAATGCTTTTGAAAGATGTGGTATATGTGCCAATTCATTAAGTTAAGGTTTAGATATCTACAATCAATGTCTTTTTGCTACGTTTTCTAAATAATCTCCTTTAAATACACATGAAATACATACCCTGCATCAAGTTGGGCTTGTAGAGCCACTGGGTATAAGAATGTAAGTGACTTAAAAACAGCTCCACTACTGTGGCTGTAGTTAGTATCTTGATTAACAAACAACATTTTACCTGCACAGCAATAGTTTACAGAGACAACAAAGACAGTCTCCTCTATTTCAGTATGTATATTGAACCAACAGCTGGCTGTTAAGGATCATGTCTTTACTGTTAGAAAGGTTAATATGAATGGCCCTTTAATGACTGATGACAAGTACTTCAAAACTAGTAACTGGTGTTGTTTCAAGGTTCAAGGTTTGGTTTATTGTCATTTGCATGAATACATGAAAATGAAATTTGTACACAGGACCAGCAGTGTGCGACCTAATATATAATAATTTAAACATATAAAAGAATCCAGGGATTCCACTAAGAACAATAAAAACAACTTCAGTGCAGGATTAAAAACGGCATAAAAAAAGAACAACATGTGCAGAACAAGACAGCTGATAAAAACAGTTGTGTCAGTGGTGCAGGGAGTTCATCAGCCTGACTGCCTCTGGGAAGAAGCTGCATTTCAGTCTGGTGGTCCTCGCTTTGATGCTCCGCAGCCTCTTACCCGAGGGGAGGGGTTCAAACAGTCCGTGGGTGGGGTGGGGTGGGGGGGTTCAATATTGAAATTAGGTTTACTATTAATTATATATTAAAAAATGCAATGATAATGTCTCTCATGGTAATGTGAATTTTATTAAAGTTTGCCCTTTTTTAATAAAAACCAAACTTGGTAAATATGACATGATTTAAATAGACAAAGCCCATTACTGATGATTACTCGTCTTCATCAAGGTGATGTCATTAATAGAGCACCAGTAGAATAATGGCAAACGTTATGGCTCAAATGTTACTTCTGTTAGTTTCACTATCTGGTTTCATACAAGTGAATGGAGATAATTATCACTTCCCATCTCTGACAACTGAGACAATACACATTATGATTGAAAAGGGATTTTATGTTTCATTGTCTTTTTAACTAATTTTTTTCATAGTTGTGTTAAATGATTGAACTTTTGTTTCCTCCGTTTGACCTTGCAGTCCCAGATGCCTGACCCAAAAACTTTTAAGCAACACTTCGAGAGCAAGCACCCGAAATCCCCTCTGCCCCCCGAGTTAGAAGGAGTGGAGGCATGAAGTGGTTTCCACTGCTGAAGTCACTCACCATGGATGCCAAACTTAATTTTTTCCACGTCCTGCACCAAATCTGTCCTTGTCTCTGTCTAATGATTGGATAGATCTGATTAATGTGAAGTGATTCTCTTCATTTACCATAACTTGCCTTTGATCAGGTTCAGTATTAGTGTGTGGGTACATGGGGAATTAAGCCAAAGGCTATTGTATGCTCTATGAACTCCTCACTGCCCTGGTACATTGTGCACATAGGGATTTCTCTTCTTGCTGCTAGCTCATATACCTCTCCTTCTGAGGCTTTGATGGCTTGATTGTTGTTACAGCCAAAATGCCACATGAGGTAATCACTATGTGTCCTTAGAAAGCAGGGACTTGTCCTAAGGGAAAACAATAAAAGCTTACTTAAATTAATATTTTTTTTTATTTCAATCAAAAGTATTGACAAATGTAACTTCATTTATTGCAATAGTTATTTAATTTATACTTAGCGATATCTTATGTATTAAATCAGAAGGGGGCTGTAAAAATGTTTTTGTTCGTCAGTTCCAAATAAAAGGTTCTTTTTGACTGTTGAACTAATCAAGCATCAGTTTATGTAGTCATATATATGTGGATATCTGTCAACTGTTTTCATGCTGCGAAATGAAATATGACCTAATGACATTTTACAGGAACTTGTCAGATGCATTTGTACGTTGAGGAAATGAAGATATGCTCTAATGATGTACTATAGCATTTTATTAAATTATACTTTGTATTTACACATGCGGTGTCTGTCACTAACTATCCCTGCCAAAGTCAGCTTGTATTCACTTGTGAATACATTCTCTGGCAGAAGCGGCATTACTGTCATGTACTTGTAAATGTGGAATCTGTGTGTTGACTCAAGAGTGTATGACTAATGGACAGGATTGTCATCTGATTCGAACTTGCCAGGGGGCTGTGCAAATAATGCAGACTGATTTCATGAAATGATGTTGTACATCTCACCAGTTCTTTCCCATTTCCCAGCATTTGGCATACTATATGTATGCATTTATCCTTTCATGTTGTATTCAATTCAATTTGATTGCATGTATGCCAAGATCTCTAGTATTGTATGGTATTTTATGCGGCGTGAACATGTATGGTGAAAGCTTATAATTCATACAGCTAACACGCCAGTCGGCGTTTTCAGATGGAGGGCAGGAAGGGAAGTAGCTTGACGAAAATGCTTATGTGTTGTGTAGTTTACGGCTGTGCCAATCATTCTAGCCAAAAGAAAGAAGAGATTTTTTTAGAGTACCGAAGCTTGCCATTGACAACAGTGATAAATGGGAAAACCTCACAGAACAACCGTGTAATAAGTGGATTTTAAATCTGCGTTTGTGGTCGGGAGGAGCGGAGTCTGTTAATGCCCGTGTCTGCAGCGACCACTTCGTCGAAGGTATGTTTGAAAGCTAACTTTGTTGTGTGGATGTGGTTCTATATCATTAGGTTGTCATTAAAAGCTAATTTACACTGTCGTAATATGGTTTACCTAGTAACATCAAGATGTATTGCATGTTTGTTGATTGATTCAAACCCTGTTAGAAATGGACAAGAGGGTTTAACATGTAAAGCAACAGAGTTCTAACCTAATTTGTCATCTGGCTGCGTTATGCTATGCTCACCAACAGTCAGTACTGTGCAGGCACCTGCACAGTACACACTATTATGTCAATGCAGTTATGCCATACAATATATCTATTTTTTAGCACAAATCAACGT
Organism: Siphamia tubifer; assembly: GCA_020466265.1. Classification (NCBI taxonomy): domain Eukaryota; kingdom Metazoa; phylum Chordata; class Actinopteri; order Kurtiformes; family Apogonidae; genus Siphamia; species Siphamia tubifer. The sequence continues at coordinate 5,637,215 of CM035793.1, forward strand.
TTGCAAACATGCAACTTTAATTTCTGAGTAATAAAGGGGTAGGAACATATTCATTGCGGACGGGACATGGCAAAGTTAAAATCCTACCTACCAAAAACAACTTTTATAACCGATAACTTTGCACGCAGGTCACATTTCCCATGATGAAAGAGGATATAAATATGCATAACGCAGTTGTTCAGTGCAGAAATCAGCACAGATACATACTGCACACGTAAAATGTTAGATTTCTCAACTATACTAGTACTGTACTCATTCTTACTCAAATGATTATCCAATAAAAGGGCTATCTTTAGATAAAAAATGACCAAGCCTACATGGCTGAAGCACCCCTAAAAATAGCCTAAACTCGCCCCTGTCCCCAGCACTTAAAAAATCAAAGTGACGCCCCTGCTCACGCGTGCATAAACACAGACCTGACGTAAACAAGACACCTGCAGGTAAGACAGTTGTGGTGGCCTAACAAAACAAGAGTGACAGACACATGCATGTGTGGAAATACTTCACTTTAGATGAAAAAAACGGCACAGCATCTGGAGAGGTATTGGCTCATGTGAATGATACGACCAGCATTCGCTAGCTAACCTGTGTGATAAGCAGCGCAGGCAACCCGCATTAAGACAACTCACTCTTTTTTTCTGCCAAACACAGGATATGGACAGTGTTGTGTTCATCTTATTGGCCTTAAACTTTTCACATGTCAAGGTTTATAGTCATGGGTCCAGACCAAATGCAGACATATGTTCACCTCCTGATGTTGTTCAGTTAAATTTAACAGAAAATTCTTTGCTAACGTTAGCCTTTGTTTTGTTGCAGTTAAAATGCTGTTTGAGTCTTGTCAGTGGACATTGTTACATTGCAGTGAACTTTAATACAAGTTGCTCATTACTGAACAGAAATGTGTCTGTGTTTTTTGTTTTGTTTTTTTAGCCGTGTGTCTGTTGTTTCTCCGCTGACAATGTGATGACTTGAAAAAAACTGAAGTCGTTAATGTCCAAGTGGATACTATCATCTTCTACAACATTGATTCATCAAGGAAACCCATGGGGTTTGATCAGAGGATTGTTTATGTTCAGTTAATGACATCTTCACTGAAAGAGTGACAGTATTTTCAGTTTTCGGTGTTTCTGATACAATATTCCTCAACTATAAACATGAAGTTTTTATCTTTGTTTTAGTTTTAAAAAATAACATGAAAACCTCGTCTCATCATCTGAACCCGCTTCATCCTCACTAGAGTCACAGGGGTCACCTGGGGCCTAATCCAGCTACAATGGGCGAAGCTTCATCCTGTAGGAGCAACATGAAAATATGGAAATATTTCCATTTACAAACTATAATGTAACAATAAAATGTGAAAAACCTAAACAAGTATGAACAACATGAATTGAACATGAAAGTTTTTTTCTGGTTATTCACATCTTTTTTGTTTGTATATTTTCTAAAAAAAAATAGTTTCATAATTCAATGGGGGTGTTTTGCACTAAATCAAAGACAAAAGTTTGGAGTTATTATTTACATGTTATTCTATTATATTACCTGTCTGGCCACTGGAAATCAAATAAGGCTGAATGTGGCCCTGGAAAGAAAATGAGTTTGAGACCCCGTGATCTACATGATCAGCAAATTAAATATAATAAAATAACTGACTTTCACAGAAAATGCAGAGGATAACATGATATATGGTAACCAATTACATAAAAAAGTTAACTATTAAGAAAAGAATATATTTTTGGAAGTAGCCCAAGGTGTTTATGGGTCAATAACGGCATATATATTGACAATTAAAGGGGAACTAGGCAGGATTGTACCAGTTTGGTTCTTCACTGTTAGCAGCTTAATGTAAAAACTTTCCACCTTTCCATGAAATTTTCAGGAAAAGTGTGAGATAGTCCAGAATAGATCCCATTAAGTTTAGGTGAATGTAGGTCAAAGGTCACACAATGATGAGATAGGGGCACATCTATCTATCTATCTATTAATCTATCTATCTATCTATCTATCTATCTATCTATCTATCTATCTATCTATCTATCTATCTATCTATCTATCTATAATCTATCTATCTATCTATTATCTATCTATCTATTATCTATCTATCTATCTATCTATCTATCTATCTATCTATCTATCTATCTATCTATCTATCTATCTATCTATCTATCTATCTATCTATCTATCTATCTATCTATCTATCTATCTATCTATCTATCTATCTATCTATCTATCTATCTATCTATCTATCTATCTATCTATCTATCTATCTATCTATCTATCTATCTATCTATCTATCTATCTATCTATCTATCTATCTATCTATCTATCTATCTATCTATCTATCTATCTATCTATCTATCTATCTATCTATCTATCTATCTATCTATCTATCTATCTATCTATCTATCTATCTATCTATCTATCTATCTATCTATCTATCTATCTATCTATCTATCTATCTATCTATCTATCTATCTATCTATCTATCTATCTATCTATCTATCTATCTATCTATCTATCTATCTATCTATCTATCTATCTATCTATCTATCTATCTATCTATCTATCTATCTATCTATCTATCTATCTATCTATCTATCTATCTATCTATCTATCTATCTATCTATCTATCTATCTATCTATCTATCTATCTATCTATCATCTATCTATCTATCTATCTATCTATCTATTATCTATCTATCTATCTATCTATCTATCTATCTATCTATCTATCTATCTATCTATCTATCTATCTATCTATTATCTATCTATCTATCTATCTATTATCTATCTATCTATCTATCTATCTATCTATCTATCTATCTATCTATCTATCTATCTATCTATCATCTATCTATCTATCTATCTATCTATCTATCTATCTATTATCTATCTATCTATCTATCTATCTATCTATCTATCTATCTATCTATCTATCTATCTATCTATCTATCTATCTATCTATCTATTATCTATCTATCTATCTATCTATTATCTATCTATCTATCTATCTATCTATCTATCTATCTATCTATCTATCTATTATCTATCTATTATCTATCTATCTATCTATCTATCTATCTATCTATCTATCTATCTATCTATCTATCTATCTATCTATCTATCTATCTATCTATCTATCATCTATCTATCTATCTATCTATCTATCTATCTATTATCTATCTATCTATCTATCTATCTATCTATCTATCTATCTATCTATCTATCTATCTATCTATCTATCTATCTATCTATCTATCTATTATCTATCTATCTATCTATCTATTATCTATCTATCTATCTATCTATCTATCTATCTATCTATCTATTATCTATCTATCTATCTATCTATCTATCTATCTATCTATCTATCTATCTATTATCTATCTATCTATCTATTATCTATCTATCTATCTATCTATCTATCTATCTATCTATCTATCTGTCTATCTGTCTATCTGTCTGTCTGTCTGTCTGTCTGTCTGTCGAGGATATTTCACTCATTTTCTAGTCATAACTTTCCTAAACTTAACCTTAGAACAAAAATGAACCTTAAACTTTATCTAACTGGGAAAAACATATGTATTTGATAAATTAAATGTCCTATTTGGGTTTTTTTTATTTGCTAAAATTTATGGCTGCGACTAAAAATAATTTCACTGTCACCCAAACTTCCAAAGAACACCATAAATTGCCATAAAATTTCAGTTTTTACTGACTTTTAAACAGAAAAAATAATGGTGGTGACTAAATACAGGTGTCACTATTCAGTCCAGCTTCACCATGTTTAGTCCTGACTCTAAGCTCCAGCAGATAGACCAGTCCCTGAGCTTCTGAGGGTCCCAGATAGTTCATATGGCTGAAAAAAACAATGTGATTGAAATGTTTTTAATTAACCTATTTTATTTATGGAGTTACAAAAATGTCCACTCAGCTGGAAAACATGTGTTTACGCTTTGAACCAAAGAAACGTGTATTTAAAACGGGTTATTCGACTAGGGTTATAGCATTATGTATGGATAGTATAGAGGACATGTACTACTTCACTATTTTCAAATTATTCTGTCTATGGTTCAAGTCAACGTCCTGTTAGTGTAATGTTACCGTTAGCCGAATGCTATCATCATCAGTTAACATTTTTCTCAAGCAAGGTCCATTTATGTTTGTGTTTACTTGTCATAGTATCAAATGTAGTAGACGGGCAGGTTTTTGTGAGGACTCGATGCTACCCATTGCAAAAAAAAAAGAGGAGCGTCACAAATTAGAGGTTTGACCACTGTGCACAAATTTTCTGTGACTTACTGCAGTTGCAGCTCTATTGCTATTTCTAGTCTTTCCTTACAATGCTACTATTTTTGTTTACAGTGATGTACGGCATCTATAGGCAAAAGGTCCTAATTACATTTTATGTCAAAAATTACTTCTTTGTATTCACCATAACTTTCACCACCTTGGCAATTTATTTGATATCAACTCATACCAATGTTAATGGCTGCTGTTTTTGTCACCGTTCATATACTGGCTCCCTTTTTCCCGTAGGACTATAATCATTCCAAGGAAAAAGGCTCGGGACAGACTCTGGTTTCATCCCCAAGATGTAGTCTTCTGGTGTGAAGTGTCTGCTGCAGACATAAGTGCTCCCCTTTTTAATGATAAAACTCGGCCCTTTATCTCACCATATAGTCTGGACCCATTTCCGTCTGGCTCTGCCGTTAACAGGGAAAGAGTAGAACAAAAGATATGACTGCTTCTGGGCATTCCAAGAGCATCCTGGTACGCTACAATAACTTTTGGTTGTTGCTAGGTCATTTTTGTCATTTAAGTTTTGCCACTGCAGAAGTAGGGTTACTCTCTGCTTATGTATTTCTGGTGCGAAATGTGGAAGTTGTGAGAAAGATCGATTTAATAGTCTATACTGGGGGTGGGCAACCTGTGGCTCTGAGTGGCTTGGGAAAATAAATAACTAAATCAAAATTAGAGGATTATGGTGATCTTGAAATATTAATAAAATAAATACATTTGATTGTTTTTCATTGTTCAAATGTCATACGTGTGTGTATATATATATTTATACATAGTCAAGGGGGGGTGAGGTGAAGAGAGGACTCAGATGATCAGTGCTGGAGGGAGAACAGATTTAATAACAAAACCAAAATAAAGACAAGACACAAAATGTATACAAACACCTGGGGGTACGTCAGCCAGAGTCTGTGGTGGTGATGAAATGTCCGGGTCATGGTGACAGGGGAAATAGGCAGAGTGTCTGGGTTATTGAGGTAACAAATTTTATTTGACAATAAAGTTGACTTTGACTTTTTGACTTTGAAACTGAATGGTCCCACACCAGCAACTGCAAGCCTCACTGCTTACATTGTTGCTGATCAGCAACGGCTTGCAGCTGCGCAGGCCATGTGATCTGGAGTGGATATGGGGCAAAGGTTGAGACAGGAAAGGAGAAGACCTGAGGGAAAGGTCATGGCACACACACACACACACACACACACACACACACACACACACACACACAGGTCAACAATCCTGCCATGAACAAAGCCAGTGAGTTTTTCTACTTTTCCCATTAAGAGGTCTTGACAGTGTGATTACTTGATAGAAAATGACATGGAATCCACATTTTTGCACATATTTGGGCTTTTAATGGATGTGGTCTTAAACTTTTGATCAGCTGATGAACATCCTATTTCAGTTAAATTGTTCTTTTCAATAAATTGCCTGCTCAAAAGTAAGTAAAAGCAACATATACAGTGCTCTGTTCATTTGAGAACAAATAGAAAATCTTCAAAAGGGTCAAAACACTAATACATGTATGACTGAGGTGAACCCCCAAGCATTAAAGGGAAGTAGTTGTTGATTCATATTTTTTTCTTTCTTTTTAATAAATGTGGGTTTGTTTTTAATTTTAGATGTCAAAAAATATTTGCAGCTCCTGGTGTTCTTTTTTCTGTGAAACCAGGTTCGAATGGCTCTTGCGATGTTAAATGTTGCCGACCCCTGGTCTATAACCTTTCAAATGCTGCAAGTTGACCCAGAAAGATGTGCCACTAGGGGAAATTTGATGTCAGTGTCAGTGGATGACTATCCACTCCTACCTTCACAAAGAGTTTTCTCCCCATTGTCACAGCAGTTTGAACCTACTGTACCAGAGAAGAGGGTAGAGAACTGAAAACAGAAGGATGTCTTAGCACATACATCCTGTTATTAAAGGAAATGCCCTGACCCACAACTTTCTCCAATGCAATGTGAAACCAAGACCAGTATTCCTGGACTTTGGGACATTCCCAGAGTGGCATGCTACCACTTCCAACAGGTGTCAGTCCCAGCCAGTTTTTTAAGTGTTGTAATAAAACAATTTCCAGAAACTTGAAAATGAACTGAAGTGGAACATAGTATGTGTGATGAAATCAGCTTCACATTGATTTTTCCACAATTGTGTACAGTACATTGTGATCAAGAAGAAAATCAGTTTACATAATGATTTTAAATCAGTGATGTGACAGCATCTTTATTAAATCAAAGGATCCTCATTGTAAATAAAAAAATCACTCATTTAAATTAAAACTCAACTAAAGCAAGTCAATCTAAAATTACTTATACAGTTTTGAAACTAAACCTAAAAAGAAAAACCAAACTAAGAATGATTTTTAAAAGAGTTAAGAATCTGAGAAGTAAGTTACAAACATGTCTCATAAAAATTTACTTTTTAGATATCTAGTTGGAGTCTTAAATGTAGATGACAGATAATAATGTTAGGATAGAATCTTGCTCCTCCCTTCTAGAATATAACCTGTGCTAGATAATGAGTGTTTCACATTAACAGTTTATTCCATTTTTGTCCTGTTCCATTTTTATTTATTTATTATTTATTAAATCACCTTATTCCTCTCATGTCCACATGTATTATCTTCTCTTCTGTCTTTTATATTCATATAAAATGTAATTATTATTATTATTATTATTATACCAGGCCCGGACTGGCACATGGGACAACCAGGACATTTCCTGGTGGCCCGTTAGCTCAGTGGCCTGCCTGGCCTGACATGCCCCCTCACCCTAAAAAAAAATCAGCGTGCCTGTCAACAACGGTAACGTGCTCGGAGCTGGGCGGAGTCAGAGCAGTAGGGAATGGTAGTGTATGTGTGTGTGTGTGTGTGTGTGTGTGTGTGTGTGTGTGTGTGTGTGTGTGTTTGTTTTCTCATTGTGATTGGTTAGTCGATTTATTCTCCGTCGTGGGCATGCCCCTGTAGCGTTAAGTTAACAGTGACCATAAAACACAGTCGATTTATGCAAAAACGAAACAATGAGTGACGGCATTGAGGAAAAAAGGGAAAGGTGGACACCAGGGACAGTTGGACACTAAAAGAAGCTCGCTCGAGGAGGAGGGGATGAAATGTCAGAAATTAACTGACTTGTTTGTTAAACCTAGCAGCAGCCAGAGTGACACTGTTGCTAGCTCTGCGGCTGCAACAGCATCACCAGTGAGTTTATATGGAGCCTAAGTCTCCGCCCTTTCCGGTCGGTCCACTGGGCCTAAATTCGGAAAAATTTAACATGAGAGTGGATGAGGAGAAAATAATTATTTTCTGCTCCACTTTACTTTATGTCCTGAATCACACATTTGCTGTACTTTAATTAAAATCATAACCAATGATATGCGTTTGGAGTTTCTTTGATACGTGTTTTGTGATTTATTATCGTGTAAAAATATGTCATTATTTGGACTCTGTTTGGACTACATATCAGACGTCGCATAGCTGACGTCACAGCAGAATCTTTCCCTGCAAACTTTTCTAAACCGTATACCACCTTTTCTATTTTTCATTTGTAAATGCCTGTGTGCTTTGTGCCTCGGTGTAATCACAACACCATTTCCACATGTTCCCTCTACCGCTTCCCGGCTGACGAGAGCTTGTCCCACATGCTGGCTCTCACTCCACCAACTATCTCTCCCCCGGAGTAGCTGCCACTTTCCACATGCCCCGATTTAAAGTGGGTTTTCTCCACGTTTGATGCTCTTGCCTTCGTCCTGAAAGAAGGAGGTGAAGCTCGCCAAAGTCACAGCCATTTACAAAGAGTTTGATGGTGAAGCTTGGTGATGACGTCATATTTGTGAGACGAACGTTGTAGTCCATTACTTACTCTGACATAAAACCTAACGTAACTTTGGATGCCTGTCCAAAGTCAGTGCTTTATCAATGTGAAAATGTATCTTTAAAATTCACACACATCATATGTGAAAACAGTAGCACATTTCAAACGGGACCAGAAAATTACTTTTATCCCTCCATTGACTCGCGTTCATTTTTTATGGCACTAAGGCACAATGGCCCGGAAATCGACCGGAAATAGAATTGCGTCACTTAGGCTCCCTATATGCAACTCCAGTTTCTTTTGCTGTGACATGCTGAATATTTCATTCTGCTGTGACATGCTAAATGACAATAAAAACATTTTATTTAATTCCACATGCAACACACTCACAGGTAAGAGTAAAAATGGTCTTTATTGTAATTTAAACACAAGCAAACTGAAGTGTGTGTGTTTGTGTGTGCGTGTCTGTGTGTAAAATCTGTGCTGTACACACGGACATGGCCAGTTATGAATAAAATGGGGAATAATATGTATACGTTCTCCATAAGTACCACTACATTCCTCTGTCTCTCTCTGTCTGTCTGCCTGTTACTCCCCTTTAAAACATAGCCTACAAATTTGGTTGCCTAAGCAACACGAGTATGACGTCAGCAGTTCCGGTACGACCCTGCTGCTGTGTCTTTGATTGGAGGGAAACCCCGTGGATGAGCGGGAGAGATCATCAGCTGTGCAGAGGGAATCAGAAACGACATCGTTTTGCGACACACGCAGGTAAGAGTGCTTTTATTAATTTCTAAATGTTGAGGGTGCCATCAGATAGAATACGGAACAAGACTGTGAGCTCAACAAAAGCCTCTTTATGAAAGCCTGCTCCGGGAAGTGGACATCAGATATCGGGGACTCAGTCATTGTTAAGCTCGTACCGAAAGGGATTTTAATTTGGACTATTTTTCTCAACGTGTCGTTCTTAGAAGATGTGCTATGGTTCTACGAAGTCAATCTGAGATAAGCAGCCAACCTAGAAGAGCTAGGGCTACACGTAAAACTACATGCTTGGTTTGATTTCGGGGAAAGGAAAAAGGGCGTTCACTTGTGACCTAACCAAGCTGATACCTTTGGATTCTGTCTCATATGTGTGTTTGACTCTGATACTGGCTCTTATCCTCCACGTGTAGCCTTATTTTAAACAGTTCACACGAAAAGGTGAACGTGTTGGACTTATTTCGCGGCCCTTGTCATTTAGGGCGGTGGGGCGCAATTGTGTTATCGCGTGCGCGCTCGGAGTGTACATGTGCGCGCGCACGTGACGTGAAACTGGGTGGCAGACATTCCTCAGATGGATGCAGGTGTCTGCTAGCTGGCAAACCTGACTCACCGATCCCATGTGTTTGTTTTTTGTCTTTTAAATTAGAGGCGCCAAATAATTGGTGTCTGTTCGTTGCAGCAAGCACTTGATAAAAATCACAACATGTACATTAGTGTACAGGAGTCTAGTTATTCCAGGGTGAAATAAGGACGAGTGAAATCATTCATTGGGAGAGGTGCCTAAAAGCAGGTCAGTGAATTGGCTGATAAAAAATTGTCCATACTGTTAATTTAAACCTAATATTGGATTTTATGTGGATGCTTCTATAGAACTGGTCCCAAGAACATGGAGGGCTAAAATGTAAACAATATGTAGACTGTTATGAAACAAGTTTGGGCCCATTTTAAAAATAGATAATGAGACAAAGGAGGGACTATAAATAAAATACATTAGTATTTGACAGATTTTTAATAGAATCATCTGCATGTAACACAATCAAAACAGGGTTGCTGCGGGGTTGTAAAAGGTAGTAAACGAAATTAGACCACATTAAGGCTTGTAAAAAGTATTAAAAAGTAATGAACGTCATCTGACCAGCTATTAATTTTTACCTCTATAATGTGTCTACAATACATTTTGTAATTTGTGTAATGCAAGCCTAACCTTGAATTAATAAACTAGCGTGAATTTGTTTTTATGTTCCAAGTATGACCTGAATGACCTGCGTTGAGCCAATCAGAGTTAACCATAGTTGTTAGCCAGTTAGCAACATGGGTGGTTATAAATGAGAAATTGCGTTGTAAACAACAAACTAGCTAACGTAGCTAGCAGCCTTGGTTTCGAGAAACACAGCCCTGAGTAGGCGACTAGCTGTGTTGCTGCCAAATCTGCGCTAGTTTATGACGTTATTTCAGATGTGGGCAAATTGCTGTGGCTGGAGGAAGCTTCGTTCAAAGACTGGCTTAGGCCTGTAGTTGGCAACAGTCGAGAGGATTATTGCAACGTATGTAAGAAAGCTATAATTGTTACGTGGATGGGGGTGAAGGTGGTGAAATCACACATGGAATCGAATAGCCATCAAACAAGGATGCAGGGATGAAACGTGCAGCTACCGCTGTGTCTCTTTAGTGTTGGGACCAGTGGTGGGTAAGTTACTTTGAAATAGTAATTAATTACAAATACTAGTTACTTCCCCAAAAACGTATTTGTGTTACTATCTGCATTACTCCACTAACAAAGTAAATGGTTACCAGGGAAAGTATTATTGCGTTACTTTCTTTGTTTTTGCTTAAAAATGTCAAAGAAACGAAACGGTTGAACAGAACAGGTAAACAGGGTATATCCATCCTCATTCTGTGATGTTACTTTGGATTGATTTAAGATGCTTCCTCAATTAATCTGTGGTACGCCTTATTTGGTCAAAACATAAACTAAACTCAAAGCTAGAACTTATATAGCAGCTAGACTGGGACAGTAAGTTTCCACTTCGAAATCCAAAAGTGCGGTGGATGAGTTGTGTTATCCACATGACGGGTGGACTAAGGCAAAAGGAGTTTATGTAGAACAGCACTGGTGGTAATCATTAAGGTTTTTTTTACACCATATTTAGCAGCAGAATTTACTGGAATATCAAATATTTTCTCTGTGTGATGATTTAAAATGAGCTTTTAACATAATATCGCTCGACCTCGTTTTAAAAAGTGAGTGAAGCACCGTGGTGTGTGTGTGTGTGTGTGTGTGAGTCGACAAAACAACTTCTTTCCTCAGTGACCGACTTCAATGAGGCTCAGCAATCGATCAATATTTTCTAATGCATTTCGTTATCCCTTGTCCACGTCTAGTCTTGTGATTTCCTCTTCTGCTGCCGCTTTGTTTTCGTGTTTTTTGTTAGTGATGTTACCATAACAACTGGCGCGATATAATGACGTCATTGAAACACGTCTGAGAGGACAGGGCTAACTTATACCCCCTCCCCATTTGTTTCCAATTTATTTTTTAATGAGATATTGTTTTTAAACTATGAGTGTATTTTATTATTACGTTTCTTACAATTTAAATACCCTGATTTGCTGACTTTGCTGCTACAGTTTAACGCCGTGTTTGTAGTCAAAAATATTGTGGAGGGAGTGAAAAAGCGAGTAAATTCAACTAAAGTATCTCTGTAAAAACCCTGCAAAAGGACACGAAAATTACGGACTGTTTTTTTGTAATATCTATTCTTAGGTAAATTTTGGGAATTGATCTAATTATGCAAGGCAGAGTGTAACAAAAATGATTGCTGTTGCAAAAGAATTTGTGATTTATAAGCATTTACATAGGCAGGAAACTTTTTGAAAACCACTATGGTCATCACATTTAACTTGGTGTTTTTATTTATGGCACTATAGACCATTCTAAGACAATTTCAAGCCATGTCTTCCTAATTTTGGTCCTAATTCTTGGTTCCAATATTTTGTTCAATATTTATTGATTTTTGTGTTGGCTCAGAGCAAGAGTAGAATTTGTTTTGCATGTGTCTGAGGTCATCATTGGATATATGGGGGGGGGGGGGGGTCATCATTTCAGTATTATTAATGTTGGGTCTAAAAGGCTGGAAAAGTACCAGGTACCAAAATGTACTCTGTTTTATGGAAGCACACGTATATCATTGATGTTGTTTGTGTGCGGCATCAGATGCTCATTTTTTGGCAGGTATTGCCACAGTTCATTACAGGATAGATAATTAATAGATCAGTATTACTGCGCCACTAATAAAAAAAATTCTGATATTATTTAATGACTTGTTCTAGTAGATGAGATGAGATAAATATAGAACTGAACGTGCACAGGCTTTTTCATACTGTAAAAGGATGTAGGTGCAGCTATTTTAATCCTTTTAGGAACTAAGTTTGTGAGGAAAGCACATTTATGCAAATATTTGTACAGATATACAAGTAGAGGACCAATAATTATGCACATGACCCTCAACAAGGTCTGGTGGTGTTAGAATTTTTTTAGGTTGTGATCGATCTAAATTTGTCATATGATCTATTTGTAAGTTTATGACAGATTATGTTATTGGGCAAAAGATATTGTGGAACTTCATCTCGGTTCATTAATAGCATTAACGTCACTAACATGGGTTACTCGGTAAGTTTAAGTATGTTGTGAATCCTAAATATGCCTGGACTAAAGTGTTTGGTTTGTCTGCATTTTCTCACAAAGTTGTGTAATGTATAACATGTTAAATGGCAGCTATTGAAGAAATGAGTCCATCAGCTGCAGGTTCAGTTTCTTAACTCAAATGTGCACCTGGCCAAGCAACTAACAGTGATGTTCAGTGTGATACACCAGAACAATAATCAGGTTTTATTAAGATACTGATAAAATGATCAGTCTTTGGTGACAGAGGTTTCATTACTGTATTTAATGCATATCTTTCTGCTGTTGTTTTTTTTCAATGAATGACATTCAAATTTCTATATCATTTGATTATTATGAATTAAAAGGTGAGACACAGGCATATATTTTGGAGGTATTTACACATTGCTATTTACATTCTGAATTCATGTACAACTTTGCCTGTTTTTAATTTATACTGTATTGTCATAATGAAATAGTTTTAGAAACTACAGATATGATGTTCCTGCTGAATAATCAAAACTATTGTTTTAGAGAGGAAAAACCTTGACCATGTTCTATGACTGGGTGATATGGAGAAAAAAATCTCTTTTTGCTATATCTCGATACCTATGCAGTAAAAAAAAAAACAACTGTCAAATTCAGCAAGATTTATTTATTTTTTTATTGAAGTGCAAAAAGGTGGGTAGCCAAGTGCCTCAAGGTAGACGGGTACTAGTAAGAAAGTGCTTGTGCACCATTTTTAACATCATCAAACCAAGGAATATTTCCTTATTTTAATTGCAAACATAAAATCTGAGGGTAGACAGTTGAAATGCTTCTTTAACATTTAAGATAAAAGACACACATTAAATTGTTTTAAACTCTTTAAAGGCATTAAGATGTCAAACAAACGACCTGGCTGACATCATAAGGGTCTGTACATGTGGTCCCTACATTGTCCGGTCAAAATATTAAGTGGAAATGTGCTTTTAGATGTGTTTAAATGACAACCGCGAATTGGCATGTAATAGCATTGAATTAATGAATCAGCTAATTCTCTCATCAGTAAAAGTCCTTGGCGAAAACTTTAAAGGCAATAACATGTCAAACAAACCAGCTGGTTAATATTTTCAGGGTCTGTATATGTGGTCCCCCAATACAAGATAACAAGAACAAAACCATAAGAACATGTCCTGTCCGGTCGGGCATGGGGCTCAACAGCACCACCTGCTGTTGTGGCATGCAAACTACACAACAGTTCTTGCAACGTGCACAGTCATTTGTGAATAAATCCTGAATCAGTAAGATGCAAAGTTACTGCCAAAACCATGTGACGGTGGGGAGCCAATTGTGTCTCCAACTTGCAGAATTGTTTCTCCAAACTGCAGTACTTGTGAATGATATTTTGATTTTGCAAAACACAATGAGCTTGTTTGTGAATCATTGACTGTGAATAAAACACCTTTTTTGTTTTTGAGGTTTTGACAGAAATTTCACCACATAACATATGCTTAAGTTATCTCTCCAGAAAGTTGAATTTGATTGGAACTTAGCTGTACAATGATAAGAAATGGCAAAAGTTTGATTAAAATTGGGGACTGAAAGCTTTACCTCCCAGAAAAATGAGCTTAACAAAGCCAGTCCACACACCTTCATTTAGAATTTAAATGCAAGCTGTTGGTTTAATTTTCCTCCATGTTAACAGTTTGTGGTGAAAGTTGCATAACACTGATGTCAATGTCTTGAGATTTTGAAAGAAAAATCGTTTATATTGAGATTGCAATGGATATTTTGTTTGCAAAAACATACATTTTCACATATTTTGTCATGGAACAGTTACATTTCATTTACACTTATTTATTTTTAGATTTATTCAATGTCTTTTTTTCATGTACATGTTTATATTGTGCTGCTTTCAATCAATAAAAAGTGCCTATATGGCTGCTGGCACCAGTGAATTTGACCTAGAACTGTCTTTCTGATATTGCTTTTTAGAAAAATATTGTAGTGAGGTTTATATCGCGCATCGCCATTCTGCTAAAAAATATCAAGATATGATTTTTGCTTCGTGTCGCCCAGTCCTAGTACTGTCTGCATGCACACACATTGGTTAGCAAGATTAAGAGATAAAATAACACTTAACTCTAAGTCTTATTCTTTAATACTGGATGCCAAAATCTTTTAAAACACAAAAGTGGTTCATTGTTCTCTACCCTAGAGACCTACTGTCTTAGCATGTGCAACTCATTCAAGCATAATGAAATGAGTACAATTGAGTTTTCAATTAGTATAATTTTTAAAGTATAATTTTTTCTATAATTGGCTCTGTCTAAACATCCCCAGAAATTGCGTTCTGAATCTGAGTCTTGGGAAACTTCTTGTCTGCATGCATACAATATAAACACTTTCTATGTACAATGATACCTTGGGCAAGTGGATACCTGCTGACCTGATTACCATAGCCATAGTTGCATGTAACTAATATAACATGTGTGGACCTCTGGTAATTTGGAAATGAACCCCACCCCTACACATGCCTGTATTTCATGTAACACCTTTACACACCAAAATAATTTTAATTGCATTACTTCTCAGTTCTCATGTCAAGTACAGGTTCACCAGTTAAATAAATCTCTTGAAAACTAACTCATTGGTACCATAGTTAAGTCCAAGATTAAGTCCTCAATGGTCTTTTTAATCTGTGACTTTGCTTTTTTCTACTTAATCTGCATCCTCTTTCCTCCTGCAGCACTTACAGGAATCATGTCGGAGGAGGATCTGGTGCAGCAAGCCAAGTTGGCAGAGCAGGCTGAGCGCTACAACGACATGGTTGACATCATGAAGCAAGTCATAGAGGTCAAACGTCATCTCTGCAATGAAGAACGAAACCTACTGTCCGTTGCCTACAAGAACGAGGTGGGAGCCAGGAGGGCCTCGTGGAGAGTGATAACCAATATAAAGTTGAAGTCTGACAACCCTGAGACGGAGACCAAGAAATGGAATTTGTGTCTTGTTAAGGAGTATAGAGAGATCATTGAACAAGAGCTGAATGACCTCTGCAATGATGTCCAGGTAAGGAGCAAAGATTGGTGACTGAGGTGGTATAACAAATGAAAAGAATAAATTGATGATGGGAATAAGAGGAAAACAAAAGAATAGGAAGCTCAACAATAAAGAAAAAATTACTGAGTGACAAAGTAAGGAGAGGCAATTTAATGGGGTATGTAAGTATCTTACAGGTGAAGGAGCCAATAAAGTTTCAAGCATTAAACCTTAACATGAATTGATGCAAAAAAAAACCCCTGCTTGGTCACGTTTGACTTTTAATCAATGGTCAGCCAAGTCAAGGCAGGGTTGCCGCGGGGTTGTGAAAGGTAGTAAACAAAATTAGACCAAATTAAGGCTTGTAAAAAGTAATAATCATCTGACCAGGTAGTAATTTTTTGACCTCCATAATGTGTCTAAAATACATTTTGTAATTTGTGTAATGCAAGCCTATCTCCTTGAATTAACAAACTAGTGTGAATTTGTTTTTATGTTCCAAGTAGGACCT
Organism: Siphamia tubifer; assembly: GCA_020466265.1. Lineage (NCBI taxonomy): Eukaryota > Metazoa > Chordata > Actinopteri > Kurtiformes > Apogonidae > Siphamia > Siphamia tubifer. The sequence continues at coordinate 5,653,279 of CM035793.1, forward strand.
GAATGACCTGACTTGTACCTTGTGCGCGTTGAGCCAATCAGGGTCATGCTTCTCATAACCATAGTTGTTAGCCAGTTAGCAACATGGGTGGTTATAAATGAGAAATTGCGTTGTAAACAACAAACTAGCTAACGTAGCTAGCAGCCTTGGTTTCGAGAAACACAGCCCTGAGTAGGCGACTAGCTGTGTTGCTGCCAAATCTGCGCTAGTTTATGACGTTATTTCAGATGTGGGCAAATTGCTGTGGCTGGAGGAAGCTTCGTTCAAAGACTGGCTTAGGCCTGTAGTTGGCAACAGTCGAGAGGATTATTGCAACGTATGTAAGAAAGCTATAATTGTTACGTGGATGGGGGTGAAGGTGGTGAAATCACACATGGAATCGAATAGCCATCAAACAAGGATGCAGGGATGAAACGTGCAGCTACTGCTGTGTCTCTTTAGTGTTGGGACCATGTTGGGACCAGTGGTGGGTAAGTTACTTTGAAATAGTAATTAATTACAAATACTAGTTACTTCCCCAAAAACGTATTTGTGTTGCTATCTGCATTACTCCACTAACAAAGTAAGTAGTTACCATTTTTTTCCTGTACGTTTTCAGAATAAGCGACTGCACGAAACCTAGCTAGATGTTACTCTGGTAAACACAGAAAAGAGAGTGAGAGGGGAGGGGGGGGTGTTCCTTCACGCGTTCTCAGACAATCACAGATGCCGCGTTATGGACATGTATGCAGAAGTACCGGTAGACTCTGTTGTTCGACCTTAAGTCATTATTCTACCACAGTGGTTCCGCTACATTCATTTAGCAGCGGCGGGCGCTTCTCCCCCGCCGCTGCTTCACATTTCAAGTGTTTGTTGCAAATACATTGCTGCGTTGAAAACAAAAGTAGCCTGAACTACAGATAAATATCTTGAATCACTTACTCTTTGCAAGAGCGCATCTTGGAAGTGACGGGTCAGCTGATCAGATGGATTGCATTAATGTGATTCGGGCAACAAAAAAGTAGACATATTGCAGTAGTTGAGATAACTTTTTTTTAAAAGTTAGATATGCGCCAAATATTGCTAGCCAGCTAACGATACGTAACATAATATACTTAAATGTGCGTGGTGCCAACTAAGCTAATTTATAATATAGCATTAAGCTAATATCTACACGAGCTAATGCTGACTCCAGATGAGTTTATGAAATTATTCCTGAAAAAAGAGAAACATTAATGAGGATGAGCCTACACGGGTATCGTTAACCTTTTACTAAGTCATAGATTATCATAAGTTATGTTCACATTTGTAATTAAACGCGAGTGTAAATTATCTAACGTTAATGTTTTATGTAATCATATAAAACAAGTAACGTTAGTCAGGGAGCAGTGATGGGAGAAGATGGGTGAAAAAAATGGGTGAAAAAACCCCCATCACATTTAATTCACCATACAGACAATGGTGTGTTGAACATTTTTCCATTATTACTTTGCATAATATAGCTACTTGCCAATATTTCTTTGAAATAAAATTCATTCAATGTTACTCTGTATCTATAGGAATGTTCTGGATGCTTTTCAGTATCAATAGGCAAGGCCTGGCAGAATTTGACCAAAGAGCCTTATGGTACAGCCACACCGAACACGAATTTTCACATCCGCACGTCGAGATTACATACAAAGTCAACAAAGAGACATAATTTGACACAGATTCACCTGGGGCGGTGCGTTGGAAGCGTTCCTGCGATGGGGGAGTTTCTGTGGTGCGTTCGGGCGTTGGAGCAGAATGTTTGACCACAAATCCGCGTAAACGCTGGAGTTTAAAATATTGAACTTTTCAGGCAAATTCGCATGACACCGCGCTATGAAAGCCAATCAGCGTTGATGTGCTCCCAACATCATAATGGAATGACGTATGACGCTCTGACCAACCACGGAAGGCGGCAGAAAGAAAAACTGAGCCTGAAATACTGATGAAAGCGGACTTAATCCAGATGGAGTTCCTGGGGGAGGTGGTGGAATTCCCTGTGCTGCAAGGTGCTTCTGCAGGATTGGGTGAACCCAAAAGCGACTGTCTGGCCCTCGGACGTATGGGACCTCCAGAGCAGGTACAGAGCAGTAATCCAAGTGATCTGAGGCCATAGTGAAAATGAAATGGCGGGACAGATTTTTTATCTGTTTATCCAGCGTCCAGACTCGGGCGTTGTGCATATGGAGTGGCCGTGAATTGTACAACGTTTTGTGTTCAGAGTGGCCACGAATTATCTAACGTTCAAACTTGTGTGTTTAGGTGGCGCGTTACAAGTGTATATGAGAAAATTTGCGCTTGGTGTGGCTGTAGCATTAGAACTTTTCTCCAAAAACCTTAGAAAGATCCGGGGCTCTCAGGATGGGTGCAAACTTTGCAAAATTTACATTTGTATTATTATTATTATTAAAATTGAGTTGGACTTATTTTTTCCTTAGTTTTCATGATACCATTTGGTTAAGGTCTAATAAATCACTTCTAGAATTAAAATCTGCCATGACATGTCATTTGTTTATGCCATCATGACTCCCCGGCATGCCTGCCCCAGCTGTAGAAAAAAATCCTTGAAACACTGTACCTTGCAAAAACAGCTGGAAACAAAGCAATCTGGATGTTGTGTTTTTTTAAATAGAACCAACAAACAATGTATTCAATAACAATGAAGAATATAGCAATATTAATGAAATAACCATGGAATGACAGCTTTAATAAATATGGTTATGCCATACACCATTAGAAAGCTGAGAATGTCCCGAATAATTTAAGACCAGTCACCAATCAAATTGGTGCTCACAGACAGAAACATAACACTTAATTCATTTAACTTCTCAGCTAAAGTGAGGCTAACATGTCAACATTACCTGTGTTCTGCGACAGTAGCAGCAAAGTTGGACAATACGACCAATGATATTGCACTTCATGAACAGCTAAATTAATAGTTCAGTGATAGTTCAATAGTTAAATATTGTTATGCAAATTGCAAGTATGCATATTTTGGGTTTGGGTTGAATAAAAACGTAACTTAATTAAAAAATTGTGTAGAGAATCATAAATTTTTACCAAGAAAATCGTAATACATATTTTTTCCAGAATAATGCAGCCCTATTTGAAACTCCTGCTTATATTTATCAATACTGTTCATTGTCCTCATTCCCTCAATCATTCATTTCTCTTACATACAACATAATGCATAAATAAGAGTCGTAGAAATAACACTTCACCGATGGGTTAATCTAAAGGGAGAGAGCGAAAGCTACTTTTTTCACCACCATGAAAGTCATTGTGAACTGTCAAGAAAGTACTTTCACACTTTAAGTATTTACTTCATGGTCTATAAATGAATAAGAGTACTTCTACTCAGGAAGGAACTTCCTCTTCCTTTTGACTCGTATGTACATTTTACTTGTTTCTGTAGAAAATAAGACATGAGAAACGGGTATTACAGGGCTAGAATGACATAAAAAAAAAAACGCATACAAAATCCTATATCTTCAACATTACTCTGACTTGTGACTCACAGTTTGGGTCCTATTGAGAAACTCTTAATAATTGAATATATTCAATATTGGGATATTTGAATATCCCAATGTTGTATGTTACATTATTTTAATAGATGTTAAAAGGTGTTGGGCAAAGACATTGCCCTCACCAAATCTATGTAGTTGTAAACATCTCCACAAGGGAGCACCACTGCGCTTTGCACACATCACAATCGACCAGTTCCCCTTTATTTATAATGAAACGGTCTGTTTTTCCAAACAATCAAGTAATAAATGTCATCTTTGCATAATCATTCTTAAAAGGCATCACTCTTGGTGGGTTCACAATTTCTAAAACGTTCAAAACGAAATAAATCCATGTGTCAAAATAGCCAATTTGTACAGCTACATTTCTTTACCATTAGAAATGGCTAAAACCCATGAGAGTTAATAATGAATGACTGTATGGAAAGTGCATTTCAAAGCCAAGCGTGATTGACAGATTAGTTGCTGGTGTACTTTCAGCGAGGCTATAGGGTAATGATTCAGCAGAACAGTGGGTATTATAATGGCAGTGGAAAAAAATAACCAGACAAATTCAACATGTTTCACAGCTCATTCTCTTGGTAACAGCTACTAAATTAGTCTGTGTTCATGTAGTGTTTGATTTTGTTACAAAAAAGAGCCAAGCTGTAGCTGTCGGACAGTCTGTGTGTCTTACGTTCTAGCCACCAGACAATACGCACTAATCTTTTTTTTTTTTTTTAAACTGGAGTTGACCAAATGATCTAATCTTAATGTAAAGGATGTGTTGACGTGTCTGAATTTTTTGGGAGGTCAGAGTTATCATCAGAAATTCTATCACCCCATCGCCACAGATTCTTGGTTCTAGCTCAACATCGTTAGCTGTTAGCCCTCAGGCTCATTCACCGAAAGCGAGGATTGAATGGTGATTAGTGTTACAGTACTGACCTGGGTGTCTGTGGGAGGAGCTAGAGCAGGAAGCAAGTGGAAACATTCTGATACATGGTCAGGAATAGAACACAAACGCAAGGGCGCCAGTGAGTCATTTTACATTTGAATGTGCTGACAATGTTTCTTTGAAAAAAAAAAAAAAAGGGCATGTTTTTTTGTCTTCCTGAGTTGACGACGGAGTATTAGGACCACATGTGAAGAAATGTATTTATTTTTTTATATGAGATTAATGTCGAAATTTCAACTTTAAGTCAGATAATTGCTCGTCCCAGTGGCAATTTCATATGTCCCTGGGACAACATTAATTTTAATCCCTGATGCAATGTTACACATTCTGCTCATGTTTATACATTTTTATGGAATGGAAATGAGATTTCTTCAGGAGGCCAAAATTGTACACTTAAGTTGAAAAGCCTGTAACATTTTGGTAGGTTTGTATTTTTTTAAAGCAAGTATAGTAACTGTGTCACAGTTCAGTGTGCACCTTTTCAGCTTTTTTTTTTTTTTTTTAAGAAACTCATTACCTGCCTCTGCTGTAAGTCAAAAAATTGTGCTGCTCTCATTTTCAGAATTTGCTTGACAAGTATCTGATTCCAAATTCCTCTGAAGATTCTTCTGAACATGACAACAAGGTCTTCTACCTGAAGATGAAGGGAGATTACTATCGTTACCAGGCTGAGGTGGCTGATAAGGAAATTAAGGAGGGTAAGTAAAGCACACTATTTATTATTATTTTATATTAGAGCTGGGCAAAAAATCGATTTAGATTTAAAATAGTTTTATGGCAAAATCGATTACGATTTTAGGAAAATCGTGCAATCCGATTCCCCCCAACACACACATTTTTTGGACTTTTTTTCGTCGCAAAAAGGAAACCATGAACCAGGCTGCTTTCCACAGTGTTTCACCCCAGGCCCCGCCTACTGCAGCACGGGGAGTAATATGGAGCCTCCAGTGAGGGAGACACGCTGACTCCTAAAAAGGTTCTAAAGGTTCAGTTGTGTGGAATTGTTTTGGGTTTTTAGGGTGTGACGAAGCCCAGCTACTGCCTGGTTGTCAGCTGTGTCTTCAGACTGTTGTTGTTGACGGTAGCGGTACGACCACTGTGTTCACATCTGAAGCCAAAGCATCCAGTGGGGGGGGGGGCAGAACTGTTAGAAAAGGCAGAGACTAGCGCTGCCAGTACTTCTACAAAATGTTCAACAAACACTGACTGAAAGCTTTTCTCGCGGCACACCTTATGATAAACATGGAGCACGATGTGGAGCGATAACAGACAATAACATCATATATCCAAAATATTGGTAACATGTTCAGGTTTATTGAAGTAGTTTGATTGATAATAAGGTTTTGTTTTATTTTGTCCTTACAAAGTAAAAATGTTACTAGTTTTATTTTTATCTTACTTTTGCACTACTACGTTTTTTACAATGTTTTTCATATAATATGAGTATTAATGTATATTGTTTTAGTTGTTAAAATATTTTAAGCTTTCTTTTTTCCAACAAAATGTATCTTTTACACTATTTTTTTTGCACAGTTTTTCCTGTAACAGTGGTGGATATGTCTGGACTTACTACAGTTCATGTAGACAAAGTCTCAGGTTGTAGTTGCACCTTTTGTACAACTGATTTATTATTTACACTTATTTGTAGAAGTATTTTTGTTTTACATGTTATTTAATTAAAAAAAAGAAGACGAAAGAAACCACGTTTCTAGTGTTTTCATTTTCATTTAGCCCACGAGGGAAAAAAATCGTATTGTGAATCGAGTTTTTTGGGAAAAAATCTGAGATTTTTTTAAAAGAGAAAATCGCCCAGCCCTATTTTATATTGAGTGTCCATGTGTCTCTGTACGTGCGTCCGTCCGTCTGGGAACACTGTATTCTCAATAATTTTCAACCGCTTTGATGGAGGATCACAGAATTCACACCACACATGCCTCTCATGAAGGCCTTGCTCGAGTTCAATGATGACTTTTTCACGTGTTATTTGAGCGACGGTGGACACAAGGCCTTCAGGCCAACATTTTTTTGGAATACAATAGCCTTTATGCTCTACCCAGAGTGCTTTGGTGGTGACTGCTGGACAAACGTGGTACAGCATGTACAATTACACAACAGCAAACAAACTACCACATCTAGAACCTGTGGATTCACACCAAATTGGGTTTAAATATTGCAAATGGCCCAGAATAAATGTAATTAAATTTTGGGAAAAGTAGGTCAAAGTTCAAATTTGTAAGTCATTTTATAAATATTTTTTCCCTCACATTTACTTATAATGGTTGAAATGTCACGTCTATAAAAACATAAATTTTGTTTAAATTGACTTCAAACTTGGCACATGTAAAGAAGGAATTGACATGCTGACATGAGGACACACAAACATGACATCAATTGGATTGATGCCAAAATAAGGAACATACGTGTGAGGGGTGGGTTTGTGCCTGGAACCACATGTTTTGTTTTTTTAAATTAGTCCGACTTAAACACAGTCGGACCTAAACAAGACGTGGCTTCAGCAGGTCAGACAGTTGTGGTGGGCTAACAAAACAAAAGAGAGTGACACACACACATCGCATGTGTGTGTGTCACTCTATTTTACGTCACCTTAGATGAAAAAAACAAAACAGCACGGCCATCTGAAGAGGCATTCGCTAGCTAATCTGCATGATATAAGCAGCATCCGCTAGCTAACCTGATATGAGCAGCAGCACAGACAACACGCTCCTTTTTTCTAAACATGATGTGGACAGTGGTGTGCCTTAAACTATCTGCACTTAATATACAAAGTGAGCACCCGTGACACAGCCGTGGGACCAGACAAAATGTGGACATATGTTCACCTACTGATGTTGTGCAGTTAAATTTAACAGAAAACTCTTTGCTAACGTTAGCCTTTGTTTTGTTGGTGTTAAAATGTTGCTTGTGTCTTCTCAGTGGACGTTGTTATGTTGCAGTGAACTTTATACAAGTTGCTCATTGCTGTACAGACGTGTGTCCGTGTGTTTTTTTTGTTGTCATTTTGTATATTTTAGCCGTGGTCTGTTTTTCCTCAGCTGACAATGTGATGACGTCATCACGACCTGTCAACTTGACTCTGACTTTGATGGATAAGTCGACTTGGAAAAAAACTGAAGTCGTTAATGCCCTAGTGCACGCACATAATTGCGTGTGTGTATAGCAGAAATCTTCAGTGAATTTATTTAATTGAACCCAGGGATCTTTCTCTGTATTTTTCAAATTTCTGTTTTCTATCTTTATCTTAAAACTCCTGTGCACGTCTTTAATTTTCATTGAGCGTTTCAGGATGCCATGTATCTTGAGGTTTTTGACGTTGCAGTGGCTAGCACTTCTGCCTCAGAGAACTGCTAGGTTTCATGTTTGAGTCCAACTTACTAATTCCTCATCACTAATGCCTAGTGATGCGCGGGCTACCCGCTGGCCCGCGGATATTCGCGGGTCGGGCGGGTCGGGTCGCAGTATTTAATATATATTGCGGATGCGGGTGGGGCGGGTCAGGGACGATCAATACCCGCATTTTTCCATACGACATTCCCAAAAATGGCACAATATGGATAGACTGAAGGTATACAATATTTCAACTTAAAATAACCTCAGTAAGAATAATCAACGACATATAAAAAATATGATGATGAAAGACAACTCAATTGACATCGGCAGTTTCATTCCACGAGAGGCGGCACGCTCCAGTCAGAATGAATGGGTAACAGCCACGTTATTTTCACATCCTTTGCATTGCCATCTACAGGAAAGGGTTGCCTTCATATCTTTACAGACCATGTTAAGACCGATGAGGGAGGATAGAGAGGTGTGTGCGTGCATGGAGCAGTCTCCACAGCCGTGTTATGAAACGGAAAGGAGCCCCGCTAACCTACAGTAGCATCCTCGTCTCTCCTCTCCTTCCAATTACTCGTACACTTAATTCTCCTATGACCCGCGAGTCGGGCGGGGTGGGTCGCAGTATTAATACATATTGCGGATGCGAGTGGGGCGGGTCAGGGATGATCAATACCCGCTGGTGTGTGTGTGTGTGTGTGTGTGTGTGTGTGTGCGCGTGTGCGCGTGTGTGTGTGCACGTGTGTGTGCTCGCGCATGTACAAGCCCATCACTTCCTGTTTTGAATGCTTTTTTATCCCAACTTTTTGTTATTTGTTATTAGCGCCAAATCTCCCTGAACACTCAGAGATAAGAGTGAAAATGTGGGACTTGATCAGGGAGAAGATTAAAACAGGCGATGCGAAGGTTGTACGGAAACGTTGTATGTGTTGGCTTTATAGAGTGATGATGTGGGTGGAGTCTATTTTATGTGCTGGAGTGTATATTGAGACGTTAGAAAGGAGGCAAAAATTATGCTTCATGACTTTTAACATTAGAAGCACAAGGTAAAGATGCTGCGAATGTACTATGTGAGTTTAGAGACAAATTTAAGCTCGCGGGTTGATAGCGGGCGGGTTGGGTTTATCCATACGTGACATCATGTGGGTTGGGCGGGGCGGGCCTAAACACGTCTTGGGTTTGGGCGGGGTGGATTTCTGTAAAACCCCCTAACCACGCATCACTACTAATGCCAGTTCTAGATGAAGTCATATGAAAATGTAAGTCATTGCTGCTGTTTTTCTCCATGACTCATTATAGAAGCAAGATGGCAGCTTGGTGTTTTCATTGACTCTATTTATGCTTTTGCTTGTCCTCTCTCATTGTCAGAGGCCGAGCGTATCACTGATTAATCAACATCTGACAATGTGCAGCCAATCTTTTTAACTTTTTTGATGCTGTGTGTGTGTGTGTGTGTGTTAGCTGGAGAGATAGTGGAATATTAACTGTCACTTCCCCTCTGGTAATAACACTATCCTCCCCAATCATAGACTATTGTCCCCCATCTTACAAGTTATTTACCCCCCCCCCTGTATATTAACAGTGACTTAACATATATAAAAAAAAAAAAAAGATTTGCCACACGGCTTTAATGGCACTAACTTGTAAAATATACTCACATCTTGAACAAAAAACTACCACAATTACAACCTGTCTACTAGTTGAAGACTATTATAAGGTATTCTCAAATACTAGAAATGATCTTGGTCAGATAAAGTAAGGTGAAACTGTTAATCCGCATGTCCATCATTATCTAATATAAGGCTGTTATATATTGGATAGATAAATTCTCATTTCATCATCAGCCAATATATCAATCGGGGTCTACCTCAGAATAAAAACATTTTTACATGTAAGTGCTTTGAACAAACTGTTGACTCTGCGATTCAAAGTTGGGAGGGTCTTGTTGGATATGATGCTTCTCCCATGCAAAATGCCTTACTCTTGTTCTCTCACCTTTGATCTAGAGTTCACAAACAAGTCGCGTGAAGCCTACCACTCAGCTTATGAAGAAGCCAGCAAAATGCCACCCACACATCCAATTCGCCTTGGGCTTGCTCTTAACTATTCTGTCTTCTTCTACGAGATTGAGAACAAGCCTGAAGAAGCATGCAAACTGGCCAAACAGGTAAAACATTAACTGCATTTGATTGAATTGTTTCAGACCACAACTATTTCTGCAGTGATACAGAAAATGTTGTTATATACACAACGCATTGAATGCAGATACAGGGATCCAGATGATCAGTAATCACAACACAGTGAAGTTTTGGGCTTCAACCCTTTAAAAAACCAGTAGTAGTTAAGACGCTCTAGTGAAGGAAACGTTAACTTTCAGTGAAATATCGGAGGTGATGTAGAATACACATTTGGAAACTGAGTGACATAAGTAGACTAATGAGGGATACCACCACAACTCTTATGGGGGACACTGCATTTACCCCAAAGGTACACAGCCAATGTAAGCTCAAATGGAAGATGTTCTTTGGTCTGATTAAACTTTTTAGAGTTTTTTGGATCTATTTAGGCTTGGAATCTAAATCAGGGGTCTCAAACCCATTTTCTCAGGGGCCACATTCAGCCTGATTTGATCTCGAATGGGCCGGACCAGTAAAATGAAAACATAATAACCAATACATAATAACTCAAAATCTTTTGTCATTGTTTTAGTGCAAATGAACCATTTAATTATGATCATACTTTTAGAAGTTATCCAAATGCCAAAAAAGTTAAGTTTCATAAGGAAAATATTCTGCCTCAATTCATCATTTGTCCATGTGTTTTCTTATGGATCAGTTCTACAAAGACACTAAACTCTTAGTAACAGAAGCAGAAAATGGTTCAAATCTTGTGTAATTTTCTTTCGACATTTCAGGTTATTCACATTTTACTGTTACAGGATAGTTTGTAAATGTAAATATCATGCTACTCACAGGAAGAAAAAATAAAAAAATAATATATATATATATATATATATATATATATATATATATATTACTGAGAGTAGCATGTTGTCTGAAAGTATTCTTATCTCAATCGGCATTAGGCTTTTGATGATGCCATCGCTGAGCTGGACACCCTCCCAAAAGATTCCTACAAAGACAGCACCTTGATTATGCAGCTGCTCCGTGATAATCTGTCAGTAAGTATAGCACTTCCTGTTTACTGTCAGAGGTGGGAAGTAACTAAGTAAAAGTACTCCGTTACTGTACTTGAGTAGATTTTTTTAGGTATTTGTACTTGAGTATACATTTTTCTGGAAACTTTTTACTTATACTCCCTACATTTTTTTAACGTAAATATCTGTACTTTATACTCTTTGCATTCTCATAATAGACTCCTTACTTTTTCAAACTAAACAGATGTGGAAAAAGTCACATCAGTGGAGAACATAAATTCTGACTATCATAATTCTGACTCTTATCTCATGATTATGCATTTCTTCTTTCATATTTATGATTTTATCTCACAATTTTAATTTTTAATCTTATAATTGTGCATTCTTTTTAATGTCATTATGATGACTTTCTCAATTGTGACTTTTTTGCCCCTAAACTTCTTGTCCATATTCACAAAACTGAGTAAACTGTGACTTGATCAAACACATTGTCTACACAGTAACTCACTTTTAAAGGCTTTAGTTTTGGATGCTTTTGAAAATGTTCTGATTTCTACTGGTTAAATAAGTATTCATGGCAACAGTAATTTTGTACTTTATTACAATTGAGAAGTTGTATTTTTTTTATTACTTTTATTTAAGTAAAGGAGTTGAATCAGTACTTCTACTTTTACCAGAGTATTTTTTCACACCAGTAGCTGTACTTCTACTTAAGTATAGAATGTGAGTACTTTGACCACCTCTGTGTACCGTCACCCAATTGACACTCATATTATGCTCCCTTTTGTAGAGTGTCCACTAATGTCAGTATTGAATATTTTCTTGCAGTTGTGGACAGCAGACACCCAGGTGGAAGGTGAGGCTGAAGGAGAGGAAGGGGGGCAAGTGGCTGAGAAGAATTGAACTTCAGAAAAAACAACCTTTAATTTTACCTCTCACCAGCTTAAGTTTGTTTGTGTGTGTGTGGTTGTGTGAGCACATACATGCACCTTGTATGTATATTTACACCCCACTCAGTGTGTAAAGTACAGCGTGTGTGTAGATAAAGTGATGTGTGCATTGTATGATCACCTCCACAGAGAAATGAAAGGGTTTTTTTGTTTTAATTATTATTAGTAGTATTTTTGGTCATAGGGAGAGGTGAAGTCCGACCCCAACTGCTGTGCCCAACAGACTTGACTTTATTTAGACATGTCAATTTAAAAGCTAATTTTGCAAAACAAGAAAATTTGTCACAAAACTATTTGAGGCTAAAACGATGCACCCCAGAGTTGTGCAACTGTTGTCTTGACATTTTTCCCTCTACAGTGCATTATCTTTATGTGCAGTCTTCACCACTTTTTGGTCATTTTTAACTTGGTTCTGCAGATATTTTTTCATGTAAAAGGAGAACCATTTCATTCAACTAAATCACACTTTAACAATTTTTTTTTTTTACTTCAGAACAACTTTCCTGACTGGTAAAAGTATATATTAAATTGACCAAAGAGACTGTGGCCATTGCCCACCCTTGTTGTTTTTCCCAGGTTAGCCTCCCAAGGGGCACAGTGGAAGGGGACGTTGCTTCCATTACTCATGTGAACATGTGGACAGGTTTCTGTAAAACATATGTTTTTGGTTCAGGTTTTTGTCTGTGGCCTATTCCAGTCAAAAGCCCTCCTGTAGATCCAGTCTAGTTCTCTGTAACAAGCAGTTACTGTTGTACATCCTCTAAATAAAATTTGGATCATTTGTATAGTTCTTCTTGAGCTAAAACATTTACAATCTGTGTCACATGAGTCCACTAAATTAAATTTGAAGCATGTACACTGTAGTCACAGATGTCGGACTATCTGATCTTCATGTATTCCCATAATGCTCGTGTCCAGTCGTCCTCGTCATTGTCCAGTCCAGGCACTTTTCTAGATGGTACATGTATCACAGCTGTGTACATTCAGCCAAAGGAACTCCCCTCTTGGCGACTGTCCACTCGCTAACTGTAAACTGTTCAACTTCATTTGGTAGCTTTGCTGGGACGATTACATTCCATTTTACTGACATTTTCATTTGCTGTGAAATGCATAGATGACATTCTTGTGCATTTCTCCACTACATTTGACAAGGTTTGACAGCATCTGAAAAAGTGACGGCTTTCTAAAATGGCTTAATAATGTAACTTTTGATATCTTTTCAGCAGTGTAGAAGATACTTTTTTGCCATACTTTTGTGACTTTCTACTCTTTTTCTATTCAGGTGTTTTTTGTATTTTCATTTGTGTATTTGATTCCCTTGAACTTTTGATTTAACTCCGGGAATGTATGTTGTTCTCAGTTGTACATTTGGTGTGAGGGTATCTGTGCTTTGAAAGTGGCTGTTTTGGGGAGATTTTTTTTTTTTTTTTTTTTGCTTAGGACTTTGCTAACTGCAGGTGGTTTACAGTAACATTTGCCTACCTTGGAAAGTGCATTGTGAAAAGAAAACAATTTTTAAATTATACTTAATATAAATTAATTATTAAGATAACTTGTTAGAAAATATTTAGTGGACACAAAGTTGTGCCAGTGTCTGATAACTAACAGTATCCTGATTTGCAGGTGGGATGCAGGATTCCTCATTTACAAGTGACAGTTATTTGGTTATGTGCTTTCATGTAAGTGGAATTAAAATATTGAAATCAACTGTGCACTGCCAACTTTGTTTTACTTATTTAGATGGATGGATATTTGATAAGAAAGTTACACATCATTGTACTTGGACAATGTAGTAAGTCTTAAGGATCTCAGAATCATGAAAGAGCTGGGGAATTAAAAAAATGAAACTCATACATATTGTAAAGTGAGCATTTATCGCTTGGGCATTTTGAGGATAGGGATTAGCAAAAACGTGTAATTAAGTAGATCATGAATCAGTATTTCTCTTTTAAAAGTCAAAGACCTAATCTAAAGCAGGGGTCTGAAATGTCTTGAATAAAATGTGAATAAAACTGGATTTAAAAGGGGAGCCGTTTATTTGTGGTAAAATGAAGTAACTAACTTTGTGCATTTCTGCTGATGAGATGAAATATGTTAGATATTCAAAATTGGTGTCATGCATAGAAAATGGATCTCTTCAAAACATGAATTTAGCTTTTTATCATGTCCCTTGTCCTGGACAAGTCTCTTTTTTTATTTTAGATTATGACTTGGATATGATGGTCATCTTTTGATTTTCATGCACACTAAAAAATAAATTGTGCTTGTGTGTTTTAATTTGCAGGGAATGATAAAATCGTAGCCTTTAGAAAATGAGACAAATGTACCAATCTGAGGCTGAAGACCCTATTATTGAAGAAACACCATCTCTTGACAAATAAGAGGTGGAAGTAATTAAGTAAAAGTACTTCATTACTGTACTTAAGTAGACTTTTTTTTTTATTTCTGTACTTTATTTTCTGGCATTTTTTTTTTACATTTTTATTCCCTACATGTAATATCTGCTTTACACTCCTCGCAGTTATAGACATACATGCCCTTTATACTCACATTTCTATAAATATCTGTACTCCTTCTATTCTCTGAATACTCATTACTTTTTCAAGCTAAAGTGGTGTGACGGGAAAATCAGTGGAAAGAAATGTACTTTTCATATCATAATTATGACTTCGACATATGTAATTGTGCACATAAATATATATATGTATATGTGTATATGTATATATATAT
>CM035793.1:5672936-5866615 GCA_020466265.1 Siphamia tubifer
GTCTATCTCCCAGGTCTACATCCATTTAACTCAAGACATTCTGATTTTATACTACAGCGCCCCCTAGAAATCTGCTTTCAATAAAATTGCTGTAGTTCTGACATACGAACACCGATTTGACAGAAATATGACTTCGATATCTGTCTCCCAGGTCTACACCTGTTTGTCATACGAAATTGTTGTTTCGTACTATAGCGCCCCCTACAGTTTTGCCAACTGTTACTAAAATGGCAGTAGATCGGACATACGAAAACCAATTTGGCTGAAATTTTGACTCGGACGTCGCATCGGGAGGCGGGCGCGAGGGATGGTGAAGGCCTGAGAGACTGCTTGCAGTTTTAATTATTTATTTTTCTTTCGTCAGCCCTTTGATCTCTAATTTGACCCCCTGCATGAAAACTCCCCAAATTTTGCACACACCTCTGAAAAATTGCAAGTATTTAAATGTTTCGTAAAAGTCGGTCAAGAAATGTCAAGAAATGAAATCACCTAGAAAAGGTGAAATAGTTTGTATTAGGCCAGATCACGCCCTAGTGAAGTTAGAGCTATAAAATGGTGTTCGTTATATGATGATGAACAAAAAACCTACAGATGACCACACCCATAAACCAACAGGAAGTCCGCCATCTTGGATTGAAATTTTAAAAAATCGGAGTCGTCATTTTCACTGTCATTAGAATTTATCTATCTTCTCCTCGGCCGTTGGGCTAAATAAGCTCAAAATCGGTGAACACGATCTAGACAAGTGGAACTTCAAAAGTTATACAATTTATTTGGAAAAGTTGCATCGTTTTTGTGCTACGCTGTCGCAAAATTTGCAAAGATTTCGGGAAAAATTACCACTACATAAATTGCTTCAGCTCGGACATACGAACACCGATTTGGCTGAAATTTGACTCCGATGTCCATCTCCACCTGTTTGTCATACAAAATTGTTATTTCGTACTATAGCGCCCCCTACAGATTATTACTATTATTATTATTATTATTATTATTATTATTTTTTAAATTATTATTCCACACAACAAATACACAGACAAATACACAGACACAGTATAACCCCCCCCCCCCCCCCCCCAAAAAAAAAAAAAAAAAACAAAAACAGGTGGAATGAGCAAGTTGAGGATCCAGGCCCATAACCACTCACACAGGCCCCTCCATGCCCATCTAAACTGAGAGGGGTCCAGGCTGCTGCCTATTCAGCTACATTACCCAGACCCCTCTCCATGGACCAGGCCCCAACAGACCCATGCAAGGAACCTGGATCCCCAAGCTACCTCCACAAATCAACAAACAAACATACACATAACAAATGTATACCTTGTACAATCAGCAATGTCATATTGATATTATACATCAGCTCCATGCCAGAAAGAAACCAAAAATAAATAAATGAATTAATTATTCTATGTCTTTGTCCCAAGTTTTTGTAATGGCTAATTTTCGCCAGTGATCTGAGTCCGGCCATCTTTTATTTTTAGTTATAATCTTGGTCATTAAGTAATGGTGTTTAAGGAACATGATAAATGATTCTAAGGTAATATTTTCTTTTTTGAAAATGAAAAATTTGCCGAGAAGCACAATGGTACTTAATAGAATATTTTGTTCTTCTTGAAAACCCCAAATTACATTAATTGGTGATAATATTAAATTAAGTCCTTGCGCAGATAGCCAAACTACCAACTTGTGCCAAAAAAGGGCCACATCTGGACAATACCAAAACAAATGTAGAATATCTTCTTCCTCTTCTCCACAATATCTACACATATTATCCTCAGTTATTTTCCAGATTGTTAACATTTTCTTTGTTGGTAATATTTTATAGAAAATTTTAATTTGAAAAGCCCATAAGTATGTTGAACAGGTTGATTTATATAAGGTTTTAAAGATATTCAACCAAGGGAGAGGAGTATCAAAAATACTTTTCCAGTAGTCTTGAAAATAATATGGAGAAGTCGCTGTATTTTTAAATGACAAAAAAAATATATACATATCAAGATTGAGTTTTTTATAACCCAACCATTTATAGTTTTTAATTGATGGGCGGCATACACCTAATTTTATATTGAGTGCAATAATGTTGTTTTCCATGTTAATGGTATTGCTGAAACCAGCTGCAGATGATGTAATTTTGAACAAAATGCTCCATATATTGAAATAAAAATTTCATAAGTGAGAAATTTTTTTTTTCGTAAAGTAGATCATTCACAAAAATAACATTATTATTCAAAAATAAAGGCCAATATACAGGTTTCTTGTCTATACAAATATTGGAGTTTAACCATAACATTTGTTGTTTGACTCTGGGCCCAGTTGGAAAAATGGGCACAGTTTCCCTATTGATGCACCACATTGAGCCATAAATAATTTAGATGAATAATCGTGGAATCCAGGCAACTTTTAAGGCTATATCCAGTGTTGCAAGGTTCTTCAGTCCTAAACCTCCATTTTCACGCATATTGAACACATACTTGCGCTTTGTTTGATCAGTTTTACCATTCCAAATAAAATTAAAAATTAATTGTTCATATGTTTTCATAAATGTTACATCAGGTGAAGGTAAGGCTTGCAATAAATGTGACCCCCCACCAGTAAACCAGGCATAAGTGTGTGTAAATCCAAACAGAGTTATGTGTGTATCTTGGTAGAGTGGAAACTAAGGTTTAAGATGGTGAAAAAATGATGTTTCTATCACAAGTAGAACCAAAGTTATGGTCATTTTAATATCCACATTTGGACATATTTTACAATTTGCATATTTTTAGATATTGTCCGTTAAAGTTTTGGACTGTTTTGGGGTAGGAAGTCCTTAGCAACGCATAATAATTTGTATCCGATTGACACAAATTGTTGACAGATGTTAAAGGACACTCTGATGGACATGTCACAGAAGTTTTATATATTATAATAATAGGACAGAAGTGTGACGTATTATAATCATTTGGCTTACACCATTGGACAGAACATTCAATATAAGCTTTTACCTCGTACCAAACACTTGGGTGTTTACCCACGGAACGGAGATCGTTTTGTTCGGCGAAAAGAGGTGGAAGTCGTCTTTGTCTTTGCTCAGCAATACCTGAACTTTTGTCACCGCTTAAATAATTGACTCAATAAACACCTTTATTGATTGGATTTCAATGTAATGACCACAGGAAGTGAACATAGAGGTGTTAAGGTACCGTTTTTTGATAAGGTGTAAACACTAATAACAAATCACCTTCCAGCCTAAATTTGGCTGTAGCTCTGAACGGCTCAGCGCCACTTATGCCTGGTTTTGTGGTGGCGGGTCACAAATATGTAAATTGTGAAAGTATCAATTAATTAATTACAGTTACTTTTCCATAGATAGAAAGATAATGGCCTCTCCAAGCTTGAAGAATCTTATTCATCTTTTGAAGTTTTAGTTCAAAATTAACCTATACAAGGAGCTTTTTTTTTTCTACTGGTATATGTATTCCTAAAAGGCTAACAGGTCCCTCTGAACATTGTATGGGCACCTTACAGGGAAGCTGATTTGAACTTTTCCAAGAGCCAATTCCAAGGATAGAACACTTTTCATAATTCGGCTTTAATCCAGATACCGGTAATATTGCAAAAGAATCCAGTTCTTCAATAAGGGAGTCTAAAGACAATAAATCGGGTCTTATGTAAAAGGAAGCATCATCAGCATAAAAAGAAGACTTCAATTCTAATCCATTTATTTCTAGTCCTTTAATGTTTGTATTTTTTCTTATTCGTATGGCAAGCATTTCAATTTCAACTCCTTTAGATAGTGAAATTGGATCAGAAATATGCCTATTATTAATTATTCTACTACAAGGATTTTGATATAAAACATGAATCCAATTAATAAAGTCGTCACCAAAATTATATATATTTAGACATTGATATATGAAGTTCCAATTTATTGTATAAAATGCCTTCTCAAAATCAGCTATAAAAATCATGCCAGGCAAATTTTCCTTATCATAATATCCATTATTTCAAGCAGGCATCTAATACTATCACCAATGAAACATCCTTTCAAGAAGCCAGTTTGATCTGAATGAATTAAATCCTGAATTACTTTTTTTAAACATTTAGCCAAAATACATGTATCACAACATAGGGGTAAGGGGTAAATTTTTCAATTTCACAGGATCTTTTTCCTGTCCTTCTGCATCATGTTTCAAAAGTAAGGAAATCAAGCCCTCTTTCTGAGAATTTGATTGCCAACCAATCTCAAAAGAATAATTGTAACATGCAAGCAAAGGAACTTTAATCTCTGTAAAGAATGTTTTATACAACTCTACAGGTATTCCGTCTAATCCTGGTGTTTTTCCGGTTTGAAAGGAACAAATTGCTTCATATAACTCTTCCTCAGAGATAAGACCTTCACATAATTTTTGTTGGGCATTAGTAAATTCTGGGTGAGAAAACATTTTCATATATTCAGTTAGAGAAGGATATGTTAAATAAAAAGTTTCTTCATTGAATATCCCATTATAATAGTCCATCAATGTCTTCAGAATGCCACTTGTTGAAATAACATTTGTTCCATCATCTTTTGAAATTTTTGTTATGTTCTTTCGAGGATAATTTCTGTTTTGGAGTTGCAAAAAAATAATTATTACATTTTTCCCCTTGTTCCATCCAATTTGCCTTACTTCTATATATAATTCCTTTAATTTTATTTTGATAGAATCTTTCTAATTCTTTTTCTTTGTCTTCTAATATTTGTAGATCTTGTTCCAAATTGTTTGATCTGTTTGCATCTATAAGATTTTTAATGGTTTGTACCTCATTCAATAGAGTTCTTTCTTTTGTATAATCTTGCTTAAATTTCCATGATGAAAATTTTATGGCATGACCTCGAAAAGCACATTTAAATGCATCCCATACAATATGTGGATTTGCTGAGCCAGTATTAAAATTAAAGAAATCAGAAATAAATTCTTTTGTCTTCATAATGAAATTGTCATCTTCCAACAATGACTGATTCTGGTCCTTGACCCCTATCAGTATCGGCAAAACTGAGCTTTAACATAATGAGATGATGATCAGATCTAAAAATCTTTCACCAATTGTTACTTGAGTAATTTTTGCTTTAAGAGAGAAAGAAATCAGAAAATAATCCATTCTGCTTGCAGAAATGTTCCGTCGCCAAGTATACCTGATGAGTTCTGGATTCTTCAATCTCCAAACATCAATAAGATCCATAGCAGCCATCATAGATGTAAGCGCCATGACAGTCCATGCCCTTTCCAGCCCTGTCTTTGGAGGGTCGGAGGGCAACATTATAGTCTCCAGTTTGAATGATAGGAATATCATAACTTTGAATCATGTTGTACACAACATTGAAAAAAGTTGGCTCATTATTATTTGGGGCGTATATGTTAACCAAACAAAAACGTCTACATTGAATTTCCACTTCTAAAATGATTATACGACCATCCACATCCCGTTCTATTTTATACATACAAAATTTAAGGTGCTCTCTAAACAATACAATGACTCCCTTCTGATTTCTTGTACCATGATTAAAGTATATAGTTCCCTTCCATTCTCGCCTCCATTTTTCTTCATCATCCTGGGTAGAGTGGCACTCTTGTAAAAATATTATATCCGCATCGTTTTTTTCAGCTAACCAAGTAAATATTTCAATTCTTTTTGTATCATTACCCAGACCATTACAATTATAGCTAACAATACACAGGGATTCAAGATTCATAATAATCTAGAAAGTAAAAGGCTCTCGGCTCTCTTTTCTGACAACAGAGTTTTATTACTAATCTTAATGCAATTTTTTGAAAACTAAATATTTGGCATGCGAAGACAAACAAAAGACAAAACAAAAACAATTTTTAAAAAGCATAACGTATGTCAGGCATAAAAAAAAAAATAAAGTAACCTAGGGTATGCCAGTGGTGTTCAAAAAAGCTTATTTTAGGGAGATCATAAATCCACATTCATTCATCAGTGCATACATCATCAATAGGCTCTAAAAAATAGAGCCATGGTGTGATTGTTGCATCTTTATACAATTCATCGTCGATGTAAAGCTTATCAGCAACAAGTCTTGCTGCCTTTTCTTTCTTTTCTTTTTTTTCTTCTTTGAATATTGGGAGCAGTGCTTTTCTTCTGTCCAATATCTCGACAGGGTACTGCTGATTCATGCCATAGTTTTTCACCTTGAGCTTTGGCCCCAGCCCGAAGACCATCTCTCTGTACATGGATTGTGCGAAGCAGGCAATGATGGCTCTCACTTTGGCCTGTTTCTCCGCAACATCATGACGCTTTTTGAATCTCGTTGGTCTGAGCCTGTGTACTCGGATGAAGGTGATCCGCTGGACAGTCTCCTGAATGATATCCAATTCATTTGTGAAAAAAGTTTTCAGCACACCTTCCACATTTTCCTCATTCTCCTCGGGGATGCTGCTGAAAATCAAGATGACTCTCATTGAGCGTGTTGTCATCTCCAGCATTTTCTCCTTCAGCTTGAAATTTTCCCTGGTTATATTCCTAACCGACCTTTGCACATTCTTCATATTTCCTTTCACCAAATCGAGCTCATTGCGCGTCTGCTCAAGTGATATCCCATTTGCGTACACAGTTTCTTTCAACTCTTTGATATCTTCTGCCATTGAATCCAATTTATCAAGTTTTTTCAATTTTTCGTTTAGATTGCTCAAAATTCCTTCCATTTCAGACGTTACTTTTGGCAAAGTCGATAGTGAAAAATTCTCCGGACTACTGTCCAACTCCAAATTAGGACGTTTGTTTGGTGGCTCAGATTTATTTCTGTTTGAGATTCTCGGGGTCTGTGAAATGTCGGACGCCATCAAACACGCGGAGGAAACAATCTGCTCAATATGCCATTGAAAGTGCTCAATGTCTCTTAAGAATTATCTAAAGAAAGTTGAAAAATAATCCTTTCTTGAATCTTGCAATTAATCCTCGAAAAAATACTATAATTCTCCCATATTTTAATAAAGTTTACCACACGACATCACCTGCTGCTTGCT
This sequence comes from Siphamia tubifer, assembly GCA_020466265.1. Classification (NCBI taxonomy): domain Eukaryota; kingdom Metazoa; phylum Chordata; class Actinopteri; order Kurtiformes; family Apogonidae; genus Siphamia; species Siphamia tubifer. The sequence continues at coordinate 5,679,944 of CM035793.1, forward strand.
CACTCGCGCATTCACACTATTACTATTATTATTATTATTATTATTTATTTTTCCTTCGTCAGCCCTTTCACGACCTACTGTTGGCCTAGTGTTCACCAAGTGTTGGTCTAGTGTTCACCTAGTGTTCACCTAATGTTCACTTTGTGTTCACCTAGTGTTGGCCTAGTGTTCACCTACTGTTGGCCTAGTGTTCACCTAGTGTTGGTTTAGTGTTCACCTAGTGTTCACCTACTTTTGGCCTAGTGTTCACCTAGTGTTGGCCATGTGTTCACCTAGTGTTCACTTAGTGTTCACCTGCTGTTGGCCTAGTGTTGGTCTAGTGTTGGCCTCGTGTTCACCTAATGTCCACTTAGTGTTCACCTAGTGTTGGCCTTGTGTTCACCTAGTGTTCACCTACTGTTGGCCTAGTGTTCACCTAGTGTTGGCCTAGAGTTCACCTAGTCTTGGCCAAGTGTTCACCTAGTGTTCACTTAGTGTTCACCTAGTGTTCACTTAGTGTTCACCTAGTGTTGGCCTAGTGTTCACCTAGTGTTGGTCTAATGTTGGCCTAGTGTTCGCCTCGTGTTCACCTGCTGTTAGCTCTACTGTTAGCTCTATTGTTAGCTCTACTGTTAGCTCTACTGTTAGCTCTGCTGTTAGCTCTGCTGATAGCTCTGCTGATAGCTCTACTATTAGCTCCGCTCTTAGCTCTACTGTAAAAAAAAAGGTGTGGTTTTGGGCGGGCATTTTTTTCTGCCTCTGTGGTGCTGGAATTGGCCTGGATGCTGCGGGATATTCACGGCCTGAAATCCTGATCTAGTCTGGCCCTGCCCACAGGTGAACGTGGGTTAGCTTTAGCTTTAGCACTGACTCCCATAGGTGAACGTGGGTTAGCGTTAGCTTTAGCTTTAGCGCTGGCACCCACAGGTGAACGTGGGTTAACTTTAGCTTTAGTGTTGACACCCACAGGTGAATGTGGGATAGCTTTAGCTTTAGTGCTGACACCCACCGGATAAGTCACATCCCAGTCGTGCCCAGTGCAGCCATTGTCATGGTAACGGCAGTCCCAGTTTCAGATAGAGCATGTGTGTGTGTGTGTTCTGCTGTTTCACCATCACACACAGACGTAGTTTATCTGAAACCAGGTTTATTTAACACCAGTGTTATTTAACAGCTGGTTTATTAATAACCTTTAACTTTAGTCTGAACTTTAATGAACCTCTACATGATCTGGGAATGACATCTGGAAAATATTATTTTACACTGAAGAAAAAATACAAGAGAAAAAAAAATATTATTGTAAATGATAATAAACTACTCAAAGAATGTTTAATATAGAAAAAAATCCCCTTGAAACAAACAAACTGGACTGTTTTAATGGTTAAAGTATATATATATATATATATATATATATATATATATATATATATATATATATATATATATATATATACATATATATATATATATATATATATATATATATATATATATATATATATATATATATATATATATATATATATATATATATATATATATATATATATATATATATATGTATATATGTATATTTCCTGCAATTTTCTTTTTAATGTTGTGTTTGTTGTGAACATAGCTTGGTTCAGTAACATTTAAATCTATTTGTTGTGCAAGTGAACAATCTGCAGAAGGTTCTACAATATCAATGATTTTATTCTGATTTCTTCCTTGTTTTAGCCTTGTTTGTAAATTGTGTTTTAACAAATGAAAAAAATTAAGTCTGTCAAAATGAACATATGAACTCAGATGACTCCATCATAAATCTGTCTGAATGTGTTCACACAATTCACTGGGACAGTTGGTTACAGTTGTTTAGTTGAAGGTGTTGAATAAATACTGTATATTCATGTTTTTCATGTGTTTTGAATATTTTAGCAAAATTTTGTCTAAGTTTTAAAGGAAAAACAGACAGAACAGTCAACAAATAAAGTGTTTTAATATAAATTCATCTAAATTAATTCAAAATGATCTTATGATTAATCTTATTAAATATTTAATATTTTTAGCTATGAAAAAAGGTCTGTGTCACTTTAGTGCGTTTAATAGTTCTTCAAATCAGATGATCGATACCGTGAAGTTTGTAGAGTGTGTGCGTGTCTGATTGTCAGGGAGGCGTGGACGGGCACGTGGGCGCGCAGCGCAGCGCACATAAATATGAGCGGTGCCTCGAGCTCGTTCCCGCTCTTTCATTGCATCCCGAGGACACGAGGACTACATCGGTAGTGCACTCCGCATGCGCAGGTTTTCCCCCTTTTTTAACTTAAAGTTAAGAGATGTTTAACTTCATATCTGGGTCTGTGTGCAGGTCTGGGTTCAGATGTGGGACTGGGTTCATGTCATAAATGTGAATCAACTTTCAGTTTTTTCTCCAGGATCAGAACCAGAACCAGAGAACATGGTGAAAATTGGAATCAATGGGTGAGTAAATGTTACAGATGTTTTTCCACTTTTGTCTGTTCAACACTTTCAACTAAATTAAAGTCAAGTCAAGCAACATTTATTGTCAAGTGATAAATATATATATTTATCATATATTTATCATATATTTATCACTTTATATATAAATAAATAAATAAATAAATATATATATATATATATAAATTATTATTTTCTTCCATGGTACAACATCTGTTTACATCTTGTCCTCCTCCTCCTCCTCCTCCTCCTCCTCCTCCTCCTCCTCCTCCTCCTCCTCCTCCTCCTCCTCCTCCTCCTCCTCCTCCTCCTCCTCCTCCTTCTCTTCCTCAGGTTTGGTCGTATTGGTCGTCTTGTGACCAGAGCTGCAGCTGAAGGAGGAAAAGTTGAAGTTGTAGCAATCAATGACCCCTTCATCAGTCTGGACTATATGGTAAGAACCCTAACTGGGTCACTTAGAACAAGAACTGGGTCACTTAGACCCAGTGGACTCAGAAAGACCCAAGACCTGTAGGCGGAACCATACACTAAGAACAGGGGCGGATCTATTGGCAGGCCTGGGTGGGCGGGGCGCACCCTGATTGACAGCTGTGCCCACCCGATCACAAGCTCAGAAACAGAATTCTAGACTGATTTTCGTTGCCTCATCAAACTGAAATGTTGATCAATATCCTTAATATAGTTATTTATTCGTAAATGTTAATGGAAATAAACTATGTATATTTAATTATTTGTGTTTATTTGGAAAAAAAAAAGAGTTTCAATTCCGGAAATGCTATTATGTTGTTGTTATACGGCCCCCCCCCCGCGGACAACTTCACTTAGGCCTGTCTACAAATAGCCATCTAGATCCACCACTGGCTGAGAACCTTTGAGGGGGCGGAGTCTGGATCTAACTAACTGTTGTATAAAAACGGGGCATGTGTCTGTGTCTGTGTGGGTGTGTCTCTGGTCGACATGTTCAAATATGACTCCGCCCCTTTTGTTTCCTCGGGTCTACATTTTCAAATATGACTCCGCCCCTTTTGTTTCCTCAGGTCTACATGTTCAAATATGACTCCACCCATGGGACGTGGAAACGCGGTGAGGTGAAGGCCGAGGGTGGGAAGCTGGTCATCGGCCACATGCGCATCGCAGTTTTCCATGAGTGCGTACGTTGTGGTCTATCCACCATGTTTACCTGTAAACATGGTAGAGTGACCCATTGTTCATTTTGTTTCTAATTTTTCATTTTAATCTTTTGTCAAAGTTCATTCTTAGTTTTAGTCACTTTTAGTTTTTCACAAATAATTGTTGTTAGTCATATGTTAGTCGACCTAAAGTGTCAACATTTTAGTTTACTTTTACTCAGACGTTAGTCCAGTTTTGGAAAAGTCATACAGCATAATACTGTGTGATTAATGATTAAAAAATAGTTTGAATGAGTGAAGAAAAAGTTAATTTCACTTTGTCTTAACCTTAACGTTCTATTCAGTAAACTTTTTATCTCAAAATTTTCACCTTTTAGAATTTTAGCACGAGAGCTAAAAACATTGTCTCCTGGGCGCTTTCCGAGAATGTGTTATTGTTAAGTTACACAGACGTCACACACTTCCTGTTAGATCTGTGCTGTCCCACCTCTTTTGATTGATCAGTACAATAATTATGACATTGACATTCTAAAAGTTGAACTATTTCCATCTCACAGCACTCGCACATTTTCATCTTGTTTTTATTCGTTGATGAACACGACCGTTGTCACGGTTATCGCCAGTGTTTTTAGAACAGCTGTGTCATCTTGTCATCTTCCTGTCTTCGTCATAGGAAAAGGGATCAATAAATGAACATATTTTGTTTCGTCTGACAAAATTAACACTATATGGACCCTCTGTGTGTCAACAGGAGAGACCCCGCCCACATACGCTGGGGCAACGCTGGGGTGGACTACGTGGTGGAGTCCACTGGTGTCTTCACCACCATCGAGAAGGCATCAGTGAGTCTGGACGACAAGCTTAAACCCACTGAAGCTCCGCCCCAATGTTTACACCCACCCTCTGATTATTATGACTCTGCCCAGTAAAGGGGAGGGGCCAGGGGTGTTGTAACTTTACCCTAATAAATCTACTGCACCAATTTCTATAATATTTTCAGTAAAGGTGCGAGTTGGTCCAGAATAGATGTCATTACATTTTGGCAAATGTCAAAGGTCAATATCACCAAAAATGTTTTCACCGTGATCAGAGATAGGGTAAATCAGGAATTGCCTTTTCATTCCCGTATTCATACCTAGTTTATTTTTGAGAGTTTTTCACATATAAGTTGCATTAAAGTGACATCAAAATCATGAGGTAAAAAGTCAAAATACATCTTCAAATGTAGTTTTTCCAGAGGCAGACTCCAAACAGAGATGTACAAGAAATTTCCCAGAATACAATGCGAATCCTTTTAAAAATGACTTTTCATCTCATCATTTTGACTTTTTTTTCTCATAATTTTGATTTAGTGCTGTGATTGATCATAACTATTTGCAATGTGTAATGGTCATTTTCTCCATAAAACACACATGATAAAAAATCAATATTTATGTAAACATGGAGCAATGGGTCGATGCATAGCATTGGGCGCAGATATTAGTAAAAAATATAGTCATATATTATAGAGAGCGCCACAGCCTCTGGTTAAAGCTGTGGTTTTTGGTTACGTAACAACTGGTCGGCGAGTGTTGAAGGGGTGAAACAATTCAAGCCCTACCCCTTATAGCTCTGTTTGAAGGAGTAGGGGTAAGAAATGAGATTCAGCTTTTGTCCGCACTGTTGTCACTGATGTGGGCAGAGCTTCACTGACTTGAACCCATCACATGACTTTATAAAGTTGTTTTATACCTGTTTAATGATTATTCTGGTCACGTTTGACCCCCTGCTGCCTTTTCAGGCTCACCTGATGGGCGGGGCTAAGCGGGTGGTGATCTCCGCCCCCAGCGCAGATGCCCCCATGTTTGTGATGGGCGTCAACCACGACAAGTACAACAACAGCCTAAAGGTCGTCAGGTTCGTCTTTTATTTATTTATTTATGACAACAGCCTGAAGGTAATCAGGTTTGTCTTTTTAATTATTTCCAGTTTCCAGTTTCCATGTAATGCAAAGCACAGGGGTATATTGTTCGTTATAATTATTATTCTGATGTCTGACTTATACAAAAAATTTTGAAAAAAAAAACTGTGGCTAGAATCACTGTAAATTGACCAAAAATTTTGACAGTAAAATGTGTGGACTGGTCTTGGAAGATGTGCTGTCTATTAGGATTGACATTGCAATTCACAGATTTCATATAAAATGCAAAAAAACTGTCAAAAATGTCCTTCCAAAATGAATTAGACCATGTTTACGTGGCTATAACTCCCAAACGATACATCGTAGCATTTTGCAGTAAATAGGAAAAATTCTTCTGATTGGCCCAGAGATTACACATGTGGTCTCATAATTCCAATATGTCGTACGGATTTCACATTATTATAACAAATAAAACCTCATTCATTCTTAATGGAACTGACAAAAAAAAAAAAAAATCCTTTTTTGCCAACACTACTGCTTCTCCATATTTTGTGTCAGGCATTTTTGTGGTGTCTTTAGGATGTGATTGTCATGAGGGTGTGATTTACGGTTGTCGATAGAGAACTCAGTAAATCCACCCTGAAAAGACCAAAATCTGACTTTTTATCAGTGGGTGATGTCATCGCTAGAGCACGAGAGAAGAAAAAATTAAGCTGAAAAATGTCTCAATAACTCGTCCTCACGACAAAACCATAAATAGTAGACAAACAATCTTTTCCACAAATGTTGCCATGGTTGTGAGAATTCAAACAAACCAGGGTTTGAAGATCTAGCTCTTTTTAAAGTGAAATGACAGGAACCTGTTTGGGATGATGTCAGGGATTTCTGTCAATAGACTTCTATTGGAAAAATCATTTCTGTCTCATGTTGAGTTCAGTGTTTTTCAAATTGTTCTAACTCACTTATTTTTCACAGTACACACATAAAAAGTACATGTACTTGTTCCTCACACCCTCCTGTCACTCATCATCAACTTTGTTTTCACCAATTATTTACACTTTTACCAAAAATGGCAGTAGTTCGGCAGTATGTTCACACCTATTTTTTCCATGTAACAGAGTGTGGAGCTGTCTATGAGTCTGCCCTTTGAAGTTCCCGCCACTGCTCATCACCATGGCAACAGTGCTCCTGGCACTATGAAACACCTGCAGACAATTAAGACTGTGGGAGGAGCTTTAACATGATTGACAAACACTGTGGGCGGGGCTTTAACATGACTGACAGACTAACAGATCTGCTTCATTTTGGTGAGTTCAGTGGTTTTAAAACTGCTGTATCTCACTTATTTTTCACAGTACAAGAAAAATAAATATATCTACTTGTTCCTCAGAACCTCCTGTCACTAATGTTTTTACCAATTATTTACAGTTTTCCCAAAAATTGCAGGAGTTCAGAGGCATGTTTTAACATTTAGACAGGCTTTACTCCAGTCACCTCTGTGTGTCTGCGTGTGTAACTCAAGGCTGGTTTCCATGGCAACAGGGAAAGTCCCTTACTCATAGAAAATGGGTGGAGCTTTAACAGAAAATGGGAGGAGCTTTAATAGAAGTGACTCAGTCCACAAACACTGACAAACAGATTCCACATATGAAGTGAACAGCAGATATTTCCTTCAATTGATGAATGGAAGTCTAGTTTATATTTGTTTATTTATGACAACAGCCTGAAGGTAATCGGGTTTGTGTTTTTAATTGTTATTTATTTATTTCCTTTTAGTTTTAGTCTTTCCTCTGCTTTGAACTGATGTGAAGTCGTGTTGTGTTCAGGGACCACTCTGGACATCTGGACTAATGTCAAATCAAGAGCATGTCTTTAAATAGCTCACATGCTCAGTTTAGCATATTTTTAACACCTGTCTCCATAGTAACGCCTCCTGCACTACCAACTGTCTGGCTCCTTTGGCCAAAGTCATCAACGACAGCTTCGGCATCGTGGAGGGGCTGATGGTAAGACTACGCCCACTGCCCGCTACATTTCCAGTCACTAAACACAACCAGAATTAATCCATATATAAGGTTCACTGTGGTTTTTGTAAAAAATTAAAGTGTTTTAAGTGCATCTTAAAGTCTGGAAAATCTAGTTCCTCCAGTTCCTATAATATTTGGTGAAATGGTTAAATGGAAGCGGGTGACCTTTGACCTTTGCCGTGTGTGTGTCCAGAGCACCGTCCATGCCACCACAGCCACGCAGAAGACGGTGGACGGTCCATCAGGGAAGATGTGGAGGGACGGACGAGGAGCGTCGCAGAACATCATCCCTGCCTCCACTGGAGCCGCCAAAGCTGTGGGGAAAGTCATCCCCCAACTGAATGGGTCAGGACTGAAACTTAATACTAGCATCTGTTAGCATGTAGCCTCACTGGTGAGTAGTAGCATCTGTTAGCATGTAGCCTCACTGGTGAGTAGTAGCATCTGTTAGCATGTAGCCTCACTGGTGAGTACTAGCATCTGTTAGCATGTAGCCTAACTGGTGAGTAGTAGCATCTGTTAGCATGTAGCCTCACTGGTGAGTACTAGCATCTGTTAGCATGTAGCCTCACTGGGGAACACTAGCATATGTTAGCATGTAGCCTCACTGGGGAACACTAGCATATGTTAGCATGTAGCCTCACTGGGGAACACTAGCATATGTTAGCATGTAGCCTCACTGGGGAACACTAGCATATGTTAGCATGTAGCCTCAGGTGTTGTACTTATTTGTCTTCACCAGTGCTGGGTAAGTTACTTTGAAAAAGTAATTAATTACAAATACTAGTTACTTCCCCAAAAAGTAATTGTGTTACTAACTGCATTACTCCACTAGCAAAGTAATGAGTTACCAGAAAAAGTATTTTTGCGTTACTTTTTTTGTTTTTGCTTAAAAATGTCAAAGAAAAGAACCAGTTGAACAGAACAGTTAACAGGGTCCATGTTTGTTCTGTGATGTTACTGTGGATATGATGTAAGATGATGCCTTCATTCATCTGTGGTTCGACTTGTTTATTCAAAATATAAACTAAACACAAAACTAGGACTTCTATAACAGACTGGGACAGGAAGTTTACACCATGAAAACCAAAAGTGCGGTGGATGAGTTGTGTTATCATCTGACAGTGATAAGGGTGATAAAGGGTGAACCCTTTAACTGGTCTACTTTAACCCTTTAACTGGTCTACTTTAACCCTTTAACTGGTCTACTTTGACCCTTTACGTGGTCTACTTTAACCCTTTAACTGGTCTACTTTAACCCTTTAACTGGTCTACTTTGACCCTTTACGTGGTCTACTTTAACCCTTTAACTGGTCTACTTTAACCCTTTAACTGGTCTACTTTAACCCTTTAACTGGTCTACTTTAACCCTTTAACTGGTCTACTTTAACCCTTTAACTGGTCTACTTTAACCCTTTAACTGGTCTACTTTAACCCTTTAACTGGTCTACTTTAACCCTTTAACTGGTCTACTTTAACCCTTTAACTGGTCTACTTTAACCCTTTAACTGGTCTACTTTAACCCTTTAACTGGTCTACTTTGACCCTTTACGTGGTCTACTTTGACCCTTTAACTGGTCTACTTTAACCCTTTAACTGGTCTACTTTAACCCTTTAACTGGTCTACTTTAACCCTTTAACTGGTCTACTTTAACCCTTTAACTGGTCTACTTTAACCCTTTAACTGGTCTACTTTAACCCTTTAACTGGTCTACTTTAACCCTTTAACTGGTCTACTTTAACCCTTTAACTGGTCTACTTTAGCCTTTTAACTGGTCTACTTTAACCCTTTACGTGGTCTACTTTAACCCTTTAACTGGTCTACTTTAACCCTTTAACTGGTCTACTTTAACCCTTTACGTGGTCTACTTTAACCCTTTAACTGGTCTACTTTAGCCCTTTAACTGGTCTACTTTAACCCTTTAACTGGTCTACTTTAACCCTTTAACTGGTCTACTTTAGCCCTTTAACTGATCTACTTTAGCCCTTTAACTGGTCTACTTTAACCCTTTAACTGGTCTACTTTAGCGCTTTAACTGGTCTACTTTAACCCTTTAACTGGTCTACTTTAACCCTTTAACTGGCCTACTTTAACCCTTTAACTGGTCTACTTTGACCCTTTAACTGGTCTACTTTAACCCTTTAACTGGTCTACTTTAACCCTTTAACTGGTCTACTTTAACCCTTTAACTGGTCTACTTTGACCCTTTACGTGGTCTACTTTAACCCTTTAACTGGTCTACTTTAACCCTTTAACTGGTCTACTTTAACCCTTTAACTGGTCTACTTTAACCCTTTAACTGGTCTACTTTAACCCTTTAACTGGTCTACTTTAACCCTTTAACTGGTCTACTTTAACCCTTTAACTGGTCTACTTTAACCCTTTAACTGGTCTACTTTAGCCCTTTAACTGGTCTACTTTAACCCTTTAACTGGTCTACTTTAGCCCTTTAACTGGTCTACTTTAACCCTTTAACTGGTCTACTTTAACCCTTTAACTGGTCTACTTTAACCCTTTAACTGGTCTACTTTAGCCCTTTACCTGCTCAGACATTATTTCAGGTAAATGTTTGTTGCTTTTCTCCAGTGGTTTTAGGCTCAAAACAGGTGGAATAAAAAAGCAAAGACAAAGACAGAAGCTGTGTTTCCATTACCCTTAGAAATGTAAATATCTCTATAAAAGCAGGTAATGGAAACACCTGAATTAAAAAAAATCTCTAATATTGATCAAACGTTTTCACTCTTTCATGAGGTGTTTATTCAGACGTTTCCATATTCTAATACATCACAAATGTACAATGGAAACACTTTCTACAATTATATGTCACAGAGCGTGACGTACATGGTCACATGTTCACATCTCTCGGAGTTAAAATGGCAGCCACAGTCACCGTAACTATAACAACCATTGGCTGCTGGGACGCCAGAACTACGTGCAAAAAGTACTACATATATATTATTTGTTTTTAAGTGTTGAGCATATTTACACTTAATATTTCAATCAGACAGTGTGGGGACCTCATGTACAGACACAAATGTTAACCAGCTGGTTTGTTTGACATGATAATGTCTTTAAAGGGTTCACCACATACTTTTACTGACCAGAGAACTAGCCTATTCATTCACTCTAACACTATTAGAGTGATGGTCAAGCTGAAGCTCCAAAGGTGACAGCAGTGAAATCTACTGGGACCATATTTGACCAGAGTTACGACGCTCCTGCCTAGAACAACCATCAATGGCAGGAGTCAATGGTTCTAAGAGCAAATATACTTTGTTGAAATGTTAGGAATATCGATATTGTTTTGTCAAAAACTGTCATGAAAACAGAGCTACAGACAGTTAAAATTGAAGATACTCAGAATGTCCTTCAGTTTAGGATGTTGAACGTAAACTGTGAACTGGAACACATTCAATAATAACTATTTGACCTTTGACCCTGTAGGTTTTGTTTTGGGCTCTTAAACAAATTCAGTTCAGATTTTTTTCTGTCACTTGGTTTGATTGAAAACAACAATTAAACTGTTAAAAGTTTATAAAAATATAGTGAAAAAAGGAAAATCAAAAAGTGTAAACTTTAGTAAAACAAACAAATGCCAAAGTGTTCATTTTTAGTTTCACTCACTGTTTTGTTTTGGTCCATTGTTTGTTGAGAATGATGAATATTTAGACTAACTCGTACATATAGAACACTCACCAATGATGAGTTAAAGGGTTTTAAAAATAATTCATCTGATAAATCCATGAAAAAAATCAACAGAATACTGGAATCCATAAATATTTGATAGTTTCATCTCAGGCTGTAACTATTCACACCTACATGAACGGTCTGAACATTTAAAGTATATTTGGTGATCAGGCCAAATGATGATCATCAGTGGATCAATAGTTTAAAGTGTTAGCTGACACAGTTGTCCTCAGTAAACTGATAGGGAAGTGAACGACTGTGTGAGCTAATGCTAATGCAAAATGTTGGTTTGTGTTCCCAGTAAACTGACGGGGATGGCGTTCCGTGTTCCCACCCCAAACGTATCTGTGGTGGATCTGACGGTTCGTCTGCAGAAACCGGTAAGTGTCACATGAATGTTGACAGTTATGTTGTTGACAAACAGGAAACTACATGTTTGTGTACCGGCTCCAAAATGGCATCATGACCTTTGACCTTGAGTGACCTTAAATAGTCAAACCCATAGAGAGGCAGATGTACATTAGGACCTAAAATGGGGTGGAGTTTGTTTTGCCTGGAAACACTTGTTTAATTACTTGTGTTATTTGTACAGATGTATTTATTTATTTATTTGTGGCTGTGGCTCAGTTGGTAGAGTGGGTCACCTAATGACCGAGAGATTGGCGGTTTGCATCCTAGCTATGTCCTAGTGTCCACATGTCCAAGGGTCCTTGGGCAAAGACACAGAACCCTTCGTCTCGCAGTAGGACTGACCTTTGACCTTAGAACCTACTGGTGTATGAGTGTGTGTGAATGGGTGAATGTGAAGCTAATGTAAAGAGCTTTGAACCATGAAGGTGGAACAACTATAGAAGTGAAGAACATTTAACATTTAATTAATTTGATCATATAACATCAATTGGAAAACACAAATGTAGATCAATGAGTCGAAAAAATTATAATTAAATGTTAACATGAAACCATGTCTTAATCCAAATGTTTTTCATCATCATCATCATGTGTGTAACTGTGTTCAGGCCAAATACGATGACATCAAGAGGGTGATCAAAGCAGCGTCTGAGGGACCGATGAAAGGCATTCTGGGATACACAGAGGACCAGGTAGGGGTGAAGTGGACCAGGCTAAAGGTAGACACTAGACTGGACTGGACAGAAAGAGGGTGGAGATAACTGAAGAGGGTGGAGCTAGTGAAAGAGGGTTCTCATGGTACTGCTTCTCAGGTCCAATTCTAATGGTCCTGGTTCTCAGATCCAGTTGTAGTGGTTCTGGTTCTCAGGTCCAGTTGTAATGGTTCTGGTTCTTAGGTGGTGTCCACAGATTTCAACAGTGATTCTCGTTCGTCCATCTTCGACGCCGGCGCTGGAATCGCACTGAACGACAACTTTGTTAAACTGGTGTCCTGGTAAGTGTTTACATCGTGGTTCTGATCCAATACATTTGTGGTCCAGTTCTGATCTGGTTCTGGTCCAGGTCTGACCCTGTGTTTCTCTTCAGGTACGATAATGAGTTCGGTTACAGTAACCGAGTGTGTGACCTGGTCTGTCACATGTTCACCAAGGAGTGAGTCCGCAAGCCCCGCCCCTGACCACCAGCCCCACCCTCTGACCATCACATGTTCACCAAGGAGTGAGTCCACAAGGACAGTGTGATCCTGCCATAAGCCCCTACTCCATATTAGCCCCTCCTCCATTTTAGCCCCTCCTCCTCCACATTAAATAGTAAATGGTCTGCACTTATATAGTTCTTTTCCACCTTCATGGTGTTCAAATCTCTTTACATTAGCTTCACATTCACCCATTCACACACACTCATACACCAGTAGGTTTATAAGGTGTAAGGTCAGTCCTACTGGGGGCCTAAGTCAGGGTTCAGTGTCTTGTCCAAGGACACTTTGACATGTGGACAGCCAGAGCTCGACGCACTCTACCAACTGAGCCACAGCCATTAGCCCCTCCTCCATCTTAGCCCCTCCTCCTTAACATCCATCTGGAGTTCATTCTATGATCCTGGATCAACATATTTCACCTGAACGTTTGTGCTACTTTATTAGATTTTTTCTGTTTATTCTATGTTTTCTGGTTTATTTTATTTTCACTTCCCACCACAATAAAATCTTGGCTTTGTTAAAAGTCTTCCATCTGTCGTTGTCTCATTTTTGGTTCTGTGGAGTTTCTGCCAGCATGTTTTATCATCTGTAGACACTGAAGTTGTTCTACTAATTTAATTGTACACTATTTAGACCAGGAAGTCTAAATAGAGAATGTATGCCATTAAACATGCCATTTAAAAAAGGCATTTGTCCCTTCTTTAGATTATTTTTATTCTTAATTCCACATCAGCTTCAGCTCCAGTTCATTCAACCACTTTACTTATATTTTGTCATTTACAGTTCAGTTCACTCTGGCCTCAGTTTCATAATTATACACATATTTAATGCATTTTCACCACATTTCCATAAATTGATTCTTTTCTTAAATGGACAGTTGGATGATATTGAAATATATGCAACATGAAATTCTGATAAATGTTCACATTAAATGTGTCATTCCACTAAAACCACTTTTCCACTTTTGTCCTTTCAATCTGATGGCTCACCCAGCGTTACCATGGTGATGGCTCACCCAGACTTACCAACACATGCTCCTTTGACAGTGGTCTGTCACCTCCACTGGCTGCATACTGCATTCACACTAAACAACAAGAGGAACCAGGGACCCAGAAAAAGACGGTCCATATGATGTTGGTCATTTTTCTACTGTGAAAAAACAACTGGAAACAAAACAATCTGAACGTTTTTATAAATAGAACCAACACACAATAACAATAACAATGAAGAACAACAATATTAATAATCAATAACCATAGAATGAGTCCTTTAATAAAGTTAATATTAATAATCAATAACCATAGAATGAGTCCTTTAATAAAGTTAATATTAATAAATAACCATAGAATGAGCCCTTTAATAAAGTTAATATGAATAAATAACCATAGAATGAGTCCTTTAATAAAGTTAATATTAATAAATAACCATAGAATGAGTCCTTTAATAAAGTTAATATGAATAAATAACCATAGAATGAGTCCTTTAATAAAGTTAATATTAATAAATAACCATAGAATGAGTCCTTTAATAAAGTTAATATTAATAAATAACCATAGAATGAGTCCTTTAATAAAGTTAATATTAATAAATAACCATAGAATGAGTCCTTTAATAAAGTTAATATTAATAAATAACCATAGAATGGCAGCTTTAAATATCTGTAAAATACCGTATGTGACTAATTTGCTTCACATATATAGTAGATATTATTGTTATTACTGTCATTTTAATTTTTACATTTTGACCTGTTTTATATATTTATATTTATTTTAGATTTATATCAAATTATCATTAATTTGTGTGTTAGTTTATTTTTTACTGTTACATTTAATTTTTTCTCATTTATTGGTAGATGTAATTTTAACTACTACATGAAATCATCACTGTTTTTCATTTAAATAATAATTTAAAATTTTTTTTTAATTTTTTTATTTTAAAATTAAAAAAATGTATCATTGTTTTTCAGAACGCAAAGTAGCTACGCATTAGCGAATGCTATAAGCTACATTAAAGTAAGAAAACTGAAAATTGGATTAGCTTTAGCCACAAACAAACCTGGATTTTCCATGGAACCATTGGGATTAAGTGGCGAGAAAAAGTACACTAAATGACAGATGGTACCAGTGGTGGTCCGTCAGGGCCTTCTCTGTTGGCCTAAACATGCTCAGAAAAGTAAATGTATGTTATTTTATTTTCATAAATATGTAAACTAAATGATTGTCTATTGTCTGTGTTCTTCATGTCATATTATTTCCTCTTAGTGCAGTGACTTCCAACAGTATTTGTTATGGTACAGTTTTTAACCAGTTATATTTCAGCTAGCTTGTGTTGTCAGGTAAATGACATTAGCTTCAGACCTTCAGAAAAGTCATAGCAGGTCCTCTGCACTAGAAGCCAGGTCACAATAGTCCATCACATCTGGATTCTGTGAACCAAGGTAAGCTAGCAGGTCTGACGCTAAACTGGACATGTATGTGTTCAGTGATTAGATTAACACTTGCTAGGACCTGAAAAGAGGCAATCTGGAGAATATGTAAACAAACTGAACACGGAAATTCAAGAACCAGCTGAATTTGAACCAATAATGTACGAAGTAGAATTATCTTCAGAGCAAGTTTCAAGGTTCAAGATTACTTTATTGTAGATTTGTCTTGCAGTCGAGGTAATAATCTGTCAATACAATTCAACATACAAGACACACATTGGGCTATAATAAGGTGCGTGGTCGAGTTTACAGGACTGAGTTCATTTGCACATGATTTAAGAAGACGACCACTGAGGTGGTCCGGACCCTGGCTTTTGTTCATCTTTACTGAACTGAAGGCCTTTCTAACTTCACTCAGTTCAATAGTAAAGTGCTGCGTGTCCTTCAAGTCCTGTTTCAACTCTAAAATATCCTTGCCAAAATCAAAAGAATTAAATCGAACATAAAAACTGTTAAGAGCATTTGCAAATTCTCTGTCTGAATTAAAAGCGTCTAAAATGGTCTGCCTGCTGCTCTGTGAATTCTGAAGGCCTGCGATGGTTTTCATACATGTCCATGCACAATCTAGATTATTTGCTGCAATTTTATTTTCAAGAGAGGTTTTATAATGTTGTTTTGCTTTCAAAATCTAAATTTTCACAATTTTGGTGGCTGACTGAAGGTCAGGGACGGCCCCATTTTTGACAAATAATTTCTTGTTTATTAGACAGGATTTAACATTTTTTGTGACCCACGGCTTATTATTAGGGTACACTTTACAGAAAGCAGCATAAGGGCTGGTGACATCCACCAAAGCATTCACATCATCCCCACAAGACACAATAAAAACATCCCAATCTGTACATTTGAAACATTCCTGCAGGCAGAGCACAGATTCCTCTGACCACATTTCAATGTCTTTAGTCTTTGTTTTCTCCCATTTTAAAACAGTCTTGTAGGTGGCCAGGAGATGCACACAATTGTGGTCAGCAGATCCTAAAGGGGGGAGAGGAAGGGATTTATAAGCATTCCTCACTGACCCGTAACAAAGGCCCAATATTATATCCCATCTGGTTGGACAGGATACATATTGATGAAAGTTTTTCAGGGTAGTTTTCAAAGAAACATGATTAAAATCACCAATGATAAAATTTGGGGCTTCGGGGGAGAGTGACCGCAGCCTCTGCACTGCCTCTGCGATGGTGCTGCAGGCAGAGGGGGGGTGGACTCTCGGGTGAATGTAAATGACAGTTATAAAAAGTTGGGGAAACTCACGAGGGAGGTAGAAGGGCTGCAGTGACACAGATAAAAGTTCCACGTCTGGCGTGCAGATGTGTTCTCTGACTGTCATAGCGCTACAGTACCGTTTGTTTACGTACAAACACACTCCTCCTCCCTGGGTCTTTCCCGTTACCTTCGAGTCCCGGTCCAACCAAAACGGAGCTCCAAATCCGTCGACTGTTAGGTCAGCATCCTGGTCCTGCTCTGTCAGCCACATGTCAGTGAAGGTTCCAAGTCCAGGTTCCAAGTCCTTCTGGAACCTGGCGTTCCCCTGGAGTTCATCCATGTTGTTCCTCAGGGACGGGACGTTTCCCAGGATGAAAGAGGGCAGAGGACTCCAGCTGAGCTGCCGTTTCATCCACATCTCCCTCTTTTTATTGTCCTTCATTCCGTTAAAATGTCAGGGACCAGACAGAATTCGGACCACAAAAGCTTCACGATTTAACACAGTTTATTGAAGGTTTTGGTTGTGGCAGTCAAAGAGGATTTGGTGATCACGTGTGGAGTGGTCTCTCATCCAGATACTGACCGGGCCTGACCCTGCTTAGCTTTGGTGGTTAGCTGAGGTCAGGGGTGTTGGTGTCACGGGGCGTGGGGGTGTGTGTGTGTGTGTGTGTGTGTGTGTGTGTGTTCCCCGGTGGCCGAGTGGCATCTGGTCCAGCTGGTGTCTGGAGTTGGTAGATGAAGCTCACTCGCCACGATTCTGGAAGTCCTGGGACACACACACACACACACACACACACACACAACAGCAGGAGGGGTGAAAGCCAGGCAGAAGTACCATTAAGGGATAGGCAAAAATCTTAGTCAGAGAACAGAAAGGCAGGTTGAGTTTACCAGGACTGGAGATCAGAGGCCTAGTCAAACAGGTTCAGGATTTTCGGGTTGGAGTCAGAGACGTGAAGGTTCAGACAGGTAACAGGCATTGGTTTGCTGACGTTCTGACAAGGGTGGACTGGAAGACTGGGGTTTATATACAGAGGTTGATTAGGAGAGAATGCATTGCAGCTGGCCGGTTAATGAGGGAGCACAGGTGTGGAAAATTAGACAGGACAGAGAGCAGGGAACAGAGAGAGAGTCCACGACATAAAATCTTTCAATATAAAATCCGGTAACCATTTGATCCGTTCAGCTGTAACAGCTCCTGTCTGGTGTAAACAGTCCTCAGCTGATTCATAGCCCCTTTCACCTTGTGGGGAACAAGCCAGCACAGTAAAAGAAGACCAAACTCGACAAAATAAAAGAGATCCATGGCGTTATCTCAGTTAGTGGAACTAAAAAGACTTTAAAAGCTGTCACTCGGCCAAAGAGTACAACTTAAGAACAAATAAAAACACTTAAAAAGGACAAACACAGGACGTCAAACTTTCACCTGATGCTGGTTGCTGCGTGCGCATGGATGCAAAAATCTGAGTAAGAGTTTGGGACAAATTTACACACTTTACTGTTTTGACTGTTACTGTTTTGACTCAGGGCTCTACACTAACTTTTTTTTCTAGGAGCACACGTGCCCCTAAGTTAAAAAATTTAGGAGCACACAAAAAAATAGGGGCACAAGTAGGTTTTAGTTTTAAATGTTTATTTATTTACAGTGCAGTACTTACGCACACATACCAACATTGTTGAATGACTGCTGTCATTTGTGTTAATTTAGAGCAGACCATAACATAACTTTGTATTATGGGATGCTTTGTCCTTTGATACATTTTAGAACGTTGTATTGGCTGCCTTGTTATTAGATCCATTTTAGAATGATTAACCCTTTAACTCCTGAGACTGAGACACAGTAAAAAATAAAATAAGAGAAAATAAGCAACACAATGAACAAAAAACCGTCAAAGTGATCATATAGCACGCGTTATGGAACGTTCTAGCACGCGTTATGGAACGCGTGCCATTGCGCGCACCAGAACGCGTCCTGTAACGCGTTCTGGTACGCGCCAGTGCGCGTGATATAATAAAGACAACGCGTGGCTATGTGAACACTTTGGCTTTTGCCATAATTAGCTCTTCAGGTCTGTGTGCCTTATTGTGTACTGCAAGAAGCACTCGCACATGTGCGACTGTTTTGTTTTCCTCGTTCGCATGATGAAATATTTGCTCGCAAATGCGAGTGAAATGGGCGCACTGTAGAGCCCTGTTTTGACTGTTACTGTTTTGGCTGTTACTGTTTTGACTGTTACCGTTTTGGCTGTTACTGTTTTGGCTGTTACTGTTTTGACTGTTACCGTTTTGGCTGTTACTGTTTTGGCTGTTACTGTTTTGACTGTTACTGTTTTGACTGTTACTGTTTTGACTGTTACTGTTTTGGCTGTTACTGTTTTGGCTGTTACTGTTTTGACTGTTACTGTTTTGACTGTTACCGTTTTGACTGTTACCGTTTTGGCTGTTACCGTTTTGGCTGTTACCGTTTTGGCTGTTACTGTTTTGGCTGTTACTGTTTTGACTGTTACTGTTTTGACTGTTACTGTTTTGGCTGTTACTGTTTTGGCTGTTACTGTTTTGGCTGTTACTGTTTTGGCTGTTACTGTTTTGGCTGTTACTGTTTTGGCTGTTACTGTTTTGGCTGTTACTGTTTTGGCTGTTACTGTTTTGACTGTTACTGTTTTGACTGTTACCGTTTTGGCTGTTACCGTTTTGAATGTTACCGTTTTGACTGTTACCGTTTTGACTGTTACCGTTTTGGCTGTTACTGTTTTGGCTGTTACTGTTTTGACTGTTACTGTTTTGACTGTTACCGTTTTGGCTGTTACCGTTTTGAATGTTACCGTTTTGACTGTTACTGTTTTGACTGTTACTGTTTTGGCTGTTACCGTTTTGGCTGTTACCGTTTTGGCTGTTACCGTTTTGGCTGTTACTGTTTTGGCTGTTACTGTTTTGGCTGTTACTGTTTTGGCTGTTACTGTTTTGACTGTTACCATTTTGGATGTTACCGTTTTGACTGTTACCGTTTTGACTGTTACCGTTTTGACTGTTACCGTTTTGACTGTTACCGTTTTGGCTGTTACTGTTTTGGCTGTTACTGTTTTGACTGTTACCGTTTTGACTGTTACCGTTTTGACTGTTACCGTTTTGGCTGTTACTGTTTTGGCTGTTACTGTTTTGGCTGTTACTGTTTTGGCTGTTACTGTTTTGGCTGTTACTGTTTTGGCTGTTACTGTTTTGGCTGTTACTGTTTTGACTGTTACTGTTTTGGCTGTTACTGTTTTGGCTGTTACTGTTTTGACTGTTACTGTTTTGGCTGTTACTGTTTTGGCTGTTACTGTTTTGACTGTTACTGTTTTGGCTGTTACTGTTTTGGCTGTTACTGTTTTGACTGTTACTGTTTTGGCTGTTACTGTTTTGACTGTTACTGTTTTGGCTGTTACTGTTTTGGCTGTTACTGTTTTGGCTGTTACTGTTTTGACTGTTACTGTTTTGGCTGTTACTGTTTTGGCTGTTACTGTTTTGACTGTTACTGTTTTGACTGTTACTGTTTTGGCTGTTACTGTTTTGGCTGTTACTGTTTTGGCTGTTACTGTTTTGGCTGTTACTGTTTTGACTGTTACTGTTTTGGCTGTTACTGTTTTGGCTGTTACTGTTTTGGCTGTTACTGTTTTGACTGTTACCATTTTGGCTGTTACTGTTTTGAATGTTACTGTTTTGACTGTTACCATTTTGGCTGTTACTGTTTTGGCTGTTACCGTTTTGACTGTTACCATTTTGGCTGTTACTGTTTTGAATGTTACTGTTTTGACTGTTACCATTTTGGCTCTTCTTCCATCACTTCTCCCTGACTACCGTTACTTGTCTTATATAATTACATAAAACATTAACATCAGATGATTGACACAGGTGTTTAATTACAAATGTGAACATAACTAATGATAATCTATGACTTAGTAAAAGGTTAATGATACCTGTCTAGGCTCATCCTCACCAATGTTTTTATCTTTTTTCAATAATACTTCCATCATCTGGAGTCAGCATTAGCTTGTGTAGATATTAGCTTAATACTATATTAGAAATTTTCTTAGTTGGCAGTCGCATATCTATTTAACTTTTAAAAATGATGAGTTATCTTAAACTACTGTAATAAGTCGACCTTTTCATTGTCCAAATCGCATTCCTCCTCCATCTGTCTGATCAGCTGATCTGTCACTTCCCAGATGAGAGTATATGATTCAAGTTATTTATCTGAAGTTCGGGCAATTTTTGTTTTTGATGCGGTGATCTATTTGCAACAAGCAACACGACTAAATGCATGTAGCGGAAACGCTAATCTGTAGTGCAGCTTAGACGGAACTGTGATTTCAGATGTTTTTTTTTTTAATGTTTTTGTTTAATTTTATATTGTACATATAAACGGCCATCAAAACAAACAAATAAAACGAACAAAACAAACACACCCAAAAGAAAAAAAAAAATCAACTGCAAGCAGCCTCAAAGGCCTTCCCCATCCCTCGCAACCGCCTTCCCTGTCGACCGCCTCCCTATGCGATGTCCAAGTCAAATTTGAGCCAAATCGGTGTTCGTATGCCCAATCTACAGCCATTTTAGTAATGGCAATTTTCTAGGGAGCGCTATAGAGCAAAATCGCAATTCCCATCGAGAGATAGACGTCTGAGTCAAATTTCAGCCAAATCCGTGTTTGTATGTCTGCTCTATTGCCATTTTACTAACGGTGTATTTGGCGAATCTGTAGGGGGCACTATAGTTCGAAATAAAATTTTCGTATTACAAACCGGTGTAGACCGAGTAGACAGACATCGGAGTAATTTTTCAGCCAAATCAATGCTTGTATGTCCGAACTACAGCCATTTTCATAAAAGGACATTTCTAGGGGGTGCTACAGTACAAAATCAGAATATCTTTAACTAAATGGATGTAGACCTGGGAGATAGACGTCTGTGTCAAATTTCAGCCAAATCGGTGTTTGTATGGCCGAGCTGAAGCAGTTTTTGTAGTGGTAATTTTCCTGAAATTATTACAAATTTTGCGATAGCGTAGCACAAAAACTATGCAACTTTTCCAGATAAATTTAAAGTCCCACTTTTCTAGATCGTGTTCATGGATTTTGAGCTCATTTGACCCAACGGGCAAGGAAGAGATAGAAAAATTCCAATGACAGCGAAAATGATGACTCAAAATAAAAAAAAAATTCAATCCAAGATGGCAGATTTCCTGTTCGTTTATGGGCGTGGCCATTGGTAAGTTATTTGCTCATCATCGTATGGCGAACATGTGTACCAATTTTTATAGCTCTAACTTCAATAGGGCGTGATCTGGCCTAATACAAAGTATTTCACCTTTTCTAGGGGCAGCCATTGTAGTAAAAGTACATTTCTAGGGGGCGCTATAGTACAATATCAGAATGTCTTTAGATAAATGGATGTAGACCTGGGAGATAAACGTCTGTGTAGAATTTCAGCCAAATTGGTGTTCGTATGTCCGAGCTGAAGCAATTTATGTAGCGTAATTTTTCCCGAAATCTTCACAAATTTTGCGACAGCGTAACACAAAAACGATGCAACTTTTCTGGCTAAATTCGATAACTTTTGAAGTCCCACTTGTCTAGATCGTGTTCACCGATTTTGAGCTCATTTGGCCCAACGGCCTAGGAGGAGATAAAAAAATTCCAAAAATTCCAATGACAGCAAATATATATATATATATATATATATATATATATATACATATATATGTATATATATATATATATATATATATATATATATATATATATATATATATATATATATATATATATATATATATATATATACAGATACACACACAGGGTGTAATTTATCAAAAAACCAGTGTGTGTGTGTGTGTGGGGGGGGGGGGGGGGTGTCTTGGTCCAGGAAGAGTGGACCAGAACCCCACAGGTGCCTGTGGACACTTAGAGGAACCAAAACTACTCAATTGACTATTAAGAAAACACATTAGACAAAGTAAACCAAGGGTAGGAATCACTTTGAAGATGGTGTTTTTTTTGGAAATCCAATTTTTTTCTCCAAATGTCACTTGTAGTTTTTCCTTCACTTGTGTGTCACATACAGGTCAGAAACAAAAGGGAAACAATATATATATATATATTTTTAACAAAAACAAAAAGTCACAAAAAATGGAAGAGGTATGAATCATTTTGAAACATGTTTATTCAACAGTTTCAACAACTGTAAACAGCTGTTCCTTTTAATTAACTTAATTTTTAAATCAGATTAATCATGGTGACAGATTAATTTTGGTTAATTTTGACATAAGTAGTCATTATATATATACCTCACATCAGTAGAGTTGTAAACACTGGGTTCATTCCATCAGTTAAAGTTGCACAATGAAGAACCGGATCCAGATTCCAGCCCCAGTACCGTGGTACTGGTCTGGTCTCAGCCCCGGTACCGGTGCTCTAAATACTCGTGAACCCCTCGCACTTCAAAAATGTGTGCTACACCTGGACTGAACACCGGAACCCGAACCTGTTCGTATATCTGTTTGGGTTCGGGTCGGTTCGTTTACCTGTATGCGCGGTTGGACGCTCGCGGGCGAATCCGGTAAACATTAACATCGGGTTTGACGCAAAGAACCGCCTTCCGCCGCCATCGTGGATCTGTTATTATTGATGTGAGTGATTCATTTATTCAGCTGGGAGGTTTACGACATCCCAGCGGATTGACGGCACATGCAAAATTATATCAGCCAATATATATTTACTTCAAAATAAAAGCTGTTTGCTCATGTTGGCTTCGACAGAGGTTATTATTATTACAAGTTAACTTTGTGTGTGTGTGTGTGTGTGTGTGTGTGTGTGTGCGCGCGCGCGTGTGTGTGTATCGTAAACAGACAAGTGCTGAAAACGGAAGCGGAAACGTGTTGTGTTTGAAGGTTGTGCAGACCTGGGGTTTGGAGGCAGATTCACGGTAAGTGTTCGCTCGAAACACATCGGTTCTGGTGTCGGGATGTGGGCTGGGGTCTGGGGGTCCTGGTTCGGGAACACTAACTTGTCATTGACATTAAACATTTAACCGGTTTTACGTTTGTTAAACCGCTCGTCTGCATTCGCTGTCCGAGGTGCTGAAACTACGAACCCAGGTCCACTCAAACTAGGGCTATTAGCGCTAGGTCCACTTGAACCGGGTGTACTAGAACCATGTCCTGTACCCCACTGAAATGGTTTTTATTGATGTGGAGGATCTTGGTAGCCTGCAGCTCCACATTAGCTTATAGCTCCACATTAGCCTGTATTTCACGTTAGCCTGTAGCAGGACACGCATCTTCTAATTTATGTCTCGACTTATTTTGTATGGCCTGTTCGTCCTGCGGCTCCAGGATCTGGTTTCCTGAGCCAGGGTTACCATCAATCATCTGTGAACAGGAACCCGAATCCCGAACCAGTTCGGATCAGCCTGGGTTATCCTATCCCTCAGAAGATGCTAACCCGAAACCCCAGAAGATGCTAACTCAAGCCCTCAGAAGATGCTAACCCTAACCCTCAGAAGATGCTAACCCTAACCCTCAGAAGATGCTAACCCTAACCCTCAGAAGATGCTAACCCTAACCCACAGAAGATGCTAACCCTAACCCTCAGAAGATGCTAACCCTCAGAAGATGCTAACTCTAACCCACAGAAGATGCTAACCCTCAGAAGACGCTAACTCTAACCCACAGAAGATGCTAACCCTCAGAAGATGCTAACTCTAACCCACAGAAGATGCTAACCCTCAGAAGACGCTAACTCTAACCCACAGAAGATGCTAACCCTAACCCTCAGAAGATGCTAACCCTAACCCTCAGAAGATGCTAACCCAACCCCCAGAGGGTGGGTAATGGTTCATGTCCAGGCTCAGCTCAGGTCTTTTGGGGTGATTTCTCTGAATTGGGTACACAGAGACTTCCTTAAGAACCACAACTAAAGTAACCACAAATCCACATTATAAAGCATGAGCAAAACAAGAAATTAATAAACCTTTCCAAAACAATTCTTAGTTTTATTCCCCAAACTAAATATCAATCTGACATATATATATATATATGTGTGTGTGTGTGTGTGTATGTGTATATATATATATATATATATATATATATATATATAATGTATTTAGCGGTTTAGTTTTAAACTTGTGGGGACAAAGTGAAACCAGATTTAGAAAATCACCCTTGTGTTTTTTATTTTTTCAGATTGTGGTGTAGTGGTTCCCTGTCGTCCAACAGACACCATGACGTCGTCCATGCTGCGTCGACAGTTGAAGAACCTGGTCCAGAACTACTCTGAGGCTGAGGTCAAGGTGGGGGAGGAGCCTCATTTAACCCTCATGAACACAACAATAACTAAACTGTCAAATATCAAAGGTTCTAAAAACTACTGAATGTGTTTTTGGAACATAAAAGTCCCATCTGTGGACTGCTGACATGTCAGTGGGGTCACTAATACCCCCCAGGGGGTGTTGGGACCCCCTTAGGTGCCACTAGTCTGAGGCTACATTTATACAGAGATGAAAACGGAAGACGCAAAAGTGTCGTCTCGTCTTCAGTTTTTCATCCGCGTTTAGACAAGTGTGTTCAGGAGGAAATCCTTGTTTATACGAAGATGCAACAGTCGGAGAAATGTGATTGGATAGTCCTGCCAGCCTGCTATGTGGTACTGTGATCGACCCGCCCACATGTCCTTTTCTGTTTTTGACGTATGTAACTGTTCATCTATGGTATGTGTGTAATGTCTGTACAATAACTGAAACCACTCCTGTACATTTACTAGAGCTGCTAATGCAAGCAGCTGGAACATCTGTGGGATCCAGGTTGTTGCACATGTTCCTTTACCTGCTCAGTGTACAGGGCTCTACACTAACTTTTTTTTCCAGGAGCACACGTGCCCCTAAGTTAAAAAATTTAGGAGCACACAAAAAAAATAGGGGCACAAGTCCGTTTTAGTTTTAAATGTTTATTTATTTACAGTGCAGTACTTGAGCACAGATACCAACATTGTTGAATGACTACTGTATGACTGCTGTCATTTGTGTTAATTTAGAGCAGACCATAACATAACTTTGTATTATGGGATGCTTTGTCCTTTGATACATTTTAGAACGTTGTATTGGCTGCCTTGTTATTAGATATATTTTAGAATGATTAACCCTTTAACTCCTGAGACTGAGACACAGTAAAAAATAAAATAAGCAACACAATGAACAAAAGAGTGATCAGTAAAATGAACAAAAATGAATAATAAACCAACAAAATAATATGTAACATGAACAAACTAAGACACTAACAGAACACAATTAAAGAAAAATAATAAAATAAAAAAAACAGAAAAATAAGCAACATCAACATAAACTAATATATATTCACAAAATAAGAAATAACGTGGAAAAAAAGGGCAAAAAACAAAAACTCACAAAACCCAAAATGAAGTAAAAAAAAAAAAAAGGAATAAATAACTAGTGTTGTAATTTGGTTCCAGTAGTTTTAGTTTGGGCTTTTTCTTTTTCTTAATCACTTGCTTTTCGACACCTGTACATCAGTTCCATGAACAAAATTCTCAGTAAAATAACAGTTAAAAAAACACTTGAATTTGTCTGAATTTTTAAACTAAACCATCCACTCAGAACGTGTCAGCGCTGACGCATCAGGAGTTAAAGGGTTAATCCTTTCAATATGTGCCGTGTTCGTCTCTATGTGGAGCTGTTCACACACTTTTAATTCATTTCTAGTAGGTTTTCATTAGCTATGGCAAAAGCCAAAGTGTTCACATAGCCGCGCGTTGTCACGCGTTACATTACGCGTTCTGACACGCCACCATGCGTTCGGCAACGCGGTCCAGCACGCGTAATGGCACGCGTTCTAGCACGCGTTCCGTAACGCGCGTCAGAACGCGTGCCATTGCGCGCACCAGTGCGCGTACCAGAACGCGTCCTGTAACGCGTGATATAATAAACACAACGCGTGGCTATGTGAACACTTTGGCTTTTGCCATAATTAGCTCCTCAGGTCTGTGTGCCTTATTGTGTACTGCAAGAAGCACTCGCACATGTGCGATTGTTTTGTTTTCCTCGTTCGCACGCTGAAATATTTGCTCAAATGCGAGTGAAATGGGCGCACTGTAGAGCCCTGTCAGTGTATGAATGTAAGGTGAAAGTGTATGTGACGTGAATGTCTTAGCTGTGGAGGTTATTCTTTTGAGTGTGACAGAAATTATTAAAGCACTAAAATTAGTAGAGATGAACTTTCGGATATACTGCATCATTTCAGAAAGGGTGACAAAAAATTCAACCCTCTGGTCACATGGTTTTAGCTCAAAATATACTTCTTGGGTCAAATATGGTTTTTTTAGAATTTTATTTTAAGTAAATATACCGTCCACTGGAGAAAAATGTTAAAACTTGGAAATGATTCCTATGGATCCTATCAACTTTTTTCGGTGTGTTAATTGAGCTAACTTTTACAAATTACCATGGTAACAGACATTTTGGGGTGAAAAATGTCTTTTTTGATAATCACAAAAAAACCCAAAAAACCACACACAAACCCAAACAGATATTTACACAATGTTTACATCAATCTTGTCCTAAAACCATCAGGAAGTTTTTGGTCAGTAAGTTCTGTCATAGAAAGTTTCATAACATGGGAAATTCACCCCAAAATATATGTTACCATGGTAATTTCTTAACCTTAGCTCCTATGAACCTAAAAAAGTTCATAGGAGCCATAGCTATCATTTCCAATCAAATTGTAAAAACAATATTTTACCCCAAAACCATATTTTGAGATAAAACCATGTGACCGGATGGTTGAGTTTTTTATGAAATGATGCAGTATGTCCTAAAGTTCATCTGTACTAATTTTGGTGTTTTAATAATTTCTGTCACGATCAAAAGAATAACCTCCCCAGACTAAAATGAAAAATGGGAAACTAAATTAACAGTGGTTTGTTGTGTAGGTAAGAGAGGCCACATCTAATGATCCATGGGGCCCCTCCAGCACCCAGATGGCAGACATTTCAGACCTCACCTACAATGTCGT
Source organism: Siphamia tubifer (assembly GCA_020466265.1). NCBI lineage: Eukaryota > Metazoa > Chordata > Actinopteri > Kurtiformes > Apogonidae > Siphamia > Siphamia tubifer. Next base: position 5,707,480 of record CM035793.1, read on the forward strand.
AGCGTGTAATGAGATAATGACCATGTTGTGGAAACGCCTGAAAGACGATAAAAACTGGAGACACATCCACAAGGTACGGAACATTTAACCATTGGCCTGCAAAGGAACACCCATACAGCCACATAATGAAGTTTTGTGTAGAGAATAGTGCCATGCTTTGTGTTTAAAGGTTTCTATGTTTGTAGAAGGGGGAGGTATAAATAAATACATAATATTCTAATTTGTTTCCTGTAGTTTTAGTTTTGGCTTTTTTCTAAATCCGTTGCTTTTTGACTCCTGTTTATTTCCAAATATCAGATCCATGAAAAAAACTCTTTAATTCACAGTAAAAAAACTGTATTTTTTTTCCTTTCAGAATGGGTCGTCGCTGACGCATTCAGGGGTTAAAGGGTTAAATGACTCCAGATATTGTTCTCAGTTTTTTTCTTTGTCTATAAATGACAACCTCATGTTTTTGTCATTGTTTAACTGCAAAACATATTAAATTACAAAAATATTGACATTTACAAACTATCCTGTGACAATAAAATGTGAAAAATCTCAAATGTCTAAAGAAAATTAGACACAATTTGAACTATTTTCTGTTTCTGTTACTAAGAGTTTAGTGTCTTTGTAGAACTGATCCATAATAAAACCATGAACTAATGATAAACTGAGGCACAATATTATTAAAACTTATCTAATTTTCTTTATTAAATTTACCCTTTTTTTACATTTAGCGTACTCGTCATCTTCCGCTTTATCTGGGTTTGGGTCGTGGAGGCAGAAGCCTCAGGATCAGAGGTTGTGGGGTCAGAAGACTCAGGGTCAAAGGTCGTGGGGGCAGAAGCCTCAGGGTCAGAGGTCGTGGGAGCAAAGACTCAGGGTCAAAGGTCATGGAGGAAGAAGCCTCAGGGCCAGAGATTGTGGGGGCAGAAGAATCAGGGTCAAAGGTCATGGGGGCATCAGCCTCTGTAAAGCAGTCCAGACTTCCTTCACCCCAGGTACCTCAGCCAGTGCCTCCAGGGGAATCCCAAGGTGTTCCTAGCCCAGAGATATAATCCCTCTAGTATGTCCTGGGTCTGCTCCGAGGTCTCCTCCCGTATGGAAATGCCTGGAACACCTCCTCAGGGAGGCGTCCAGGAGGTATCCTCACTGGACACCCCCAGCCACCTTAGCTGGCTCCTCTGCATGTGGAGGAGCAGCGGCTCTACTCCCAGTCCCTCCTGGATGTCCGACATTCTCACCCTATCTCTAAGACTGAGCCCCGGCCACCCCGCGAAGGAAACTGATTTTGGCAGCTTGTACACTTAATCAACTAATTTTAATCTCATAATTTCGTTTTTTTATCTAATAATTTTTACTTTTTAATCTCACAATCTCACCCTATCTCTAAGACTGAGCCCCGGCCACCCCGCGAAGGAAACTCATTTCGGCCGCTTGTACTTGTAATCTAATCATTTTTATCTAATCCTGCAGAAGCTCCTGCAGCACCAGGAAGTCCACCACCTCCTCCAGGAACTGTAGTCTGGATGACGTCCACTTTCAACGCTATTTCAGGCTCAGTTTTTCTTTTTGCTGCCTTCTGGGTCAGTCCCAGCATCATACGTCATTCCATCACGATGTTGGCAGCATCTCAACGCTGATTGGCTTTCGTGGCCCAGCGTTACGCGAATTTGCTTGAAAAGTTTTCAACTCCAGCGTTTACACGTATTTGCAGCTGAAACACACCCCAGTGAAAATGTGAATGTGAAAATTGGCATTCAGTGTCATTGTACTATAAGAACCCGAGGTACTTGACTCTGCCCCAGGGAGGTTACTTCGCCTCAGACTTGGAGGTGTTGATCTTCATCCCAACTGCTTCACACTCGGTTGCAAACCGCTCCAATTACAGCTGGAGGTCAATGACACTAAGAGGACCACATCATCTGCAAAAAAGCTGAGATGAGACCCTCCTGCCACCGTACTACCCCCCTCCCCGCCCCAACCCGAATGCACCTAGAAATTCTGTTCATAAAAGTTATAGATTTGCATTTGGATAAGTAAATTATTTTCGTAATTTAATGGGGGGGGTTTTGCAATAAAGCAATGACATAAACGTGCAGTTGTCATATTTATAGGTTATGATGTTTTCATTTTACCGGTCCAACACATTTGAGATCAAATCAGATTGAATGTGTAAAATGAAGAGCATGAGTTTCAGAGTCCTGCACTAAAATGTAGTAAAAATCTACTAAAATTCATGAAAAATGGAGCAAAATGTAATAAAAATATACACACAAAAAGTAGAATGTCGTAAAAAAAAAAAATCCACTAAAATGAACTGATCCATAATAAAACATATGGATTAATGACAAACTGAGGCAGAATATTGTTAAAATTAACCTGATTTTACTGGTGAAATGGAACTGTTTTTGCATTTGGATAATTTATGAAAGTATTTTCAGAATTTAATAGAGTTTTTTTTGCACTAAAACAAAAACATAAATTTGTAGTTGTCATTATTTATAAGGTATTGTGTTTTCATTTTACTGGTCTGACCCATGTGAGATCAACTCAGACTGAAAGTGGAAAATGAAGAACATGAGTTTGAAACTCCTGGTTTATACAGAATTGTTGATGTCCTTCTTATTCTAGTCCTTGACACTGTTGGAGTACCTGCTGAAGACCGGTGATGACCGTGTGCTCCTGAAGATGAAAGACAACATCTATATTGTTAAAGCCCTCACAGAATATCGCTTTGTGGAAAAAGATGGAAAAGATCAGGTGACTTCTCTCTTCTACAGAGTTTGTGAGGTCATGTGATTTCCATCATGGGAGTTCACCTCTACTGTAGGGTTGAGTACCCAAAAGGTTCATTTGATATCAAATCGGTACTTTCTAAACGGTATCAGTTCCTAAATGGTATTGAAATCAGTACTTTAACTGGTTGACTGCCACAGACATGTATATGGGTCTTTTGTGTTTTTTTCATGGGGCAGTGGATCAAAGTCTTGTTCATCATATGTGTGAATTTCAGACTTATGGTCAATATATTTCTGTCCCAGTCAGCACAGATGCTGTATTTTCCAATAAAAGGCAGCCGTAGATTTGTGCCTCTAAGAAGACGGAGGTTGGAGAGTTGAACGAGTGAGAGAGAAAATGGCGAAGCTGAAATTGAGTGGATCAAAGAGATCCAAGCAGCTTAAACTGGCGCAGAGTTTGTCTGTCAGTAGATCTGCAGTAAGAGTGTCATGGCCGTGACTGATAAGGATGAGTTGTCAGATTTATCTCCACAGCTCTAGGAATCCAGCAGAGACTGTCACTCTGGGAGTGCAGTTAAAGGTGTCATAACACCATGTTGTTGTTGGTGTGTGTGCATGTGTGATGGTTTGGTTCATACTAGAAATTGTGAACATCTGGCGTGAAGACCTGTGAACGAGACACTAGGTATTGGGACACCTATTTTTGGGTCTTGAAAGTTCAGTGAAAATTGGCCAAAAACTCAGGCAGTATGGAGCTGTCTATTCTGAACATAGCTGACAGTCAATGAGTTAAAAAGAAAAAAGAATTATAACTAAAGACATTCACAATTGAACCGTCAGAATTTAACCAATGACTGAGTGAACCAGTCTGTCTGACAAATACACAAACTATGACAAGTATCTGCTACAACTGATTAACTTATTATTTCATCCTTGCACTACATGTCATGTCAGTAGTTGAGGAATTCACATGTACCAGTTAATTAGTAATATTTGTGGTCAACATTAAAATGACCCTGTCACCGTCCTGCTCCAGTATCTGATCTGAAGATTTATGGCTTGGGTCTGGAATTCACACACTGGTTACTGTACTGTACTGTAATTACACTTAAAACACATTAATTTTCTCCAAAAACAACAGTGCACCTTATATATGGATTAGTTCGGGTTATTCTTAATGACTTGGAATTTTGACATTTTATCTCAGATTTTGGCCTTTTTTTTAACGTTTGTTTGAGCAGAATAAGAGTGTGTTTTGTCATGTGTTAAAACTCAACAAGGTTGGCAGTTAGTTTTGCTTAATGCACCTTATATATGAAAAAACCTTATCAAAAAAAGATCCACTGACAGTGCGCCTTAAAATTACAGTATTTCCTTTTCTGATGTGCTATTAGCAGTGGTAGGCTAGTGCTATTAGCAGAGTGCTATGATACTTGGCTCATCACAGACGTTTTCAAACATGGTACAGCTAATGCTTTAAGGTAAACACTGTGTCATCAAGTGCTTCATTAAATTAGACATACTTCTGCTTTTGCATGCAATCGTCTTTAACACCTGTAGCATTTAGAAGAATCTGGAACTTCTTATGAACTGTAACTGCATATTTGGCGTTTTCAATTTTGACATGTTGTCGTTTGGTCAGCTGCGTGTGTGCGCTTCCGTTAATGGTGCACAGAGGGCGTAATTAAAGGGACAGTTCAGTATTTTTCAGATGAATGTGTTTGTCATCAGTGTCTTTACTCTGGTGCACACACACTGACTCCGTCTCTCTCTTCTGACTCTGCCCCTTTACTATGGTGCACCCACAGAGACTTACCCCCGACAGTGTCCTGTGAGTCCAGTTCTGGCCCGGGTTTGGTCAAAAGCCAAAGTAGTGCCGGCAGGTTTCCAGGGGTCAACAAAATAAAACGTCTTTCTTCATTATGTGTAAGAATGAGTGATGTATTTCCATAACAAAACCGTCACAGAACAAAAACTCACACCTCGTAATTGCTTGGAGCTACTTTGAACACTGATGACATACACATTCATCTGAAAAATACTGAATTGTCCCTTTAAACAACAGCTGCATACATATGTGGTAGCAAAACATGGTACCAAAATTCACCTTAGATTTGGCTCTGACTACTACCATTAATGTTGCCCCGGTTCCAGGCCGACTTTGGGTACCCAAGCCTTTTCTGATGCGTCTGTGTATCTGTTCCAGGGTGTAAATGTTAGAGAAAAGGCAAAGGTTGTTCTTGTTCTTATGGAAGATGATGAGAAACTTAAAGAAGAAAGAGACTTTGCCTTCAAGACGAGAGAAAAGACATCCAAAAGTTCTGCTGGTGAGTCCTTCACACCTGAACACTGATAAGTCTAATTTAACAAAAACAGGTTAAGAACAAACACAGGGAAAACCGTGATGTCGCTTTTTTCCCCCGCGGGAGGAGAAGGCCACGAAAGGACAATTGAGCAACTAGGCTCCTAGGTGTGCCCTTTCGGGGTCCCCTTCTGACGTTCCCGCCCCGTGGAGGTTGAATTTATTGAAACCACACCCCCCGCCCAGTGACGTCAATCACTGGGTAGAAAAAGACACATAGTTACATATTATTGGATACAGTAAGAAATTGGTATTTTCATAAGAACATCTCATTGGTTAAACACTTCTAAGGAGTGGCTAATTCCCAGGCGGGAAAATTCTAACTGAGAACAAAGAGATTCTTAACACTCCTTTGTTCCCTAATGGAAAATAACTAAAATGTATGTATGCATGACAGATGAAGGTGACTACAGGAATCCTAAATACACACATGTTAAAATATTTACTTCACATATCCCTCCTGTTGTTCTTATGAAACATCCATTATTACCCATCCTAAAGGCTGCATAGTTATGCATAGGTCCCTCGTCACCTTCAGTTCCCTGAGCTTGCATCTGAGTGTTCATGACATGATTGTAATAAGGCAAGAGATAAACAAAAAAAAGGTAAAAACAAAAAAAACAAAGGACAAAAACAAAAAACAAAACATAAAACATATAAGGCTATATATTAGGCAATTTGCAGAGTCATCACTCATAGGGCAATAAAACCATCAATAGTTAGGTTTATAAACACACTTCCTCTAAAATTCAACATTTCAGCCAACATAACTTTAACAACTTCAAGGTGCAGCAAAATGACAGTGTAACTGTCGCCTGTGGATCATTGTGTTCAGGGGGAACGTTTGATCCCCTAATAAGATTATGAAGTAGTGGTGCCATCTTCATAAATGTGCATGTATAAAGTTTATCATTGAGAGTGATGTAGGTTTCCTATATGGACTGTATTATCGGAAATAAGGGTTCACACATCATCATCAGTTTCTATCACTGTCAACATAATCAGAATCAAGTTCAAACATCACAGGTGGGGGCGAATCATCAGAAGAAATCTACATATAGAAACCTGCAGGATCTATAAAAGAAATCATTAACTATATACCAGTCATGTCACCTGTAACCAGCATCATCATAACCACTTCCCAATGGTTTCAAAACAGGAAAAAGGACCTTCAAATATATAGTCTGAGTCAACACCAATACAAAATCTGACCTTGGGAACCAAATCAACCTTAGCACAGTAGTCTATTTAAAGAGTCTTTTCCTTATTTTGTTCACATTGTTGCTGAACAGTACTCCGTCTTCTTTGTCGCTGGAGACTCTGAAAGTTCACAACACTCAAAAGCATGGAGGTTGTTAGGGGCTTTTGTAGGTTGTCGTTGGGAATATTGGGACATAGGACAGTAATCTGGACTGTAAGTACAGTCCCCACCAGCAGCAGCCCCATGACCACTGCTATGGTGGGTAGGGGGCTCATTGTGATGTGGCAGTGCCCAACCAAGGTTGTAAGAACACTGTTGTTGTCTTGTAGCAATGACCACTAGTGGCCACTGTTGACAGTCACGGCTTACCAATGAAGTCCTGAGTCTAGGTGATCTAGGAGATCAGTTGGACCTTAACTCGTGGCTGGTAGGTTGGCATCAGTTGGTATCTTCAGCGGGCAAGGGTGTTTGTACCGCCCGTCTTCCAAACCAACCCAGAGCTGGTCACTGTGAGACTCAGAACCACCATTATGCAGTGTGACAGCTGTTGGTGTGGTGGTCTGAACCACAAACAGACCCTTCCACCTTGGTGACAACCAGTGCTTTCTCCTTGTGACTTTGACCAGGATCTGGTCAACCTTTGTTCTGGTCAACCTTTGTCTCAGCTATTCCTGTGTAGGGTAAAAAGAGACAAACGGCAGATCACAAGCATTTTGTCCTGGAACAGTTTCTGCATTCAGGATGACAAAGGATCTGCCTCACCCTCAGTCTCTGAGGTGAGTTTTCCCTCCCACATTGGCAACCTAAATGGTCTGCCATGCACCATTTCAAAAGGCGTAATGCTGATGTGATTAGGAACAATGTGCATGTACATTTTGACTAAAGATAGACTTTCGGGCCATGATTTGCCTGTGTCTTCCATAGTTTTCTATAGCCTAGCTTTTACTGGGCCATTAGTGCGTTCCACCAGTCCTGCTGACTGTGGATGTATGCGCAACAGTTTTTCAGGCTACTATCTAGACGTTGAGCCAATCTTTTGACTATAACATTAACCAAATGTGGACTATTGTCACTCCATAAGATGTCTAGAAGTTCAAACTGTGGAATTATCTCTTTGCAGGGTGCTTTTCCTACTTCTCAGTGCATCAGCTTTTAATGCTGAAACTAATTCTACCCATTTGGAAAATAAATCAATACTAGGCAATGGCTGTATGTGCCGCTATATGTAAGTTCAATGAAATCCATGTGTAATATCTGAAATGGGTATGTGCTATGTGGTTTGAGACCTCTCTTTGGTCTGACATTTCCTCACGAATTATGTCTGCATCACGTCATGTAACAACTTCAAAAAGTTTTAAAATAGGTATTTAACCCTCGTGTTGTGTTATATTAACCATCCCCCCTGTTGAGACATGGAAAACTCCATGACTCAATCTCACTGTCAAAGGATACACCGTGTCGAGGGCAGAGTCTGCCGTCCACGACTGCCGTCCGGACTGCCTCAGCTATTGTCCATTGCTGGTTCTCATTTGTCGGAGCATGGCTCTGCTTGGGATGGTGTCTCTTGGTTCCTCGGTGAGTGTCAACACCTCTGTGGCTCTCTGTGTTGCAGCTTGGCTGATTTGCATACTACAGTTTTGTCAGGTGATTGCGCTGTCTCAATTCGTATTGTGAGTAATATTGCATGAGCTACTGTCTTTCCTGATGCTGTTTTCATTCCTCTTCTAGCCCATTGGGCTGCTCAAGCATGCAGTGTTGAAAACGTACATTGTCTCTCTGTGAAGACTGTGACCTTTTGATCTTGAAACAGTTCACAAGCTCTAGTTAGCACTATGAGTCCTGCTGCTTGTGTTGAGCATGTACATGGAAGTCTCTTGGCTTCCAGAATGGTGGTATCTGTGACCAAAGCATATCCTACCAGGTTCTGACCTGTAGGGGACTTTGAGGTGGAGTCATCCACGTACACATGAGTGCTGTCTTCTAAAGGAATGTCTTCTAGGTCAGGACTGGGTTTACAACATGCAGCTGTTCTGAATCCACACTTATGAGGATCTCCATCTTCCTGCGTAGGTAGCAGGGTAGCTAGGTTCAGAGTGTTGCATCTCTGAATTTTCAGGTGTGGCTGTGATGGGAGTATTGTCAGTACTCCTAAATGTCTTGCTGGTGACATAAACGACATGACTAATAGTTCCACTGCAAGTGGGACTTTCAGTATTATAGGGTGGAAAAGTGCAATTATTCTCCTTTAACTTTTCCAAAAGCTCTGAATTATTCACTTCCTTTGAACGCATTGTCCTTAAACAACATGCACTCTAAATTCCTATCAATGTCCATGTATATTCTCAAATGTAGAATTCCATTTGGTTAAATGAATAGCTTAAAACAAAACATCGAAACATTCTTTTAAAAAACCAAACAAACAAAAACTTCATTACTAAACTTAGGTAGAAGAGTTGAATCAGTACTTCTACTCCTACTGAATCATATATTAATTTATTAATCATACCTTACAATCTCTACATTTGTTGTTAAAGTCTTATGTAGGTCATTAAAGTAAAACAAAACAAATAAAATAAAAGTCTTTTCTTGTAGTCTACATACATAAATTGTCTTCTATTTCGCTTAGTCAGTATTGCTGTCTCGAAGTCCACTGTGCACTCAAAAAACGTTGTCGTTTTAGTCATATAGTCGTCAAAAGTCTGTCATCCTTTCATCGAGTCCATCATATCTCCTATCTAATTCATATGACTTCAACAGTCCTTAGATCTCATTTTATCACTCTTAAGAATTAACCTCTTCTGCTAATTCATTCATCACACTAAACGTACTTAATGTTTTGAAATTAATATCCAACAAATTTGTATTTTCTGACAAAAATTCAGTCCAATCAACGTACGTTGTCTGAGCAATTAAAGATTTTACTCCTAATGCTATAATTCATAAATACAACACTCAAATAAATTAACATTTATTTGTTTCAATGTGTCCCATTAACAGCTCAGTTTTTGAAAAGCCAAATTTCAAATGTTCTTTTTTCTTTCCAAAAATAAAGATTTCCTTCAAAAGTATTTAAGGATATCAATTATGTTATTACATTGATTCATGTTTTTATGCATAATTATTTATATGATTATTTATATGAATATTTTCATTCGTATTTTATCCTTATTTTATTAATCTGATATTTTAATCTTCATTGACTATAGAACCTCTGCAATATTCATCAAGTAGACTCAAATTAGCCTAATTAAAGTTCCTGCTTTCCCCTACATCTTTACTATTCCTTTATTATTAATATTTTTATTCTAATTTAATCTTAATCTTTAATTTAATCCTACTTCAATCAATAGTAGTATATGTGTAAGAATCTCAATTCAAACTGTTTATACTAATATGGTACCTTCTTTATTGTCTTGTTCTTCTCTGGAAAGTACCACCCCCTATCAAAGTGTCCGTTCCCAAATGACTTATTCTTCTATTTTTAACCATTCCCAGGTGATTTATCACTATTTATTGTATTATATTCTGTAGTTTACATTTCAAAGTAAAACTCATCTACTCTCCCTTATTTAATGTACTGATCATGTAGATTTTTTTTTTTTTTTTTTTAGAAACGTTTAGTTTAGACTTATATTTTTCAGCAAAATATATAATTAAATGAACAGAAATCAAATGTCTCCATCCCCTGTCGTTTAACCAACTTCATGGGTTTCACTGCTGTATCCATACTGTATAACATGACTGTCTTTCCACAGTAACCACAGAACCTCCAAATGTCTAGATGGATCATATCTGATGACCATAAAAAGAAAAAAATTGTATTTAAAACAATTATTTACCTATATTTCTAAGATTAGTGGATCAACGCGTATTAAACATTTTATATCCGCATTTCTTTCTTTAAAGTTATTGTGGCTTCATGCTTAAACCTGTAAAACCCTGGACTGTTTGTTTCCATCATTAATTCTCTCTTTTTTTAAAAAAAAACAATGAATTAACCAATAACAAATGCCATTCACATAAAATATAGTTATGCTCCTAAAACAGCAAAGTCAAGGCAAAATTTGCAATAATTTCTTTATAATGTGACCTTAATTTTTTCACTTCTTTAAGTAGTATGAGGGCCAATAGGTCTAAAAAGGCTCCAGAATGCCTGTGATTTGGTGCTAAGTATTTGAATGTAGGCCTAATGAACAAACTTTCATGCAGATTAGTCCATCATCATGATTAATCTAATTAGAAATCTTAACACCGTTACCCACATGCAGGGCAAAATAACTCAACTTCTCTGGCAATTTATTTGAGGCAATATTGTCCGTGTATGTCTAACAGCATTTTGGATAAAAATATGACAACCAAAAAAACAAAACAAAAAATGGGTTAGTTAGTGTATCGTGGTTCTGTTAGAGGGGTGCTAAATCCTGGATGAGGAGAGAGAGGGAGGGGGGGGACAATGGCACAGGCATCCCTGCTGGCCTCTCCACCTTTGTAGCAGTCACATTTAAATCTAATCTCTGACTGCATTGCTTTTCATGGAATATAGCATCTTTAGTTGTCTTCCCATCTTTTCATTCTTCAGCCTGTTGGAACCAGGCTCTTGCTTCAAGTAAACCTAATTTCACTCCCATTGTTGTGGATCTGGGGGAGCGTGAGTGTGGCCAATGTTGAGTCATGACAATAGCTACTTAGTGATTGTCTTTCTGCTGTTGGATTTGGAATGTATATGAGACCCACTGGAAAACTTCATCTTTGCTTAGTGTGCGGGGTGTGACACAGTGTTTGACATGGGTGGAAATTGTTCATCGGGTGTTGTATCTTGATTCACCTGATATGGGCAGCTGCATCGTCACCTCTTCCAGTCGGCTGCAAAACGACATGGACTTTCATCTTTTCTGCTGGGCTTGGGTGATTGATTGATTTAGTGCGGTGACCACAGGGGGCGTAGCGAAGGTTCAGGACCATGGCTGTAATTGCATTGGAGGGTCACCAGGGGGCGCTGTTCGTTGGGGTGAGGGTTGTGCAACAGCTGCTGTGGCTCCGGCCGCTTCCTCTGACGTCCTTCCTTTTCCTGCCTCTGTTACCTGCAAAAATAAAAACTTCTCCAAACAAGTTATTACCTGTTCTAAAGCTCTCTCATTATTTTTTGTGTCGGCGTTTTAATATAGTTATATTTTTTTTTTAATCGCGTGCGGACTTTTAACGCGACGTAAATCCGGTGAACCGTTTGTTTTTTATGGTACCAGTTTTGTTTCTGATTATTACTCTGGACGTCCTTTTGATAATTTTATATATAACGTTTTTATATACCCGCGGGTTTATCATCTAATTTAACCATCGATTTTGTTCCACAATGGGATTTTAGGTGCAACACTATTTTACGCATCGTACTTTCACTATTACTATCGGTCCGAAGGAAATTCATACATAGTTTCGGTACTGTGCACATATAAAACAGATTAAAACATACACATTCATACACACACACATTGCTGGCCAGATTTCTGTTTGGGCCCCAGGCCCAATATGAAGTACTTCAACACACTCGGTACCGGTTCTGCAGCGAGATCCCAGATCTCTGACCACTCTGTACCGGTCCTGTGGCAAAATCCCAGATTTTGAGCCACCCGGTACCGGCTCTGCAGACTACAGCTGTTGAACCCCAGGTTCAAATCGAAATCCCAGATTCCGACCCGCTCAGTCGGTACCGGTTCTGTGACGAGTTCCCAGAACTACAAACCACCCGGTACCAGTTCGGCAGCAGCTCCTGGGCCCCAGGCGAGACCCCCAAGTTTGTCACGTGGAACAGTTTAAAACACACACACACAAATGACATCAAAAAGACAGACCTGCTTTCTCTCAAACTCCGAAACAGTCGGACTCCAGGCCCACCCGTTCTGGCCTCAGACCAACTATCTACTTGCACACATCTGTACAATTAGAAAACAGTGTCTGCCTTACCGGTTTTCGCTGTGTGGTCTCTAGCCCGTTGGAATCCGTCGCTGGACTTCAAATGCGGCAAGGAACCGGTCTACAAGCCTCACCTGTGAAAATCCAGGTGCTGTCGACAGCGGCCTCGATCGATACCCTGACGCAGAGAAGTCTCAGTCCGAGGATTCCCGGGTTTCGGCACCAAAAACTGATAAGTCTAATTTAACAAAAACAGGTTAAGAACAAACACAGGGAAAACCGTGATGTCGCTTTTTTTCCCCCGCGGGAGGAGAAGGCCATGAAAGGACAAATGAGCAACGAGGCTCCTAGGTGTGCCCTTTCGGGGTCCCCTTCTGACGTTCCCGCCCCGTGGAGGTTGAATTTATTGAAACCACACCCCCCGCCCAGTGACGTCAATCACTGGGTAGAAAAAGACACATAGTTACATATTATTGGGTACAGTAAGAAATTGGTATTTTCATAAGAACATCTCATTGGTTAAACACTTCTAAGGAGTGGCTAATTCCCAGGTGGGAAAATTCTAACCGAGAACAAAGAGATTCTTAACACTCCTTTGTTCCCTAATGGAAAATAACTAAAATGTATGTATGCATGACAGATGAAGGTGACTACAGGAATCCTAAATACACACATGTTAAAATATTTACTTCACAAACACCCCTTCAGAAATCATGCATTTCTTCTGCTCTTAGTTGTTGTGGAAGGCTAATGTAATGGTCCATCTTCTATGCAGCATCTTCAGCAGACGCCATAAAAGATCCCAACTATAAGCCGTGCTATGTTCCTGGAGCTACCGGACTTCCATCCCTGGACAACATACCGTCTGTGGCTGACCTGGCCGCCTCCTTTACAGCCCGAAAGGAGGAGCGTCTGCGAGAGGAAGCTGAGAAGAAGGAGGTTGAGAGGAGGGTGAGTTTACAAAACTGTTTAAAGTCTGTGCTCTGAGCGACAGGAAGCTAGTGCACAAACCTGAGCACAGGACTATTATGCTTGTACTTCCTGTTCATGAGCACAGGACTAATAACATGGTACTTCCTGGTTCTAGTCAGAGAAAGTAGACCCACAGTTAAAACAGTATTTCAATGTTAAGGACACTGAACTAATGCTCTGGAACAGTCCATTATGTAAAATCTAATAGTTTTATTTTTTAACTATGTTGTTTTAGGCCAATCTGAGTGAAGACGAACTCAAGTGGGAGGATGCAAGCAAAGGCGGCAACGTTAAAGACAATGCCTGGGGAGGAGAGAAATCAGGGGAAGAGGAAGCAAAACCAGACCCATGGGGTGCTCCCACAGAAACAAAAGAGGTATCAGGTCCATGGGGTGCACCGTCAAGCCCGGACAAAAGCGAAACACCAGCCAGTAGTGATCCCTGGGGGGCACCAACCAAGACCAAAGAAGATCCTTTTACAGCAAAAACAAATGAAGACACCCCTTCAACAGTTCAACATGATGCATTTAGTACATCAAAAGATGACCCTTTCAATGCACCGAAAGATATGGAGGCTACATTTTCTGCTAACACTAAACCTGATCCCTTCAGTTCAGCAAACAATGATCCCTTTAGTGCCCCCAAGGATGATCCCTTTAGTGCCCCCAAGGATGATCCCTTTGGTGCCCCCAAGGATGATCCCTTTGGTGCCTCCAAGGATGATCCCTTTAGTGCCCCCAAGGATGATCCCTTTAATACTCACAAAGACGACCCCTTCAGTGCAAAAGCATCAACACCTCCTAAAGGGGACCCATTTAACACCCCAAAAGATGACCCCTTCACTGTACCAACGACACCACCTAAAGAAGATCCATTCTCTACACCCAAAGGTGACCCCTTCACTGCACTGACAACACCACCTAAAGAAGATCCATTCTCTGCACCCAAAGGTGACCCCTTCTCTGCACCGACGACACCACCTAAAGAAGATCCATTCTCTGCACCCACAGGTGACCCCTTCACTGCACCGACGACACCACCTAAAGAAGATCCATTCTCTGCACCCAAAGGTGACCCCTTCACTGCACCGACGACACCACCTAAAGAAGATCCATTCTTTGCACCCAAAGGTGACCCCTTCAATGCACCGACGACACCACCTAAAGAAGATCCATTCTCTGCACCCAAAGGTGACCCCTTCACTGCACCGACGACACCACCTAAAGAAGATCCATTCTCTACACCCAAAGGTGACCCCTTCACTGCACCGACGACACCACCTAAAGAAGATACATTCTCTACACCCAAAGGTGACCCCTTCACTGCACCGACGACACCACCTAAAGATTCATTCTCAGTGGTATCCAGCCCACCAAAAGATGACACCTCAGATCCTTTCAGTGACCCTCCCACGAGTCTGCCCACTAGTGACACAGATGCATGGGGAGCTCCTGCCAACTCTCCACCCACTACAGGGACTGATCCTTGGGGGGAAACCTCAGCACCCAAGGAGAGTAAGGGTGGAGATCCCTGGGGTGGAGGAAAAAGTGCTTCGTCACCCGTTGATAATTCTGATCCATTTGGGGACACCTCAAAAGCAGACAATGATCCATGGGGAGTCCCAGGTAGGAAACAAGTACACGATAGATAGATAGATAGATAGATAGATAGATAGATAGATAGATAGATAGATACTTTATTAGTCATTTTTCAAGGAAATTGCTTTTGTTACAGCAGCAAAAAACATTCATAGACCATCATCATCACAGATCACACACAAAAAAGATCACTATTACATATAAAAAAGATCATTATTACACATGCACATATTGCACATTGAAGAGTCTAACCACTGCAGCAGAAAAGACTCCCGGTAGCATTCAGTCTGACATATTGTGGGAATCGGTCTGTCATTAATTATCCAAATATGAAGATTGTGTGTGATTGTTTTCTCCACCGCTGGGTTTACTGTCTTCTATTCCACAGCTTCAGCCAGTGCAGATGATGCATGGGGATCAGCTAACCCTCCACCAACCTCTTCCCCATCTAATGACCCTTTTGGTGACGGAGCATCTAAAGGCAGTGACCCATGGGGGGTGCCGACCTCCAACCTCAGCACTGGCACAGGTGAGTTCCACTTTACTGTGTGAGTGGGCTTTGTCATATCCATTCAGGGTCCAGTCGACACTTTGACTACGCTTTTGGTTTCTGCATTTATTGCCTGATTACTAGGGGTGTGACGAGATACTCTGCTCACTAGATGTGACGAGACATGAAATTAGGTTCACGAGATCGAGATGAGACTTTAATAAAACTAAAGTACAAATTATATGAATGGACAACAGACTTTTATTGAACTGAGTTACACATGAATGTTATAACTCTGTAAGCGTTATCTTTTAATGAACTTCTTTCTCTACAAATTGAAACGAAAATAAAATGTTATAAAAATTTAAGTAAAGTTAATAAAATTATATATTTCTCCTTTTTTCAAGCGTAAACAATATGTGTAAAAGTAAAAGTTCTTCTCTATCAATACAGACTGAAAATAGTTCAACAGAGCCTGACCGAGTATGTCACTGACAAAAAGGTCTTAAATAAAACAAAAAAGGTCATAAATGAATCAAAAAAGGTCATAAATGAATCAAAAAATGTCATAAATGAATCAAAAAAGGTCATAAATGAATCAAAAAAGGTCATAAATGAATCAAAAAAGGTCATAAATGAATCAAAAAAGGTCATAAATGAATCAAAAAAGGTCATAAATGAATCAAAAAAGGTCATAAATAAATCAAAAAAGGTCATAAATGAATCAAAAAAGGTCATAAATAAATCAAAAAAGTCATAAATATAACAAAGTCATAAATGAATCAAAAAAGGTCATAAATAAAACAAAAAAGGTCTTATATTAAGCAAAAGCCTTAAATTAAGTTAAAAAAGGTGTGTCTTCTGGCTGCTTGCTCGAACAACAAATCTCAACGAGACAGAATTGTAACTCAACGAGTAATCTCGCCAAATTTCATATCACGAAATTTTGTTGACGAGATCTCATCCCACCCCTAGTGATGACACATTTACTGTCCAGGTCTAACCCTGACCGTGTGTGTGCGTGTGTGTGTGTGTGTGTGTGCGTGTGTGTGTGTGTGTGTGTGTGTGTGTGTGTGTGTGTGTGTGTGTGTGTGTGTGTGTGTGTCATTTCACCTTCATCTTCCATCCGCTCACTAATCAGCTCTTGTTAATTAATGAATTAACCTTGTCTTCCTTCCATTCTGCTCTCTCTTCCTCCTTCTGCTGCCCCAAAGAAAACACCTTTTAGAGTAGATGTGGACCTTTTATTTTAATACAGGACCCCCCACCCTGACAGAAGACCAGTTGCACACAAACACTGTCTGGTTTTTGGGTTCAGCAGGGGCGTCGTTGGTTGATTTGGATGATGTATTTTCATCCAATCCCAGACCTCAACAACGCCCCCCCATCATCACTCCAGCTATTGGTAAGGGCAGTTGGTCTGACCCCATGTGCCCCCCCACCACATTCTATGTAAGGGCAGGTGGACCGTAACCATTGAACTGGATGGATGTATGAATAACCCACTGGTGTACAGCGACTGCTCCTGGGACATTCTGAACCATGCGACTGTAATGTGTTTTTGACCTGAGCACCCCCACCCCACCCTCTGTAGTGCAGGGGTCTCAAACTGGTTTTCTTCATTTTCCACATTCAGCCTCATTTCATCTCCAGTGGGAAAATAGTAGCACAAATAACCTATAAATAATGACAACTCTAAATATTTATTTTTGTTTTAGTGCAAAAAAATAATTCAACTATGAAAATACTTCCTTTTATGAACTATCTAAACAAAAGATGGGAATAACTTGAGGGAAAAAAAACTTGAAAATTCTGAAGAAAAATAAGGTAAATGTTATCAATTTGGGGGTCAAACCATTAAAATGAAAACATAATAACTATAACTAATAACTAATAATTATCCAAATGCAAAAAAGTTAAATTTCATCAGTAAAATCAGGTTAATTTTAATAATAATCTGCCTCAGTTTATCATTAGTTAATTATAATTTTCTTTAGATGTTTCAGGTTTTTCACATTTTATTGTTACAGGATAGTTTGTAAATGTCAATATTTTCATCATATATTTTTTTCCAGTACAACAAGTTCTAATTATTTATGGACGTAATGTATTATTTGTATTTATTTATCATTTAATTATATTTATTTAGTATGTGTGTGTTTAGATCATTATGTAATTATTTAAATATCCATCATATTGGTCTGTATGTGGAACCTGAACTAAAACCAGATTGTGGAATTATTCACCTTTGCAAATTGGAACCTTTAGCGGGCCACATTTGGCCCCTGGACCGCATGTTTGAGACCACTGCTGTAATGTGTAGATGTTGTGTGTGTGTTGTCGACAGACTGTACAAGTATATTAACTAGTCCATATCTTGTCTCTGCTCTGCTCACACCTCCTCTCCCCCACCTGTGACTCTTGCTGATTTCCCAGGCACTCTGAATGCCAGGGGGGTTGTGGTGTCGGGCCCCCTGGCTCAATCCGCCCCTGTCCCTACACCTCCGGCCCTGCCTGGGGGGTATTTGAATTCCGTCCTGACCCCCTCCTTTGGTGGTGCACCTTGTGCGGCATTTGGAACCAGTCATTTTCAGCCACAGTTTAAGGTGGGATTAACCCCACAGACAGGGGTGCACTGGAGCGCCCCCCCTGTCAGAGCGCAGATAGTACAGTCTAGCTCTGCTTTTGGGATCTCCTCGGCGCCTCCTTCTGCTTTTGGGATCTCCTCTGCGCCTCCTTTTGCTTTTGAGATCTCCTCGGCACCTCCTGCAGCTCCATGGACGGGGTCCAGCGTCCACTTGCAGCCGCTGTCAGACACTGAGCTGACCTCTAACCCTAACCCGTTCCTGTTGTAACCACTTCCTGTTTAGTGTCGGTTGGTAGACTTAGACCAGATCCAAAAGCATGTGTGGTCTGGACGACTGTGACATCAACACCATTTGTACTTGTTATGCGACGGCCACACCAAACATGAATTTCCGCGTGTACGCCTGTGAACCCAAATGTGTCTTTGGATGTTACAGGTTGCCGACCCCTGCCCAAACCCCCCTCCCTCCCTCCCTACCCCCCTTTCTGTGAGCAGGGGAATAAAAAACCCTCAGGTATTCCCTCCAGGTGTGGGTTTGTGATTTACAAATATTATGGGGTGTGACATGTTCTAGTGTAAATAGTGAAAGTAATCACAGATTAACTTTGAAATATACTGTATATGAGATTATTACAATCATGACTATTTATGGATCTATTTATCAGTGAATTGATGCAGGCGTTCAGGTGTCAGTAGTGTGTGTTATTGACCGTTAGGGTTAGCCTTAGGGCTAGGCTAACCCTGACCCAGACTCATGTGAGTGGGATGGACTTTCTGATTGGTTGTTGTTAATGAACTCAGTAACCACTGGTGGCTTCATTTATTTGTTTAGATTTTTGGACATTCTGATTTGTTGTTATTGAAAATTGTTTGTGTGTACTTCCTGTCATTAGACAAGAAAAGTAAATGTGTAACAGTAAGATGTTTGACTGAATAAAAAACAACCTGCATTTGACTGAATCTACGGCACTTTTCTTTATTCCACCATTAACCCATAAGGTGTTCATACGATAATTTTCTAAGTAAGGTTTAATTTAAAAAATAAAAGTTTTGTTGGATTTCCATATTTTGCAGATAAGGCACACTTAAAATGTCTTAATTTTCTCCAAAAGCAATAGTGCGCCTTATATATGGATTAATTCTGGTTGTACTGAGTGACTGGGAATTTTGGCTTTTTATCTCATTTTGACATTTTTTTCTCATAATATTGGCTTTTTATCTCATAGTTCCCAGTTTGTTTGCATGTAATGTAAGGCACAGGGGTATATTGTTCATCGAATTTCTTATTCTGACATGCACAAAAAACTGTGGCCCGGACCACTATCAATTCAAATTTTGACGGTAAAATGTGCGGCCTGGTCTCGAAAGATGTGCTATCTATGAGAATTGGCATTGCGCATTTTATATGAAACCTGTGCAGAGTTTCATATAAAATGCGAAAAACTAGTCAATGTCCAACTGAAATGAATAGGGCCATGTTTATGTGGCTATAACTTCCAAATGATACATCGTAGCATTTTGCAGTAAATGGTAAAAATTCTTCGGATTAGATCAGAAATTACACGTGTGGTCTCATAATTCCGATATGTCGAACAGATTCCAAAATATTATGCTAAATAAAACCCCATTCATACTTGATGAGATGAGCATCCACTTTACTCTGAGCTGTCACAAACCCACCATGTAGCAAATAATAGAAAGACTGTGTCTATCCCCTGTGTAGTTAATAATAAACCCTGTATAGTTAAAAATAAACCTAATATTAAAAAACCTATAGGAGTGAGATCAAATAATTTTATAAAAAATTGTTTTAAGTAATAATCAGATTAAAAGAACACCTAACAATTTTATCCAATGTGGACTGATCAATATTAGGTCTATTTCTTCCAAATCTCTGTTAATAAACGATCTAATTAGTGATTACAAAATTGATATTTTAGCTCTGACTGAAACCTGGCTGCAGCAGGATGAATATGTCGCATTAAATGAATCCACGCCACCAACTCATGTGAACTATCACACAGCCAGAACCAGTGGTGGTGGTGGAGGAGTGGCAGTAATATCCCACTCCAGTTTAGGTCTTAGCCCTAAAATTAATCATAAAACTAATCCCACTTACCACTCCTTTGAAAGTCTAGTTTCATCCATTACTTTCCCCAACTGCAGAAACCAAAAACCAGTCCTTTTTGTCATAGTCTACCGCCCTCCTGGTCCTTATTCACAGTTTTTATTAGAAGTCTCTGACTTTCTATCCAGTGTAGTGTTGAACTGGGATAGGATTATAATAGTTGGTGATTTGAACATACATGTTGATAACAACGCTGACTCTCTTAGTAATGCATTTAGTGACCTACTAGACGGATTAGGCTTTATCCAAAATGTTAATAAACCAACCCACATTCACAGACATACTCTTGATCTGATCTTAACACTTGGTGTTGAAATTAATGACCTCATCGTTTTTACCCATAATCCCATACTCTCAGATCACTTTTTAATGACCTTCCAGGTTTTGTTTGAGGATATTTCTACCTCAGTGATTAAAACACAAATGAAAAGGATACTATGTGACCGTGCTGTCTCAAAGTACAAAGAGTTAATTCAGTCACTATTTGTGTCTATGTCATGTGATTATGTAAAGGACACATTTAGTCCCAGTATAAGTGATGAGTTAGTCGATAGTACCATGCTCACATTAAAAACTACGTTAGATATAGTTGCCCCCCTTAAATTAAAAACTACTAAGGTTAGATGAACCTCCCCATGGTACAACGCTGACACTCGCTCCATTAAACAAACAACACCTAAATTAGAGGCAATGGCGCCGATCCAATTCACAACATTCTCTCAATGCCTGGAAAAATAGCTTAATAAAGTATAATCCATCTTTGCGTACAGCCAAAACTAGATATTACTCATCCATAATAGAAGAAAACCAGAATAATCCTAGATTCCTGTTCAGTACTGTAGCCAGACTGACAAACAGCCACACCTCCGTGGAACCAGTTATTCCATCCACGCTCCATTCTGATGATTTCCTGCAGTTCTTTAACAATAAAATATCAACTATTAGAGATAAAATAGACACATTTCTCCCAAATATTAGATCAGAAAAAGCAGTGGTTTCAAACCTAGGCCTTTTAATAAATCCCTCTGTAACACTAAATAATTTCACCACTGTAGACCAAACTGATGTCATATCTATTATCATGTCTTCCAAATCATCACCTGCCTCTTAGATCCAATTACAACTAAACTCTTTAAACAGATTCTGCCCCTAATTATTAGCACTGTCCTAAATATAATTAACACTTCATTAATTACTGGATATGTGCCGCAGTCATTTAAATATGCTGTTATTAAACCAATTCTGAAAAAGCCTACCCTAGATCCTGACATTTTAGCCAATTATAGGCCTATATCCAATTTGCCCTTCCTGTCAAAGGTTTTAGAACGAGTAATAGTTAAACAGCTGTGCCAATTCCTGCAGGATAATAGTTTATTTGAACAGTTTCAGTCTGGCTTTCGTGCCCATCATAGCACTGAAACGGCGTTAGTTAAAGTTACTAATGACTTATTATTAGCTGCTGACATGGGATTAATATGGGTCCTGGTGTTATTAGACCTTAGTGCAGCCTTTGACACCATTGACCACAGTATCTTAGTGCACAGATTAGAATATGATATAGGTATTAGAGGAGCAGCCCTCTGCTGCTTTAAATCATATTTATCTAATCGCTACCAATTTGTTAACGTCAATCAACAATCATCACAGTCCTCCAGAGTTAATTATGGCGTTCCTCAAGGGTCAGTCCTTGGG
Organism: Siphamia tubifer; assembly: GCA_020466265.1. Lineage (NCBI taxonomy): Eukaryota > Metazoa > Chordata > Actinopteri > Kurtiformes > Apogonidae > Siphamia > Siphamia tubifer. The sequence continues at coordinate 5,729,140 of CM035793.1, forward strand.
CCTATGTTGTTTACACTATATATGCTCCCTTTAGGTAACATCATTAGAAATTATGGTATAAATTTTCATTGTTATGCAGATGACACACAGCTATATTTATCGATTAAACCTGATCAGACCAGACAAATAGATAAACTAAGTACATGTGTCCAAGACATAAAGACTTGGATGAGTGCCAATTATCTTTTATTGAACCCTGAAAAAACTGAAGTCGTTATAATTGGTCCTAAAAATGCGAGAGACTCCCTACCTGACCACATAGTTACTGTAGACAACTTAAGTGTAACACCCAGTGCCACAGTTAAACATTTAGGAGTTTTATTTGATCCAGATCTTTCATTCAAAATGCACATTAACCAAACTTGCAGAACAGCCTTCTTTCACCTGCGCAACATTAGCCAAAATTAGGAATATTCTGTCTAAAACGACTGCAGAAAAATTAATTCATGCATTTGTTACATCACGATTAGATTATTGTAACTCCTTACTTGTAGCGTGTCCTAAATATTCCCTAAAAAGCTTCAACTGGTTCAAAATGCAGCAGCAAGATTATTAACAGGATCAAATAGAAGAGAACACATCACCCCTGTGCTCCAAACCCTGACCCCTGACCCCTAACCCTATCACCCCTGTGCTCCAAACCCTGACCCCTGACCCCTAACCCTATCACCCCTGTGCTCCAAACCCTGACCCCTAACCCTATCACCCCTGTGCTCCAAACCCTGACCCCTGACCCCTAACCCTATCACCCCTGTGCTCCAAACCCTGACCCCTGACCCCTGACCCTATCACCCCTGTGCTCCAAACCCTGACCCCTGACCCCTGACCCTATCACCCCTGTGCTCCAAACCCTGACCCCTGACCCCTAACCCTATCACCCCTGTGCTCCAAACCCTGACCCCTGACCCCTAACCCTATCACCCCTGTGCTCCAAACCCTGACCCTTGACCCCTGACCCTATCACCCCTGTGCTCCAAACCCTTCATTGGCTACCAGTTGAGTTTAGAATTGAATTTAAAATCCTCCTCCTTACATATAAAGCCATTAATGGTATGGGTTAGGGTTAGGGGTCAGGGGTTAATGGTATGGGCCCCTCTTATCTTAAAGATGATCTGGTTCCGTACCAGCCCAATAGAACCCTTCGTTCTCAGAATGCAGGTTTATTGAAAGTTCCTAGGGTTTCTAAAAGTACAGTAGGAGCTAGAGCCTTTAGTTACCATGGTTACTGTCTTATGGAATCATCTTCCCTTTAATATTAAAGATGCCGACACAGTCTCTACATTTAAAATTAGGCTGAAAACATTCCTGTTTGAGAAAGACTATGGTCAGGTTAGTTAAAAATGATGTGACTCATATATCATGTATACATGATGTATGAGTCACAGTTCAGTCTAGGCTGCCCTAGGAGTTAGAATGCTGGGGGAAGTACAGACACTGAGTTCTTTCTTCTCTTTCTCTCCCTCACACCTGTTTCTGTAATTTTTATAACCTATCTTTCATACCAAGTCTGTTCATGACTAGTCACCTGGTGTCCCCTTTCCCCCCTCTCCCCCTGGTGGGAGTGGTGGCTCTCCTGACAGTGTCTGTGTGGGAGCCATGGACGACAGGATCTGGAGTATCTCGCCTGTGCTGACCTGTGACCCCGGACCACCGCCCCTGCCTGTCTGGACCAGCCCCACTTCCTGCATTTATAAATGGACGTTCATCTATAGTCTGTCCGTCCATGGGAGTGGATCTGTCCTTCAATGTGGTTCTCCTCAAGATTTCTTCTTTTTCCCACTGGGTTTGGAAGTTTTTTCTTGCCGAGAAGGAGGGTCTAAGGACAGGGGGAGGGTCTAAGGACAGGGGGAGGGTCTAAGGACAGGGGATGTCTGGGACTTTTCATGTATCTCTGTAGTTGATTGTGTTTTTGTAAAGCCCTCTGAGACGACTTTGTTGTGATTTAGGGCTTTATAAATAAAATTGAATTGAATGAAAATTGAAAAGTATGGGACAAAACGTCACAATTATGACATAAGAAGTCAAAATTATTAGATAGAAAGTCAAAATTATGAGCTAAAATATCAAATTGTCAGATAAAAAGTGAAAATTATGACATAAAATGTAAAATTGTGAAATAAAAGTGAAAATTTTGACATAAAAAGTCAAAAGTATGAGACAAAACGTCACAATTATGACATAAGAAGTCAAATTTATTAGATAAAAAGTGAAAATTATTTGATAAAATGTTAATTTGTGATATGAAAAAAATTATGAGGTAAAATATCAAATTGTCAGATGAAAAGTGAAAATTATGACATAAAATGTAAAATTGTAAAATAAAAGTGAAAATTATGACATAAAAAGGGTTAGGGTTAGTAATAGTAATATAGTAATAATATACTAATAACAAGTAATAACATAGTAATAATATAGTAATAACATAATAATAATATACTAATAACAAGTAATAACATTGTAATAATATAGTAATAATATACTAATAATATACTAATAATAAACTAATAACAAGTAATAACATAGTAATATAGTAATAATATACTAATAACAAGTAATAACATAGTAATAATATAGTAATAATATACTAATAATATACTAATAATAAACTAATAACAAGTAATAACATAGTAATATAGTAATAATATACTAATAACAAGTAATAATATAGTGTCACCACCCTGGCTCAAGGAGTGGTAACAAAGAGGGGAGACCACACAAAAGTAAAAGGTTTAACAACATTTATTTAAACAATATAAACGTGTATGTGTGAGTCAGTGTGGATGCAAATGTATTGTAGCATGTGTGGTGAGTGGATGTGTAAATAAATCAAACTAAACTAATGAAGGCAGCAGCATGGTGGCCAAGGAGCAGGAACAGAGAGAGACCAGGTGGCTTTGATCTGTTTAAATAGCCCAGGTCTAGAGGAGGGGCCAGGGCCACACCCAATCAGGAGCTGCCCACCTGCACACAGGGAGAGAGAGAGAGAGAGAGAGAAGCAGCAGCAACAGAGACCCCCGCAGGCCTGGGGCCGTCACAATAGTAATAATATAGCAATAACATAGTAATAATATAGTAATAACAAGTAATAACATAGTAATAACATAGTAATAATATACTAATAACATAGTAATAATATAGTAATAATATACTAATAACATAGTAATAATGTAGTAATAACAAGTATTAATATAGTAATAATATAGTAATAACATAGTAATAATATAGTAATAACAAGTAATAACATAGTAATAACATAGTAATAACATAGTAATAATATACTAATAACATAGTAATAATGTACTAATAACAAGTATTAATATAGTAATAATATACTAATAACATAGTAATAATATACTAATAAGAAGTAATAACATAGTAATAATATAGTAACAATATAGTAGTAATAAACTAATAACAAGTAATAACATAGTAATAATATAGTAATAATATAGTAATAATATAGTTATAATATACTAATAACAAGTATTAACATAGTAATCATATAGTAATAATATACTAATAACAAGTAATAACATAGTAATAATATAGAAATAAATATTAATAATATAGTAATAATATAGTAAAAATATACTAATAACAACTATTAACATAGTAATAATATAGCAATAATATAGTAATCACATAGTAATAATATACTAATAACAAGTATTAACATAGTAATAATATAGTAATAATATACTAATAACAAGTAATAACATAGTAATAATATAGTAATAAATATTAATAATATAGTAATAATATAGTAATAACAAAGTAATAATATAGTAATAATATACTAAGAACAAGTAATAACATAGTAATAATACAGCAATAACATAGTAGTACTATACTAATAACAAGTAATAACATAGTAATAATATAGTAATAATATAACAATAACATAGTAATAATATACTAATAACAAGTAATAACATAGTAATAATATAGTAATAATATAACAATAACATAGTAATAATATACTAATAACAAGTAATAACATAGTAATAATATAGTAATAATATACTTATTACATAGTAGTAAAAAATAATAACAAGTAATAACATAGTAATAACATAGTAATAATATAGTAATAACATAGTAATAATATACTTAAAACAAGTAATAATATAGTAATAACATAGTAATAATATAGTAATAATATAGTAAAAGCAGTAATATAGTAATAATATAGTAATAACATAGTAATAATAGCGTAATAACATAGTAATAACATAGTAATAATATAGTAATAATATAGCAATAACATAGTAGTAATATACTAATAACATAGTAATAATATAGTAATAACAAGTGATAACACAGTAATAACATAGTAATAATATACTAATAACATAGTAATAATATACTAATAACAAGTAATAACATAGTAATAATATAGTAATAATATACTAATAACAAATAATAACATAGTAATAATATAGTAATAACATAGTAATAATATAGTAATAACATAGTAACAATATACTTAAAACAAGTAATAACATAGTAATAATATAGTAATAGCAGTAATAATATAGTAATAATATAGTAATAATATAGCAATAACACAGTAGTAATATAGTAATAACATAGTAATAATATAGTAAAAATATAGTAATATACTAATAACAAGTAATAACATAGTAATAATATAGTAATAATATAGTAATAATATAGTAATAATATAGTAATAACATAGTAATAATATAGTAATAATATAGTAATAACATTTGTAATAACATAGTAATAATATAGTAATAATGTAGTAATAATATAGTAATAATATAGTAATAATATAGTAATAACATAGTAATAATATAGTAATAATATAGTAATAACATTTGTAATAACATAGTAATAATATAGTAATAACATAGTAATAATATAGTAATAATATAGTAATAACATAGTAATAATATAGTAATAATATAGTAATAATATACTAATAACATAGTAATAACATAGTAATAACATAGTAATAATATACTAATAACAAGTAATAACATAGTAATAATATAGTAATAATATAGTAATAACATAGTAATAATATAGTAATAATATACTAATAACATAGTAATAACATAGTAATAACATAGTAATAATATAGTAATAACATAGTAATAACATAGTAATAATATAGTAATAATATAGTAATAACATAGTAATAACATAGTAATAACATAGTAATAACATAGTAATAATATAGTAATAATATAGTAATAATATAGTAATAACATAGTAATAACATAGTAATAACATAGTAATAATATAGTAATAATATAGTAATAATATAGTAATAACATAGTAATAACATAGTAATAATATAGTAATAATATAGTAATAACATAGTAATAATATAGTAATAATATAGTAATAATATAGTAATAACATAGTAATAATATAGTAATAATATAGTAATAATATAGTAATAACATAGTAATAATATAGTAATAACATAGTAATAATATAGTAATAATATAGTAATAATATAGTAATAACATAGTAATAACATAGTAATAATATAGTAATAATATAGTAATAACATAGTAATAATATATTAATAATATAGTAATAATATAGTAATAACATAGTAATAATATAGTAATAATATAGTAATAATATAGTAATAACATAGTAATAATATAGTAATAACATAGTAATAATATAGTAATAATATAGTAATAACATAGTAATAATATAGTAATAATATAGTAATAATATAGTAATAACATAGTAATAATATAGTAATAATATAGTAATAATATAGTAATAACATAGTAATAATATAGTAATAACATAGTAATAATATAGTAATAATATAGTAATAACATAGTAATAATATAGTAATAATATAGTAATAACATAGTAATAATATACTAATAATATAGTAATAACATTTGTAATAACCAGGCCCGCCGCTTCACATACGCAGAGTACGCATGCGCATAGGGCCGCAAAAGTTTGCAGGGGTCTCCACTGTCATTGAAATTGACTGAAAATGCCATGATGAACAATATTATATTTTACATTTTGAAAAATGTGAATTATGTATTAGTAGGTAAATTGCGTTATATTTAAATATGGTGTACTCTATCATTCAATTCGAGCAAATTATGTTTTATGTTTGTACCTAATACATAGTCCCTCCCCCTACCCTCCCTGAAATGGTACAGTCCAGTTTGCACCGTTCTGTGTCATATGTCTATGTTGCTAGCGCCCAATATTTACCACAATATTTAGCCACGATTCTACAATGAAACGGCAGCATGAGTCTGGAGCTGAAAAAAGAATGAAAAAGAAACAAAAAGATGATTCCCGTGCATCTATCGCTGGTAAGTATTTGGTAAAGATTTAAATTGTTCAGTGTTGATGCTTGTTTTATAACCTATGTTTACTTCAGGCTAGGTTGCGTTAGCTTTGTCAAATTGAGGTAAACACTAAATTATAGAAACTAATTCGAATTTACACAGCACGTGGCACGTTTGAAAATATTTGACAGTAGATTTTGAGTGTCTTATAAATGGTGAAAGTCTTAGTTATCCGTCAGTACATTACTTTAGTGACTGGTTCTTATTGTGCGTCGCTTCACTACTTCAGTCCAAATATATTCTGCCCGACAACGTGATCATACAGCCAAGGCTTAGACAAGGGTCACACCTGCTGGTAAAGTTTAGAATTTGTTGTGGTTGTATGATTTCACATTTGGTCATTCACTAAATGTCACCACTGTTTTACATAAAGTGTAGTTTTACAGCAAGTGTCTATGTTTCCCTAGTGTTACATGTTATAATCTTATAAATTACTTTTCATGTCATTTTGCCATCATTATGGAATACACTGGAAACTAAATAGTATTATAATGAAGTGTTTTAAAGTTAAACACACATGCCAAACTGAGGCGTGTGATATTTTTTCATGTTTTGGTATTTTTGTTTAGCATTCTAATGGTAACTTCAAATATTTTCCACAGGGTCAATGTGGTCAATATGTAAGGAGCACCAAGCCATCAAGATGATAAGTCAGATGATCAACCATCTACAAGTAGACAGTAAACTGAGCAGCAACAATCTGAGCAACAGCAACCATCCTCCTGGACAGACACACACACCATAACCTCAAAACATACAACAAATGATACTGAGATAGATGTGCCACCACCAACAGATCCTGTCTTTTAACCACAAAACACCGACAGGGTTGATATTGTGAGAAGAAGATTTAAGGTCCCTGACAGGTTTCCTGTTCATTGATCATTGTTTGGAATCTACAGTTGCCTTTTATTTAATTTAATTGTAATGGTGCTCTTAAGAAAATGTTAACATTTATTTATACATCATTAATGGTGCTGCTGTTCTTTACTGTTTACTGCTGTTATTAGCCTTATTTATAATATTATCAATGTTCAGTTTTAAAATGGGGGGGGGGCATGTCCACATTTGTATTTTGAGGTGGTGGTGGGGGGCCTCCCTGACCAGTTATGCTTAGGGCCTCCAAACCCTTAGCAGCGGCTCTGGTAATAACATAGTAATAATATAGTAATAATATAGTAATAACATAGTAATAATATAGTAATAATAGTATTACTATGTTATTAAAGTACTAACATACACACATATTACTATGTTATAGTAATATAATAGTAATATATCATTACTATGTTATTACTTGTAAAATACAAGTCTGAAGTCTCTTTTGTCACTTTCACCTAACATGTGTATTTCTTATATATATTCTTTAAACTGTCAGTTTAATATAAGTGAAAAAACATATAGAAAATTCCTTCAGTAGTATATGCTTTTAAACCATTTTCCCCCAAAAATTATACCAACAATGTAAAAAGGTCCCTGTAAAAATGTCCCTTTTTATGCTTTTCAGATCAAGAGAAGTTTCTCTTGTCACTTTAAGCCTCACGGTTATTTAAAACTTTAACTAGCAGTTAACATTAGTGAAAAACCATATTGCAACTTCCTGCAATAGTATACGCTTGTAAAAAAAAACATTTTCCAAAGCAAATTATGCCAACAAAGAGAAGTCTCTTTTGTCACTTTAAGCCTCACGGTTATTTAAAACTTTAACTAGCAGGTTAATATAAGTGAAAAACCATAGCTAAACTTCAATATGCACTTGTAAAGCATTTCCCAAAGCAAATTATACCAAAAATGTAAAAAGGTCCTTTTATCTGCTTTACAGGTAAAGTCTCTATTGTCACTTTCACCTCAGTTATTTAAAACTTTAACTGGCAGTTAACATTAGTGAAGAACCATATTGCAATTTCCTTTACACTTGTAAATCCATTTTCCAACGCAAATTATGCCAACAAACAAACCATATTGCAACTTCCTGCAATAGTGTACACTTGTAAACCAATTTTCCAAAGCAAATTATGCCAACAAAGAGAAGTCTTATTCAAAACTTTAACTAACCATAGCTAAACTTCAATATGCACTTGTAAAACCATTTCCCAAAGCAAATTATGCCAAAAATGTAAAAAGGTCCTTTTTTATGCTTTAAAGGTGAAGTCTCTTTTGTCACTTTCACCTAACATGTGTATTTCTTATATATAACACTTTAAACTGTCAGTTTAATATAAGTGAAAGACCATATAGAAAATTCCTTCAGTAGTATACGCTTTTAAACCAATTTCCCCAAAAAATTATACCAACAATGTAAAAAGGTCCCTGTAAAAAGGTCCCTTTTTATGCTTTTCAGGTCAAGAGAAGTTTCTCTTGTCACTTTCAGCTCAGTTATTTAAAACTTTAAGTGGCAGTTAACATTAGTGAAAATTAGGGTTAGGGTTAGGGTTACTAGTAAATTAGTACATATATATATAAAATATTAATAATAATAGAAAAAAATATATAAATAAATAATAAAATGAAATAAGTTAAATAAAGAAGCCTATTTTGAACCCGCCCTCTTTTTTGAGGGTCAGAAGTGTGCGCTGCGCTGGGGAGGAACATCAGCAGGAATTAGTGAAGCAAAAACCGTCATTTATGTAGGAATTGAGTTTATTTAAGTGTTTTATTGTCCTGACGGTTAGGCTTTCTTCTTTGGCACGTGGATGTCCTCCGGAGGGAGAGAATTGTGTGGGGGCCAAGGTTGCATCCTCTGGTGCCGAAGGGGAGAGAAGAGTAAGTTAGATCCCCTCGGTTTGGTTGACCTCCGCCAGTCCACCCAATGACCCCCCGTCCTCTCTCCGTCCCCTGGGTTAGGGTTAGGGTGAGGATAGCGGGTTGGGGTTAGGGTTAGGATAGAATGTTAGGGTTAGGGTTAGGAAAGAGGGTAAGGGTTAGAGTGAGGAAAACGGGTTAGGGTTAGGAAAAGGGGTGAGGGTTAAGGTTAGGGAAAAGGGGTAAAGGTTAGGGAAAAGGGGTAAGGGTTGGGGTTAGGGAAAAGGGGTTATGTTAGGGTTAGGAGAAAGGGTTAGGGTTAGGATAAAAGGTTTAGCGTAAGGGTAGAATAGAGGGTAGAGTAAGGGTTAGGATAAGAAAAAGGTGAGAATTAGAATGAGGGGGTGGGTAGACCTTAAAACAGGGACGGAGGAGCCCAGAGAGAGGGGGACGTGTGTGTCTGAGTGGTCCAGTTGTTTGATGCCACCTTGTGGATGGGTGAATGTATTGTAGTGTGGGAATGTTGTCCATGTGTGATCAGTCATGTCTGGGGGGCCGGTCTGAATTTATTAAGGTAATATATCTAAGATATTGCACCAGTGTTGGAATATGTGTGTAGCTGTGTTGGGTGTCCAGTGAATGTTATCAGGTCCAGTGGTGAACTGGTCCTGTGGTAGCTCGGCCAAGGATGGGAGGTGACTCCTAATTGTGGTGTTGATAATCTGTAAATTGTCTTTCTGGGGCCGTGCTAGTGCTGGGGAAAAGTTAAATGTCTGCTTTGGGGAATGTACGTTTAGCTGCTCTGTGTAGCGCTTTAAGCTGTTTTATAGAAGTCAATTTTGGATGTTGGTCTTTATTATTGATACCTATTGAAAGGATAAGGATTCTAGTGGTGAGGGAAATTGGAGTTTTCTGACAGATTTTTACAAAATGAAAAAAGTTGGCACCTGGATAACTGTCTATTTGGATTTGGTTGTTAGTGTATGGAGGGATTCTGCTAATGTTGGAATCCCCCAGCACTAGCACGGGCTTAATTGGTCTAAAATGCCAGTCCTCTATGGGGTCTGGCTCTATGAGTTGTGGGTCTGAAGTGGGGTGGAGAATGGATCAGGACTGTCACCTCCCGATCCTTGGCCAATGTCTCCTTGTCTGTCTGAATGGGTGAGGTTGGTGGTGTTATATCTAGGTCTGATTGTGTGGGTCTGTCAGTCCCGCGTGGCCCCCAGCTCCCTGGGTGAGGAGGGGGGTTCTCCATGGTTGTGGAGACTGGCGGGGCTTCAGGTTCTGAGGACCCGGGGTCCTCAGACCCTAACCCTAACCCTCCTCACTGGGGGTCTGCTGGTAAGGAGTCAGGGTGGATTGATGTGGAGTGAAACTAGTGGGTGGGTCTAAGGGAACAGGTGAGCTAGACAGAGGGGGAGGGAGGGGCCCAATCTCTGTCCTGTGTGTCACATTCTCAACTAAGGAAGTGAGTGGGCCTAGGTACAAGGACCGTTTATACGGTGCTGTTGACCTTGGGAGGGGAGGGGGAGCGTTGCCCCTCTCCTGTTGTGTGTGTGTTGTGTTTGTTTGTCCAGAAGTATGCTGAGTGTCTGTATTCTGTTGGGGTGGTGAATTGGTAGGTGTATGTCTGTCTGTGGTGAATCCTAGTGTGGTTTTTGCTGTTTGAATGGTCTGCTGTTGAAGTCTATGTGTAAATCTCTTACTAGCCCAGCCGATGGCTATTTGTAGAGCTTGATGGTCTGGGGTTGTGGTCTGTAGAGATGAAATGATGGATGTGATGGAGGAGGTGTAATGTGTCTGAAGTATGTCCAATATGTTATTGAGCCACTGTGTAGTGTTTGAAGTTAATTTCTGTTGTGTATCTGATGTAGGTGCTGCAGGTTTGATAAATGTCGTCAAACGGTGTACTTGTCTCTGCATGCCAGTAGGGGGAGTGAGTGTACTGATGGATGTATCTATTATGTGTTTGTGATGTGTGGCCTGTATCAGTTTGAAATAGAGTTTGCTTGTGTGTCTAGTTGCTGCGCTGGGTGGACCAGTGAGTGACTGTGTATGTGGCCTGGTACCATGTGTGTGTGTGTGTGTGTGCGTGTGTGTCCCTTCTCCTGTTTCGGCTGTCATAATTAAAACTGTGTGGTACATGGGTTAGTGAAGTGGAATGATGTGTGTGCGTGTGTGCCCTAAGTGTGTAGTTATTGTTAAACATGTCCCCTTGGCTCCCTGGCACGTCCTAAACCCTGTGATAAAAACAACATTAAAACAGTGGTGGAGTGGGGTCCTACCTCCTTATAGAGCTGGTCCGGATTCTCCTGGTCCTGGTCCTGATCCTGGGCGTGGTTTTGGTAGGTTGTCTGGAGGATCTGGTGTCCTTTAGGGTAGATAGATATGGAGCCATTATTTCGAAAGAGGGCTGATGGCACCATCAACCTCAATAATTCGCATGATGCTGACCGTTGCAAGGCCAAAAGTCAATCGTGGACACCAGCGTTGTCACCAGAGGAGGTGTTGAAGTCAGCCAGGAAAATGGCAGCAGCACAGGACCTTGACCCAAACAATGAAATTTGTGTGCTGGGTTGCCATACGCTGCAGTTTGGCAGCTTCAAGGGGCAGACCTTCAAGTGGCTGTAGGAGAACGCCCTGGGGTATGGAGGGTACCTGGTCGCCTCAATGATGAAGGAAAGTGAGGCAGGTGAGGTCAAAGACCACCCCAACAACAGGGCGAACAAGGAGGCTTTTCGCAGGTACATGGAGAGGTTCCCCGAGGGTCGTGGGGCCATTTCCACAAAGTATCAACGGTTTGCCTCCACCACCACATCATCCAGGGCAGCTCCATCTACCAGCCATGGACCTGTGTCTACCACCTCTTCCAGGGCTGCATCATCTGCCAGTGATGATGGTGCTCCATCCACCAGTGCTGCTCCTGTGTCTGCCGAGTCCAGTGCAGCACCATCCACCAGTGGTGCACTCTCCTCCAGGGCTGTGCCATCCACCAGCAGGGCCACTGCATCACTCCAGTCCTTGTTGGTGGGTAAATCTTTTAATCAGAGGACCCTAGAAAAGTCAATGAAAAGACTTTTCTCACCATCCTCCTCAAGGTTACAGCCATGTAAGTACAGTGTAATATAAGCTATCTGATACTGATAATGAAACCATGTATACTTGTCAAATGTACAAAAATATAGGGTTTTTTTTTACACCCAATTATTTTGTTTTTGTAGCTTATCCTGCAGTGTCTGTGCCAGTGCCACAATGCACATTAGCACCACCACCAATACCACCACCACCACCACCACCACACCACCAGCATGTCAATGACCAAGAACTTGTCCTGGCTGCAGAGAATGTGGAGCAGTCACTAATGACACGTAAGATACAATGTGATTTCATGCCATGGCCAAGTGATGAATATAGCTCTCAAAGATACGGCAAACATTTTTTTACCAAGAAAAATAAATAAATAAATAAATAAATAAACAAGTGACTTAAAATGTGCTGTCTTTGTTGTTTTCTGTTTAACACAGGAAGCCAGCTTTGTCTTCCTGCTGGCTGGATACCAGCCTTGCTAATTTTGGATCAACAATGGATCTCCAAGGCCCTTTTTAAGTGGTCAAGGACTGGACAGCCAGAGCTGGACTTCAACAAGGTCAAAAAGCTGTGGTGGTACCCCCCAGAACCAGCGCTTGATCCCACCGGCATCCCACCAATGGAGGGCTTCTTTGGCCATGCTCTATTCCTTTGGATGCCAAGGAAGCTCTGGCGTGTCAGGCTTCTCTGCCCCCATGGGGATTGTGAAAAAGAAGAGCTGACCTCTGCAGGACTCCACCAGAGGGTACGCCAGATAGTTGGAGTCACCAGCAGCTACTTTATGGTGGCTGAGTACCTGGCATGCAAGGCATGCAAGGCATGCAAGAGGAAGGTGATAAGCTGGAGCCACAATATTGTCAGTCAGCTGGACATCGGCCATCAGACCATGTTCCCCTGCATACTCACCTCCAAGCTGGGATGTGATATGCAGGTGGTGAGACTGATGCGGCAGAGGGGCCTGGGAAACAGCAGCAGTCAGCTACAGAAGCAGCTGGAGGAGCAGCATGCAGAGGTCTGGCTGCAGAAACAGCTCCAGTTCCTGACAGACTGCAGGGGCATTGCACGGGCTGTGTCAGCAGGGTTGATTGCTCCTGTGGCCATCGGTGATATGCCTGCGATGCTGCCTGTACCAAAGCACAGGTGGCTGATGCAGGTCTATTCCCAAGATGTGCTGGGCAGGCTTGAAGAAATAAAAGCCTCAATCACCTCCCTTTTTGGTCGGGTCCTGAAGATGGACTCAACTAAAAAAATTGTGAAGAAACTTGCCGGGGGGCTCTACACATCTGCACACCATGTTCAGCACATGGAACCACATGCAGATTCGTCTTGACGTGTGGCACTTCATGCGAAGGATTGCTGTTGGTTGCACCACTGATTCCCATCCACTGTAAGCCGGCTTCCTGAACAAGCTGAGCCAGTGTATATTCTTATGGAATGAGGATTCAATTCAATTCAACTCAATTCAATTTTATTTATAAAGCCCTAAATCACAACAAAGTCGTCTCAAAGGGCTTAACACAATCAACTACAGAGATACATGAAAAAAGTCCCAAGCATCCCCTGTCCTTAGACCCTCCTTCTCGACAAGAAAAAACTTCCAAACCCAGTGGGAAAAAGAAGAAATCTCGAGGAGAACCACATTGAAGGAGAGATCCACTCCCATGGACGGACAGGCTATAGATGAACGTCCATATATAGATGCAGGAAGGGGGGCTGGTCCAGACAGGCAGGGGCAGTGGTCCGGGGTCACAGGTCGGCACAGGCGAGAAACTGCAGATCCTGTCGTCCATGGCTCCTGTGCAGACACTGTCAGGAAGACCACCACTCCCCCCAGGGGGGGGGACGGGACACCAGGTGACTAGTCATGAACAGACTTGGTATGAAAGATAGGTTGTAAAAGTTACAGAAACAGGTGTGAGGGAGAGAAAGAGAAGAAAGAAGGAACTCAGTGTACTGTACTTCTCCAGCATTCTAACTCCTAGGGCAGCCTAGACTGAACTGTGACTCATACACCACATAATTTTTTTTTTTTTTTTTTTTAACTAACCTGATCATAGTCTTTCTCAAACAGGAATGTTTTAAGCCTGATTTTAAATGTAGAGACTGTGTCGGCATCTTCAATATTAAAGGGAAGCTGATTCCATAAGACAGGGGCCTGATAACTAAAGGCTCTAGCTCCTACTGTACTTTTAGAAACCTTAGGAACTTTCAATAAACCTGCATTCTGAGAACGAAGGGTTCTATTGGGTTGGTACGGAACCAGATCATCTTTAAGATAAGAGGGGCTCATACCATTAATGGCTTTATATGTAAGGAGGAGGATTTTAAATTCAATTCTAGACTCAACTGGTAGCCAATGAAGGGTTTGGAGCACAAGGGTGATAGGGTTAGGGGTCAGGGGTCAGGGTTTGGAGCACAGGGGTGATAGGGTTAGGGGTCAGGGGTCAGGGTTTGGAGCACAGGGGTGATAGGGTTAGGGGTCAGGGGTCAGGGTTTGGAGCGCAGGGGTGATGTGTTCTCTTCTATTAGATCCTGTTAATAATCTTGCTGCTGCATTTTGAACCAGTTGAAGCTTTTTAGGGAATATTTAGGACATGCTACAAGTAAGGAGTTACAATAATCTAATCGTGATGTAACAAATGCATGAATTAATTTTTCTGCAGTCGTTTTAGACAGAATATTCCTAATTTTGGCTAATGTTGCGCAGGTGAAAGAAGGCTGTTCTGCAAGTTTGGTTAATGTGCATTTTGAATGAAAGATCTGGATCAAATAAAACTCCTAAATGTTTAACTGTGTCACTGGGTGTTACACTTAAGTTGTCCAGAGTAACTATGTGGTCAGGTAGGGAGTCTGTCGCATTTTTAGGACCAATTATAACGACTTCAGTTTTTTCAGGGTTCAGTAAAAGATAATTGGCACTCATCCAAATTTTTATGTCTTGTACACAAGTACTTAGTTTATCTATTTGCCTGGTCTGATCAGGTTTAATCGATAAATATAGCTGTGTGTCATCTGCGTAACAATGAAAATTAATGCCATGATTTGTAATGATGTTACCTAAAGGGAGCATATATAGTGTAAACAAAATAGGCCCAAGGACTGACCCTTGAGGAACGCCATAATTAACTCTGGAGGACTGCGATGATTGTTTGTTGATGTGAACAAATTGGTAGCGATTAGATAAATATGATTTAAACCAGCAGAGGGCTGCTCCTCTAATACCTATATACACCTCCATATGAACAGGTTCATCCCAGGTAAATTGTTAACATCAGTGGAATCAAAATGAAAATTCCTTTCAATTTTATGGTATATATATACATATATATATATATATATATATATATATATATATATATATATATATATATATATATATATATATATATATATATAATTTCTCTCTTTAGGAACTTTGGCCAGTGACACCTTCTTCCAGGCGTATCTGGTAGATGGCCTTTGTCGCTGGAATGAAGACAGGTGTGTGGCAGCAGCAGCAGGGAAGGCTTCACCGCATTCCTACAGTGGGCTTTTGCGACATGCGGTCAACCAGCTCTCAGAGAGGGTTGTGGGGCGAAAGCTTGTAAATTACACACCGCCGCGGAAATACACAGGTATGCTTTGTGTGAAAAACAATTGTGTGTTCATTTTATTTTAATTTAATTTAATAACAAGTCTCTGACTGCATCATTTCTGATTTTCCAGGAGAGCTTATTGGGGTGGAATACCTCTACAGCCAGACTGGCTGTGCTTTAGAAGACTATAAACACACATTGGCTGTCATGGAAACCCAGGAGATGGCTGTGGCTGAGGATGAGGGCTATGTTGAGCCGGAAAAGGAGTTGGAGGATTTCACTGTCCCCATCCCTGAAGCTCCAGCATCTGCAGCTTCATCACTCTCCACTTCTGCAGCCCCTCTACCCTCCACCTCTGCAGCTCCAACACCCTCTACTTCTGCAGCTCCAACACTCTCTGCCCTGCCTCCACTTACTGAACATCCTGGACCTTCATCTGCTGGCGCTGATGTAAGATTTCACTTTTTATACATCTTTTTTTCTTTTACTGATTAAAAAAAACCCAAATATATTGTGCTTTGTTGAGTCTCTATCACCATTTCATACATTTAGACCTCTGTTGGGCCGGACAAGATCCCTGGGTATGCAGCAGTCCAGGAACTGGCACGCTGCCTTGTGAGTCTCAGGGAACACAGTCTAGCTTTGTCTGAAGTGGAGGCAAGGAACATTGTGGTACTTTGGGATGGGCTCTCCTCTTTTGACAAAAGAAAGACAGCCTATCCTGCCCGTTATCAGGACACCCTGACCAAGGGTCGGTTTAGAGCAACAAAAAAAATTGTTGCACCAGGGATGGAATCCACCAAACGGTGTGTTGATTTGATTATTTCAAACTTTCTTTAGTGTATAATTTCTGTGACTGTAATTGTGATTATGATGGTTTGTTTTGCATTAATTTGTCAGGTGTTTTGTGGGGTCGCACGGCCCAGCACAGTGGCCAGACTGCAGCCGGCTGGTGGAGGCCATCTTTGTCCAGCTATGTATGGCAATCTCTGGCCGGAGAAAATCTCCTGAGGGAAAAACTGAAAGCCGGTGGACTCAGGTCATCCATTCATATCACAACATCCGCCAATGCGTTATAAATAATGCATTGGTGATGGAGGAGACCACCATCCAGCTGCCCGAAGGTCAACACAGCAACTCTGGCAAAATGGTAACTCAATCCCTAAATATCAGTGTAACAAATGAAGTAACCAAACTTTATTTTTAGATTTATTTTTATTAAAATTCTCTTTTCTTAATATTTTCATTCAGGTACAATAAGCGCAATAAGGCACAGGAAACAGCTGTGCTGCAACTAGGGATTCCTGTGCCTCAGGCTCCACTGGCGGGACCTGTACATCAACAGTCCAGGACTGCAGAAGAGGCTGTCCAGGCTGTGGATGCAGGTGGTGATCCACATGTGTTTTGTCTTCCAGAAAACACTGCATGCACTACAAGGGTCAAAAGGAGGTTGAACTTTACCACCCCATTTCCAAGTCCAGCCCCCCTGCCAGCTGGACCTCTGTTCGTCTTCACAGCTGCACCTCTGTCAGTCTGTCCGGAGGGTCTCACCACCTCTATGCAAAGACCCATTGGCCCTGCACCTAACACAGGCCTGTCCACAAATGTCGACGTCGGTGGCCATAATATGGCCACTGTGTGTCTGACAGCACAGTGTGCTGTTACGCAGGGTCCTGCCATCTCTGTATCCAGTCATATAGGACCAGCACCAAGCACTCCAGTTCCTTATACAACACAGGTGCACAGGAAGAGGAGGCAGGAGCGGGAAATGGCAGGCATCCCCATCCGGAAATATATAAAAAAAACGGATGTGGTTGTCTGCAAGAGCTGCAATAAAGACAGAAGGATTCCTGGACACCAACAGTACTTTGGTAATTGGCACTATGGGGAAACAGCCACGGAGTCATTTGCAGTTTGGAGACAACGACTTGCAGCATCTAGGGGGTACGGGAAGAAGACAGCTCATACAGCTCCAGCTGCTCCAGCACAACCTCTTGCCCTTCTCCCTGCGAGTACACTTGATGCTGGTCAGCCTGCTACTAAGCCTACCACTGCAACATCTCTGTCCGCAGCACCTCAGACTGTATCTTCCTCAGCTCCTCCCCCACCTGCTACTCAGGAGAAGGGGGGAGAGGGGGGAAGTTAGTACAGTGTTAATAGTCTTATAATGTTGTAATAATACTTGAAATAATAATGTTTATAGTGTAAATAATATATAATAATAATGTAAATAAAAGTTCATTTTTCATTTTGTGAGAAATAAGGTTAATAGTGCAATAATGTTGTAATAATAATGTTTATAGTGTAGACAATATATAAGAATAACAATGTAAATAAAAGTTCATTGTTCATTGTATTTCCTCTATGATTCACTGTTTTTTAACAATACATGTATGGCCTACGAATACATACACACACCAACACAGATTATATATCATGAGTAATTTATACATTTTCTGATATGGCCATTGAATTATGTAATTGGTGGTTAAATGCCTTAAAACATCTGGAGCCACTCCTAAATTATTACAGAAATGATAGGTGTTATTGAATAAGAAAGTAATGAAGTAATGAAAGCATGCTTCTGCAATATCCCAACATAATGATATATTACTATTTAAAGATAATTTCGAACATTTTCAATAAATATAACGTCTTTCCACGTTAGCCACGTCGTCGAAAGTGATATATTTTTTATATATACATGTGCAGTATATACAGTACAATGTACGAGGGAATCATAAAGACAAATTGAACATGTGGAAAAAATAAAGTTTTTTTACTATACATTGTTGACAGTGTCACAGTATAATGTTCCACAGAACATTATGGTTGAAGATAATAATTGTATAATGGATTTTTGTCAGAGCTCAGACGGGGTTCAAACTGGCGTTTCAACCGGCGCATTATGGTTAATTCGTGATCGCCAACGTCGACCAATACGCGCAGGCCTTGGCGCACCAGGAAGCTGGGGAACAATAGTCTGTTTGGGGGGGGGGGGGGGGGGGGGGGGGAGAAAAAAAATAAGGAAAAGAAGGAGAAAAAAGGAAAGATAAAAGGGAAAAGGGGAGGAAAAGAAAGGAAATGACCTCTAATGACCCTTTCCTCCTTCCTTGGTCATTTTAAACATCTGAATGTGTTTTAAAATAGTAGGAAATAAAAAAATTCCCGATTCTATCATTCAATTGTATGGGGAGGAACTTGATAAACGTTTTACTAGAAATTCTTGAGGCCAGAAATTTTAGATTTTATCTTAAAGTATATTTACAATTTTTATTACAATTTGAATACAATTATTCTTATCAAAGTGGATGAACATATCCATATTATCTATCTATCTATCTATCTATCTATCTATCTATCTATCTATCTATCTATCTATCTATCTATCTATCTATCTATCTATCTATCTATCTATCTATCTATCTATCTATCTATCTATCTATCTATCGCTGTTATTTTATGGAACAAATGTGTTCACTCCATGGTTCCCACTTTGAACCCCCAAATACTGAACATGAATGTTTTAGATATGCACTGATGAAAGTATTACTGGAAATACATGTACTTGTGATTTCACTTATTAGCTTTACATTATTTACATTATTTGCATTTGTGTCTTCTTTTATCATGACTTTTAATTGACACCGCATATAATGGTGCTTTAATCTCAACAAAAAACACACAGAAATCCAAATATTACTAATTATATCAAACTTTTATTTGGCTTATATTATTAATCTTTTAGTGCACTCACTCACTCACTCACTCACTCCTTATGCAGCTGTGAGTGAGCCTCACACACACACACACACATTTACTCACAAAACAACTAAACTGCAAACCTAAACAATGACTATATACAATATATAACAGATGGTTTTGCATGTTCAGAAAACAATAACTGAATTCAATACAACATCAGACCTTTCTATGTGGAGTTTACATGTTCTCCCCGGGTCTGCGTGGGTTTTCTCCAGGTTTTTTGGCTCCTCCCATCATCCAAACACACACACTGATAGGTTAACTGGTTAAACTAAATCACCCATAGGTGTGAATGTGATTGTTTGTCTATATATATTCAACCCTGAGATGAACTGGAGACTGCCGAAACAATCATTTATTTTCTGCCCTTTTCTTCATGTCCTCCAGCCACTGTTCTTTAGGGACAGTCTCTGTTGATGGGCAGTATACGGTCCCTTTATACTGGCTGTGTCCCGTTTCGGCCGTACGGTATTGGCCACACTTTTTACAGCTGTTGTGGGCCACTTGTCTGTTTAATTTTTTCGCCCTAACAGGAGGAACAGGGGGGGGGGGGGGGGGGGGCAGGAGGAGGAAAGGTTAAAGTGTTTATGGCCAGGGTCTGTGGCACCGACAGCACCATGGGCATCCTCACAGTGCCTGGAGCCAGCATCAGCAGTTTAGGAGCAGAGGGGGAAGGGAGTGGAGCAGGGAAGAGCTGCCGCTGGGCCTGGGGCTTAGCTGCTGCACTGGCAGGCAGTGTTTTTCTTTTTAATTTTGCTTGGCCCACAGTGCTGGCAGGCAGCATATATTGGTGTGCAGGTCCAGGTTGAGGGGGTAAAGAGGCAGGGAGCACATTTGGAGGGGGCAGAGGGTCAGCCGCTGCAGACAGAAGATTGGAAGATTGGAAGATTGAGGCCCTGCATGATGATTGTGCTCTCCTGCCTCTTTACCCTTTTGTTGTGCCACTGGACCAATGTTGTATGGCTGACATCAACAAGTTGTAGGTTGGTCTGCTGCATTACTGCAGCATTCCCAAGAATTAGGGCCCGGATTTTTCTATAGTCCGCCAGGATTAGGTCCCATCTAGAAACAGTGCCTGTTCCCCTCTTCTTTGGGCCGCGGTGAATAGCGCACAGCCTGATAAAAATGTGCTCTATCAAGCGACAGCAGTCTGGCCACTGAACTAATGGTGCTGCAGTGGTCAGTGCATGCCGCTTCACGCTCTCCACCCCAGGAGTAAATTCCTGTCTCTTCTTGGGAGACCTGAACCGTCCTGTCACCAGCCTGTTCTGATACCTGGAGGCAAACACCACCCTCTGTTTGTCGTACTCCAGTAAATTGTCCCATAATTCCACAATAATGGTCAACTGAAAGAGAGAGAGAGAGAGAGAGAGAGAGAGAGAGAGAGAGTGAGTGAGCTGAAATGTAATATACAGGCACATGAGGAAAGAAAAGAAAAAAAATGCAACTGTGGACATGTATGATAAGCACAGAGGCACAAACATCTGACCTGTTGATTGGTGAGGACGAGGGATGACTGGCTGCGCAGATCCACCAGGTAGTGTGCCAGGCTGTCCACTCTGTCTATACCTGGCACACCACTGTCATCCACAGCCTGCAGAAAGTCAGATGAGAAATATAACCCAAAAAGAACAAATCATTTCAATGACAATTAATGTTGTTACAAGTAAGTATGGTGTTCTGTACCCTAGATGGTGAGGATAAACCTGGCAGGGGCATGGAGGTATCCACAGAAATGGTAGTGGGTTGCGCAGCAGTCTGGATGGATGGACCAGGCTGGACGAATGGACCCGGCAGAGTGGATGGAATGGGCAGTGTAGATGGACCGGGCTGGGTGGATGGACCAGGCTGGACGAATGGACCCGGCAGAGTGAATGGAATGGGCAGAGTAGATGGACCGTGCTGGGTGGATGGACCAGGCTGGACGAATGGACCCGGCAGAGTGAATGGAATGGGCAGAGTAGATGGACCGTGCTGGGTGGATGGACCAGGCTGGACGGATGGACCCGGCAGAGTGGATGGAATGGGCAGAGTAGATGGACCGGGCTGGGTGGATGGACCGGGCTGGTCGAATGGACCCGGCAGAGTGAATGGAATGGGCAGAGTAGATGGACCGTGCTGGGTGGATGGACCAGGCTGGACGGATGGACCCGGCAGAGTAGATGGACCAGGCTGGACGGATGGAGTTGAAATACTCAGGTCATCGAAGAGACTTGACATGGTTAAGTCATCCTCCTCGAAGCCCTCATCTTCTTCCTCAACCTCTTCCAGATCCTCTAGCATGTCTTCTGTCTCCTCTGCCTCAGGGTGGATTTGCAGCGGCTGTCCAGTTTGGCTCAGTAAGTAGTCAACACCAATCAGCTCCCCTAAGGAAAAGAACAGGTGGACATCTGCACATCAGTGGGTTAAAAAAGCAGGCTAAACTCTGTGAAGAAAAAATGGCCAATTAATCCAAAAGAATGAATTGTGAGATATCAATTCAATTACGCATACCAGTGTATTTTGATGGGGGCCTAAATGGCACAAAAGCCCTGCCAAAAACTTTTATGCCATCAGTGTTTATACTTTCAGCTACGTCACCACCATATGTAAGGAGGGACGATGGCCGTCTGGTGACCGCTGCAGGTGCCCGAACCTGGTTCCATCTGTTCAGGCCTTCCAGGAGGTACAGCTGATAATTAAGTGCATTTGCACTTGTGCCTGAGGAAATAAAAAAAAAAACAGTTATTAGTGATAAAAACCTGTTGCATTTAAATTTACATACACTTCTATGAAAGTTTATCTATTGTTTACCTTTACAAATAAGAAACACACCAACTTGGAATAAACCTGTTCAGGTGGCAGTGAAATGATTCCAGGGATGTGGACCCTCTGGCACAGTGGTAGGTGGTGAGGACCACACCTGCCTTCGTCACTGTGCCATTCTCAGTGTAGAGCTGCACCCCAGGAATATTTCAATTTTTCAATTTTAAATGTCTTTATTGACATGGGAAACATATGTTTACATTGTCAAAGCAGCAGAAATAAAACAGTGAAATACAAAATAGTAATAACACTTTTCAAGTATACTCTAAAGTCTGGCTCTGTTACAATAGAGTTGTAATAAATTTAAGGCTGACTAAAAATATGTCTGTATACACCTATATACACTGTAAACCTATATACACTTTTATATACCTATACATATATACGCATTTGAATATATTTCAATTTACATACATATGTGTATATGTACATGCATGTATATGCAAAACTTTGCTAAAGAAAGGATGATTTTAAGATTGTCTCTTTGTTATGGAGGTTGTAATCCACTAGTTGTCCTTTTCTTGTCACAACAGCTCACAAATCTTGCTGCTGTGTTTGCACATTGTTGTATTTCGCCCAGCAGGTATGGGAGTTTTTCACTGTTTGTCTTATTTTCAAAGTCACTTTGGATGTTTGCAAATTGTGGGAAGTATATGTCCCTGATGTCCTGGTACAGTGGACAGGTGGTCAGGAAGTGCAGCTCAGTTTCCAGCTCTCCTTGTGTGCAGTGGGTGCACAGTCTCTCTTCTTTTGGAAGCCAGGTTTGTCTATGTCTGCCTTTCTCGATAGCCAGGCTGTGCTCGCTGAGTCTGTACATAGTCAGATATTTCCTTAGCTTTGGGTCGGTAACAGTGCTCAGGTATTTTGCCACTGTGTACTCTCTGTTTAGGGTTAAGTAGCATGCCAATTTGCTCTGGTTTTGGGTCGCTTCTTTCCAATGTGCCAAATAGTTTTGTTTTTGTTTTCTTATAATCTGGTTTAGTCCAGTATAGTTTGTGTCGGGGAGCTCTGCTTGTGTTTGTGGGCGGAGTCCCTGAACCAGCTGGCAGAGGGGGCTTCTCTCTAGGGTCTCTCTGTGGATAAGGGCTTTGTTTTGGAGTGTGTCTGGGTCGCTTTCTTTTAGGTGTTGGTAGAATTTAAATGCCCTTTTTTGGATCTTTATGATTAGTGGGTATCTTCCAAGTTCTGCTCTGCATGCATTATTTGGTGTTTTCCGTTGGGTGCGGAGGATGGATTTGCAGAGTTCTGTGTGTAGAGTTTCAGTTTGGTGTTTGTCCCATTTAGTAAAGTCTTGGTTGGCAAAGGGGCCCCAGACCTCAGAGCCGTATAGGGCGATGGGCTCTATAACCGAGTCTAATATTTTAAGCCAGATTTGTGTGGGAATGTCTATTCTGATGTTCCTTTTGATGGCATAGAAAGCCCTTCTTGCTTTGTCCCTCAGGTCGTTCACAGCTTGGTTGAAGTTGCCTGTGGCGCTGATGTTTAGGCCGAGGTAGGTGTAGTTTTTTGTCTGCTCTATGGTTGTTGTATCTAATAAGAATTTGTGTTTGTGTTTTTGGAGGTTGGGTCTTTTTTCGAATACCATAACTTTTGTTTTGGTCAGATTTACTGTTAAGGCCCATGTGTCAGAGAATTTGTGCAGGAGATCGAGGTGCCCATGTAGTCCTTCTTTTGTTGGGGACAGCAGCACCAGGTCGTCTGCAAACATTAGGCATTTGACCTCTGTGTCTATAAGGGGAATGCCTGGTGTTGTGGATTGTTCTAGTGTCTTTGCCAGTTCGTTGATGTAAATGTTGAAGAGAGTTGGGCTCATGCTGCACCCCTGTCTGACTCCACGTTGTTGGGCAAAGAAGTCTGTGTGTTTGTCGCCAATCTTCACAGCACATCTATTGTTTAAGTACATATTTTTTATTATGTCGTAGGTCTTCCCTCCGATACCACTCTCGAGCAGTTTGTAAAGCAGACCCTCATGCCAGATTGAGTCAAATGCTTTTTTGAAGTCAACAAAGCAGGAATAGAGTTTGCTTTTGTTTTTGTTAATTTGGTTGTCAATTAAGGTGCTGAGGGTGAAGATGTGATCTGTTGTACGGTGTTTTGGTAGGAAACCAGTTTGTGATTTGCTGAGGACCTTTTTCTCGATTAGGAACTGGAGGAGTCTGTGGTTTATTATCATACAGAAGGTTTTACCAAGGTTGCTGTTAACGCAGATCCCTCGGTAGTTGTTAGGGTCAAATTTGTCTCCGCTTTTGTGGAGAGGTGATATCAGTCCTTGGTTCCAGATATCAGGGTAGATCCCAGAGTCAAGGACAATGTTAAAGAGTTTTAGGATAGCTGATTGGAATTTTGGGTCCGTGGATTTGATCATTTCATTTAGGAGGCCGTCAGCGCCACAGGCTTTTTTGGGTTTCAGTGATTTTATGTTGTCTTGTAATTCTTGTAGGGTGATTGGTGAGTCCAGTGGGTTTTGATAGTCTTTTATGCTTGACTCTAGACATTGTAATTTTTCTTGTATTTGTTTTTGCTGATGGTTTTGTTGTATTGGACCAAAAAGGCGGGAGAAGTGGTTTACCCAGATATCTCCATCTTGGATAGCTAATTCCTCATCCTTTTCTTTGTTTAGTTTGTTCCAGTTTTCCCAGAAGCTGTTTGTCTGTATGGATTCTTCTATATCTTGTAGCTGTTTTCTCGTTTGTTGGTCCCTTTTTTTCCTCATAGTATTTTTATATTGTTTCAGTATTTTGCTGTATTGAAGTCGTGTGTCTTGGTTGTCTGGGTCTCTATGTTTTTGGTTTGATAGGTTCCTTAGTTGCTTTCTGAGATTTTTACAATCGTTGTCAAACCACTTGTCATGTTTGTTGTTGTTTTTCTTTGCTTTCCTGTTTGAGGTCTTTAGATTGGATAGGGAGGCTGTAAGGTCAAATATGATGTTAAGGATTTCAACTGCTCTGTTTGCGCCCTCCCTGTTGGACTCAGTGTTCTTCTAGAAACTGGTCTAGACAGGATTGGACTTATTGTTGCCTGATGGCATGTTGAAATGTTTCTGCGCTACCCTCCTTCCATTTATAGCGTTTTTTGATAGTGTGTAGTTTGTTTGAGTTTGGTATTTTTTGCTCGGGTTTTGATCTGTTCAGGTAGATAGTGATTTTGTTGTGGTCTGATAGTGGTGTTTGTGGGTTGACTGTGAACGCCCTGATGGACTCTAAGCTGAGGTCAGTAATGAAGTAGTCTACTGTACTGTTCCCTAGAGGTGAGCTGTATGTGTATCTCCCGTAGGAGTCCCCTCGGAACCTGCCATTGACTATGTATAGACCCAGCGAGCGGCAAAGCTGTATGAGTTGAGGTCCTAGCTTGTTAATGGCGTTGTCGTGATTGTTTCTAGGGGGGCAGATTAGGGAAGAGAGGCTGCTACAGCCTGGTAGGTGTTGGTCACCTTGGTTGCTCAGGGTATCAGGTTCTTGACCTGTCCTGGCGTTTAGGTCTCCGCAGACTATAATGTGGCCACGAGATTGGAATTGGATAATTTCGTCCTCCAAGATGGGGAGCATGTCATCTTTAAAATATGGTGATTCAATAGGGGGGATGTAGGCAGCACAGAGAAAGACATTTTTTTCGGTAAGGGTAAGTTCTTTCTTTATCTCCAACCAGATGAAGAAAGCACGAGTTTTAACAAGCTTAATGTAGTGGGACAGTTCTGACTTGTACCATATTAACATACCTCCAGAGTCTCTTCCCTGTTTTACCCCTGAGAGCTTGGTGGATGGGACAGTGAGTTCTCTGTAGTTGGTAGGGCAGCCGGTGGGGCTGTTTACTCTGGCCCATGTCTCTTGCAGCACAACAATGTCTGTGTCTGAAATTTCTGCGATGAAGTCTGGGTTCCTGCTCTTAATCCCAAAGGTGTGTGACCTTAGACCTTGTATATTCCAACTGGAAATGGTGAAAGATTTGTAATCCATTATGGCTTGTACTGGATCATGTGTGTGAAGATCTCCTCTATCATCTGTTGTTGTGACAGAGGTGATCTATATGGTGTGGTGTTGGTATGTGATTGTGTGCGGCCTGGGGGTGTGTGCAGGAGGGGTGGTGGCAAGGGGGGCCACGCCTGGATTCCAGCAGCCTGTGCGTATGTGTGTGTGTGTGTGTGTGTTCTTGGCTGGGGCAGCGTGGTGGCGTGTGGTGCTGCTCTTGGAGGCGGGTCCAGGTGTCTTCTGGGTGGTGCAGCAGGTCTTCTGGGTGTGGCTCTGGGTGGGGTGTTTCTTCCTCCGCTGCTCCTGTGGGACGTGGTCGGCCTTTGGTTGAGAGCGATGTCCTTTAGAGTTGTAGCAAAGTGAGGGACTAGCCTTTTGAAGATGTGCACAGTGTCGTACAAGCTGTGCTGGTCTAGTATGGGATGGGGTGCGAAGAGGACATTTTGTTTTGTTGCACAGTCTCTGGAGATCTCTGCATTCAGTCTCTGGATGAAGCTGGGGTGGTAGCAGTGCTGAGATTATTATTTTTGTATTAGGGAAGGTTGAGGTGGCCTTTTCTGTCACCTTTTTTATCTCCTTCGCCACTTGTTCCCCTGTTTGTGATCTCAGGTTGTTTGTGCCTGTGTGAACGATGATGTGCGTTGGAGTCCCAAGGTGTTCTTCTGACAGCAGCTCCATTGCGCGTTTGGTGTTCTGGCACTTTAACTTTTCCACTCTGTGGTTTGGAAAAAGTTTCTTTTCATCCAAGAGGTTGCCATTTGAGTCGATCAGGAGTACAATTTGTGGGCTTCCTTGGGATCCTGTGGTGAGGGTTGTTTGAGACAGCAGGGGTCCGGGTGAGGGTTGGGTCAAGGTGTCTTTGGTGGGGGGGGGGTTCTGGGGGTGTTTCTAGGCTTGGGGCAGCTTCTGGTTCATTGTTTTGGTCCTGTGTTACTGTCTCTGTTCTCCCAAGCTGTGTGTTAGTTGGCATTTGCGTTCTGGCATCCTCTGTGATGCTGCGTAGTTTTATTATTTCTGTTTTGAGCTCTTCAATTTCAGTCTTCAGTCGGTTGATTTCCTGATTCAGTGCCTCGTAGTCTCTGGGTCTGTTTTGCAAAGTCTTGAGCCTTTCCACTTCAGCCCAGATAACCGACAGGCCTTTCTCCTCTTCTTTGTCATGGGGACTGGGTGTGATGGGGGTCTTGTTTAATTGCTGCTCCATTTGCACTTGAATAACCTCCATCTTGGAAAATCTTTCCCTTAAGTCTCTGAGTTCTTTGAACCAGTTGGGCTCAATGGCATGGTTCCCTTTGTTGGACTCAACTGGGAGTAGAGGTGAGTCGTTTTCTTCAGAGAGTGTTTCTGCTCTCTTCTTTATTGTCAAAAAGGATTTTTCAAAGGGGGTCATATCTCCCTGAATCAAGACTGTTCCTGTGAGGTAGAAGTGTGTAGTAGTCTGGTTTCCTTCTGTGCCCCATACCAATTTGCATGATTCTTTGTTACCTGTTTTGGTAGCAGAAGGAAAGTGCTCTATTGTGGCCTCGTACCAAATCAGGGGATATTCCGTGTGGAAGGTTAAGTTGGTTTGGCGTCCATCATTGTCAAAGTCTGCAAATAGTGTGTCTGGAAAATCCTGAAGGTGTTTGTTCTTGAAGATCTTTTTCTCTGAGCCCTTCAACTCGTCTGGGTATGGGACTCTCAGAGGTGTGAAGTCCTGCTGGGAGGCCAGGCAGACCTAAACCTTAGCTATTGTTCATCTGAGTACCGTCGTTTCACACCTCTTAGTGCAGGCCTGTTTCTGGTAAAACTTGGGCTTCAAAACTTCTCCAAACTAATTTAATCTGGATTATAAATTTGTTTTCTTTTCCTTTTTTAAGCCAGATGTTTAGTTACAAAGCCACGTTTACCAGTGTTTGAGTTGAGTTAGGCCTACCAGACCGTTGGTACTCACTCAGGTTCTCACTCAGTTGGTGAAAGGCTGGATTTTGAGTCTGTTCCTTTGTTCCTGAAGAGGTTCCTGAAGAGGTATTTGTATCTTGATGTGTTTGTCCAAAATAAATTAGTTCCAGATAGGTTTTGTGAAAAATGATAATGGCAATACAACCCTCTTATGGTCCTTGGTAGGTTTCTGCTGAAATATCCAAGTTTTTTCAAGTTTGAATGTAGTTTTTTCCAGATTTCAGCAGGAGCTAGATAAGGTATGTCTGCTCATCTCTGTGGTCAAGCTCTGTGTCCTGGATATCCTGGATACACCCGACATGGCGTTTCTGCACACGCCAGATGTGCTCCATTCGTATTTGGTCCAGGAGTGGGACCCCCATTAGGTCCCTGCCACTCAATCCACCCAGTTCCTGCAACAACCGCTCGATGTTTGTGATGGTTGCCTCCACACCACGTGTCCGACGGCGGCAGTATTTGCCTAGTTCCATTTTTGTTATCCTGGCATCCACAATGGCATCTGTGATGGCTGGCAGCCCCTCTCTACGTAACTGCTCTCGCTTTGCCCGCCGCAACAGAGCGAGATCGCCTGCATCCCACTCAAAGATGCAGGCGGACAAAGAACCCATGAAAGCAGGGTAGAGAGGGTGGGCATCTGTCGTGCAGCCAACAGCCAGCCTCCTCATAAAATGCCAAATGTCCAGCCTTATGTGGAGGTCTGGCCACTCGTGGAACCTGGACTGCAGCTTGCTGGTCCCCTCACTCACACAGCAGCCACAGTCCACGTAGAGGAGGATGGGGGGTGCCACTGCTGCCTGGCGGTATCGAGCCATTATTCCAGCCACCATTCTGTCAAGGCCTGGACCCTCCTGTACTGACAGGACACTGATTAATATTTGGTCAATCTCGTTGCCGATCGAGGTTAACCAAAGGCCTGTTCCCTTTCCGTGCCCAGCCAGTTTTTTTGTGATCTGGAATTTAACAGCAACAATGTCAAAAATCAAACATTTGAACACACAACAGTATATGAAATAATTTAATTGGATTATGCCTACAGAATGTTTTTGATTGACCAAATTTGTAGAATAGCACATTACAAGGGGTACATTTATGTCAATTACAGAATATTTCTTACCTTCTTAGTGGAATCCATTTTCAAAATGGAGCCAAATGAAGATGTAATGCTGGCCTTAATATGTTCTATGCATGACAGGATGTGCCTGCCATACACAGAAAGCAGCCAGCGACTGGTGGGCACCTCGATCGGCTCTGGGGGTTCCTGACAGACCACAGGGAAGAGGCTCGGCTGATCTATGAAGTTGGCATACTCGCCCAGATAGTGTGACAACCTGGACAGCCATTCTTCCCCGTGGTTCTCTTTTAGCTGCTTGGCCAGGCGTGCTGGACTGTTGCCCAGAGTCCGGTCACGCAGCAGCCGGATGACACGAATGTCACAAGCATATCTGAAAATGCATATCATTGCTGTGATTAATTACACAATAATAGAAGAGTAATATAAATGATTTATGTCAAGGTTTCAAGAATATTTTGTCACATACATAAAATTACGGATGTAAAATATGTAGTCACATTTATGTGGTTACTTGCTTTGTGTGTGTGTGTGTGTGTGTGTGTGGGCCAGGGGCTAATGTGAGTGCATCTGTCGCCATCTTGGCGTAACGGTTTTACTTACTTGCAGGTCAGAATCAGCCGGAACATCCGCTGATGCGGCACATCTAGCTGGTCCCGGACGGTCTGGCTGGTTGACAGGTAACTCAGAGAACACACAGTGCACCTGAGTGTTTCAGTCACCATTAGATAGTACCTGTCAATATCCAGGACCTTCCGAGCCCGCTTGTGTACTCCATACCCCGTCAGCTGTTTACCACAGCCAGGACAATGTACCCTAACCTTCCACAGGTGGTAGGGCATCCAGACCATCAGCCGATGGGTGAAAAAACGGTCTGGGGTTGGCTTTTGATGGTAAATAAGCGCTGGCACCGGAGGCTCGTACCAAAGCTTGAGATCTGCCTGCAGTTTGCCAGACAGAAACAGAGTGGTGGAAATCCACCTCTGGTCCTGAATGGGGATGTTTTTTTTCATTTCCCCTGGCAACCAGTATCCAGCAGCCGGCTCCAACCCTTCAGGCTCATTCTATTTGGAAGACAGAAATTACATATCACCTTGTTAATGCAAGATACACTCAGGGTAACTAACACAACAGTTGTTAAAATTAATAGATTTCTGTACTCACAGAGGGTTCTGCCCTACTGGTGCGTACAACAATACCAGGGGTCCTCACAGAGGGTATAGAGGGGCTGGGGGTCCTCACAGAGGATGTAAAAGGGCCGGGGGTCCTCACAGAGGGTGTAGAGGGGCTGGGGGTCCTCACAGAGGATGTAAAAGGGCCGGGGGTCCTCACAGAGGATGTAAAAGGGCTGGGGGTCCTCACAGAGGATGTAGAGGGGCTGGGGGTCCTCACAGAGGATGTAGAGGGGCTGGGGGTCCTCACAGAGGAAGGGCTGGGAGTTCTCCGAGCTACTAAATTTGGTTGTAATGTTGCAGAGTGTGAGCCACCGAAACGGGATTTAGTGAACTGAAAAGAGAAAAAACAAATTAAGAAACTAAACCAATAAAAAACCGTCTTCTCAATATGCATAAGAAAGTATTCACCATTGCCAAACTTGGAGGAGGCCGCAGAAATCCACCAGAAGATGATGCCTTGGACTCCTGCACTGCAGCTGCAGCAGGAGCCTGTGTGGCAGGCTGCTAAATAAATATGACAGGATACATTAGTAATATGATGGGATACATGAAGTAACAGACAGCATCATGGTTGACATGTTATGCAAGATTGATAATCAGAAACCATTTTGTCAATCTTACCTTAGAAGTGTGGAATCCACAGTTGCAGGCCACTGACTCTCCAAAGAGCATAGTCTGCCCATGGATATGCATGGGGCATTTCTCAATCTATATCGATGTAAATGCAAATTTAAATTCCTTTTTTATTTTACTCTTATGCAAAGTTTTACTGATATTGCATGTGTTATTACATTGTCAATTATTAAACTGTTACAAAATAATTGCCACATTATTATTTATCATATTACATTATTACTTTACCTTCTGATAGAGATCATGCCACTTCCGCTGCCTTGGAGCTGGCCTGTTTCCCCCAGAAGGCCATATGCCAGTGGTGGCATATGCCTTCAGCCTCTTCAGCCACTCTCCTTCTCCCATTCCCTTATGGCTTTTAGGTTTGTTGTTCATCTAAAGACAACGTGGTCACAGGCAATGAACAGTAAGCAACTATAGACAAACACTGAATAATACACTGACACTGCTGCATTAAATATATAAAGCCAATAAACCACTACTCATGTATCCATAATGACCTTGCAGGTCCAATGGGGACGATGATGAAGGGTTAAAAGTTTTAAATGGGTAGAAGTGGCCCACATACTGGTAAGGCCATTCTGGAAAATTAAATTTTACTGTGACTACTTAGTAACTGGAGTGTAAACAGGGATCGTAAAATAAAACCTATTAGTATTTGAAATAAAATCTATTAGTATTTAAAATAAAACCTATTAGTACTTCAAATAAAATCTATTAGTATTATTACTATGACCAGCAGGTACTACTATTCATTCATTCCATTGTAGTAACATAGTAATTACGTTGTAATTTATCTCGACGTGATGGGCACTCCAGATCGGAGCATCCCTTGAGATCTAATTATAGGGAAGAGTAACTTACACAAACAGAATGCGATCAATTATATAAAAAACTCGTGAACGGAGATAATGAACTCCTTAGTTTTCATTCATTCGAAAACGTAACAGTTAGTTTTCATTCATTCAAAAAAGGCGAGTGTTAACGGTCCGTTAGCATTAGCGATTATAGCCAAAGTGAGTGAAGCAAAATCAAAAGTACCAAACTCACTTTATGTGAAAGATTACTATAATCGGTAGATAATTTGCAATAGTGATCTGGACTTCTGGACATCTGGACTTACGTTGAGAGGTGAAAGTCTTACTACCGAATCAGGGTGTAGCGCGCATCAACAGATCCGACGTGAATGTCGCGTAGCAAGGGCAATGTCAATCACCCACTTGTCCCGGTCATCCCGCAACGTGATTGGATAAATTCCAATCTAACAATGGACAGCAGCGTACGTGATTGGTTGTCGTCCAATTTAACAATGGACTGCATAACAGCCGAACTCGAGCCAGGTAGAGCTACATCCGCCTCTCGCCCAAGAGCCGCGGGTTCGAGACCCGGTCGGTCTATTGTTTTTTCGGGAAGTCCGAGCCCGGTCGACCCCTACCATTAGAGGGTATTCTTATACTTTCCTAAGTTTTATATGATTTTACATTAACATGCCACTATATACAGATAAATAATAAGTCTATACTACCTTATACACTTAACTATCTGTTTCTCCTGGAGTCGGACTCTTTAGATCCGGTTAAGAGAGTGTAAGGGAGAGAAAGGAGGAGAAACAAGAGAGGAGGGAGGCCCCGGCCTGTGGCTCTGGCAGGGTTAGGTTTTAGAGTTAGCGTTAGGCTTACGTAGTGTGCCAAATTGGACCTTAAAGGCACTGGCCTACGGTTCCGGGATCTCCCCCCTAATAAGTACTTCTCCTGTAAATAAATGATTATGTGAGTGGGGGATCTGTTTGTTCCCCCCGGTGTTGTGTTGAAGAATTAGTGGGAGGGCTCAGTCCCCGTCTTGACCCCGGGCCCCAGGGGATCCAGCGTCCCCGTACGGGGGAGGAGTGGGAAAATGATGTGGGATGGGAAGCCCCCAGTCCCGGGTCAGCAAAAACCTGTGGATGGGTCCTCCCCAGCGCAGCGTCGCCGCAATAAAATCGACGCCAGAAAGGGAGTACGGGATTTGATAAGTGCTAATTTGAATAAATAAATGGTTAAATAAACATAAAGAAAATATATAAATATATACATATAGCTGTCTAACTGTGATGGAAGTATGAATGTGTGTAAAAGGGGGGAGGGGGGGAAAAAGATGAGAAAAGGGGAGAGGGGGGCAGAAGGGAAATAAAACTACAACATGCAGGATAAAAAACAATATTAAAACAGGCACAAATCCACACTTAACAAAATCATGCCGTTTTAAAGAATTAGAAAGGAATAAAGACAGCAAGCATAAATACAATATATATATATATATATATATATATATATAAATATGTATATAAGAAAATGACATAAAAAGACCTGACATAGGATGGGAAAAAAAGAGAAAGACAGAGAGGGAGAAAAAAAGGAATAGACTTGAGGAGAGAGAGTGTGTATAGGGAACAGGCTTGTCATAGGTCTCACTTTGAGTTTAGAAGACAAATAATTTGTTAATTTACCAGTAGATATTTATTGTGAGATTGGGTTAGAACCGACTGTAATTATTGTATAACCCATAAACACACACATATATATATATATATAAAAAAAAAAAAAAATGTTCCTCTCGCCCCACGTGGGCGGTGTCTCCTTCAGGCTCGGGTCCTCTACCAGAGGCCTGGGAGCCTGAGGGTTCTGCGCAGGATCTTAACTGTTCCTAGCAATGCGCTCTTTTGTACAGAGATCTCTGATGTTGTTCCTGGTATCTGCTGGAGCCATTCTCCCAGCTTGGGGGTCACTGCCCCTAATGCTCCGATCACTACTGGTACCACCGTTGCCTTCACACTCCACATTTTCTCTAACTCCTCTTTCAGCCCTTGGTATTTCTCAAGCTTCTCATGTTCTTTCTTTCTGATGTTGCTATCACTGGGGACTGCTACATCTATCACCACCACTGTCTTCTCATGTTTATCCACCACCACTATGTCAGGCTGATTGGCCATCACCATCTTGTCAGTCTGGATCTGGAAGTCCCACAGGATCTTGGCCTGTTTGTTCTCTGTCACCTTTGGGGGGTTCTCCCATCTTGACCCTGGGACCTCCAGTCCATACTCTTTACAGATGTTCCTGTACAGTATGCCCGCTACCTGGTTATGCCTCTCCATGTATGCCTTGCCTGCCAGCATCTTACACCCTGCTGTGATGTGCTGGACTGTTTCAGCGGCTTCTCTACACAGCCTACACCTGGGGTCCTGTCTGATGTGGTAGACCCCGGCCTCTATTGCTCTGGTGTTCAGGGCTTGTTCTTGTGCAGCCACGAGTAGCGCCTCTGTGCTGTCCTTTAGTCCAGCCTTTTCCAGACACTGGTATGTCTTTTCCATATCAGCCACTTCCTCAATTTGTCGATGGTACACGCCATGCAAGGGTTTGTCCCTCCATGATAGCCCCTCTGGTTCCTCGACCTTACTGGGCTTTTGTTGCCTGAGGCATTCACTTAGCAGTTGATCATTGGGGGTCATTTTCTTGATGTATTCCTGGAGGTTCGCCGTTTCCTCCTGGACAGTAGTTCTGACACTTACTAGTCCTCGGCCCCCTTCCTTTCGCTTAGTGTACAGCCTCAGGACACTGGACTTGGGGTGGAACCCTCCATGCATGGTAAGGAGTTTCCTTGTCTTGATATCAGTGGCTTGTATCTCTTCCAGTGGCCAGGATATTATCCCAGCTGGGTATCTGATTACTGGCAGGGCATAGGTGTTAATGGCCTGGATCTTATTTTTGCCGTTCAGCTGACTTTTCAGGACCTGTCTTACCCTCTGTAGGTATTTGGCTGTGGCTGACTTCCCAGCTGCCTCCTCATGATTACCATTTGTCTGTGGGATCCCTAGGTATTTGTAACTTTCCTGCACATCTGTGATATTCCCTTCAGGTAGGTCAACCCCTTCAGTTGTGATCACCTTTCCTCTTCTAGATATCATCCGCCCACATTTATCTAGTCCGAATGACATCCCAATGTCTTTGCTGTAGATCCGGGTGAGGTGAATTAGGGAATCAATGTCACGCTCATTCTTGGCATACAGCTTGATGTCATCCATGTAGAGGAGGTGGTTGATGGATGTTCCACTTCGGAACTGGTATCCGAAGCCACTCTTTGAGATGATCTGGCTGAGGGGGTTTAGGCCTATGCAGAACAGCAGGGGGGACCGAGCATCTCCTTGGTAAATGCCGCATCTGATGTTCACCTGTGCAATTGGCTTTGAGTTGGCCTCCAGAGTTGTCTTCCACAGCCTCATTGAGTCCTGGATGAACTCTCTTAGTGTCCTGTTGATGTTATACAGTTTTAAGCATTCCAGTATCCATGTATGTGGCATTGAGTCATAGGCTTTCTTGTAATCAATCCAGGCAGTGCACAGGTTGGTGTTCCTCGTCTTGCAATCTCGGGCAATTGCCCTGTCAACCAGTAGCTGGTGTTTGGCTCCCCTGGTGTTGTTGCCTATTCCTTTCTGTGCTCTGCTCATGTATTGCTCCATGTGCCTACTCATCTTAGTCGCTATGATGCCTGATAGAAGCTTCCATGTGGTGCTGAGGCAGGTTATAGGCCGGTAGTTAGATGGTATTGTTCCCTTCTGGGGGTTCTTCATTATGAGGACTGTCCGGCCCTGGGTTAGCCACTCTGGGTGGTTTCCCGATATCAGCAGCTGGTTCATCTGTGCTTCTAGGCGCTCATGGAGTGCTGTCAGTTTCTTAAGCCAGTAGGTATGAATCATGTCGGGCCCTGTCCAGCTCTTCATTTTGGACACTCTGGTTTGGATGTCTGCTAGTGTGATGACTACTGGGTCTTGTTCTGGGAGTTGGCTGTGCTCTGCCTGTAAGTCTGTCAGCCATTGGGCATTGGTGTTATGTGTTGCCTCCTTCTCCCAGATGCTCTTCCAGTATTGCTCAGTTTCAGCCCTAGGTGGGTCTGTTGTCACCTTGCCCCCCTGCCATTGAGAGTAGACCTTAGCTGGGTTGGTGGAGAACACCTGGTTTATTCTCCTGGCCTCTACCTCTCTTGTGTATCTCGGGTAGCTAGTGCTGTGAGCTTAGCAGTCTCCAGTGCCTCAGCTGTGGACAGTTTGTTGTATTTCTTGGGCAGTTCTTTCCTCAGATTCACACCTCTGCTTAGTTCTGTTAGAACACTGACTTCTCTCCGTGCTGCCATGATCTTTGCCTCTAGCCTTCTCCTCCATGGGGCAACCTTCTGGCTGTGATGGAGTGGTAGGGACAGTTTGCAGTGCAGTGTTCAGGTCCTCCAGTAGAGACTGGTCTGTTACTTTGTTCTTTAGCCTTGGCAAGCAGGTAGTTGTGTTCCCCCAGGATTTCACGATTCTCTTTCTCAGGTCAGCTGCCCTTGTGTTTAGTCTTTCTGGGGCTTGGTACCCAATCTCGTTATTTGCTGACCTGTCGTCCTGGCTCCCCCTTGCCGTAGCATCTTTGTACCGTGGATGAGGTACAACGCTGTACCTCATCGATCTCTAGCTGTGATAGCAACCTCTTATTGCGGATATTCGAACACTGAGCTAGGAGCTGTTTCTTAGTCAGTGAGGATGTGGGGTTTCGAAGCAACCATTTCTCCCACATCCTCTGCATGTACCCTCTCTCACTGGGGTTACTCCCGTAGTAACACTCCATCAGTACCATGTTCTCTGCCCTGCTCCATGAATGTCTTGTTCCAGTAGCCAATTTAACATCAGGGTGTCCTGGTTCCTCAACCCCTAACGCGGACCTTGTTGTCCCAGGCGCCGTCCGAGCCGGTATGACTCTATTTATTGTATCGCTCATCGTGAGGTATAGGCATGTATAGCCTATGTATAGGCTATACATGTATAGGCATGTATATATATATATATATATATATATATATACACACCCCTATCTAAATCCAAAACAACCATAATATATACAAATAGAAGGAATAATGAATTCTTAGTTAAGAACATAAATAAATACACAAAGTAAATAAGGAATGCCAAATTAACCCGGCCCTCTTTTATGTGGGTCAGAAGCATATGCTGCGCTGGGGAGGACCATCAACAGGAAATTAGTAAAACCAAAAAACATCATTTATGTAGGAATTGAATTTATTAAAGTAATTTATTGTCCTGGTGGTACGGCTTGCTTCTTGGCACGTGGAACTCCTCCGGAGGGAGAAAATTGTGTGGGGGCCAGGGCTGCATCCTCTGGTACCGGAGGGGAAAAAAGAGTAAGTTAGGATCCCTCGGTTCGGTTGTCCTCCGCCAGTCCACCCAATGACCCCCCGTCCTCTCTCCGTCCCCTGGGTTAGGATTAGGGTTAGGATAGAGGGTTAGGGTTAGGATAGGAGGTTAGGGTTAGGGTTAGGAAAGAAGGTAAAGGTTAGGGTTAGGAAAAAGCGTGAGGGTTAGGGTTAGGGGAAAGGGGGTTAGGGTTAGGGAAAAGGGGTTAGGTTTAGGGTTAGGATAGAAGGGTTAGGGTTAGGATAGAGGGTAGAGTAAGAGTTAGGATAAGAAAGAGGTTAGGGTTAGGGTTAGGGTTTAGGCTTAGGTTTAGGGTAAGGTTTTAGGGTTAGTGTTAGGCTTAGGGAATGTGCCAAAGTGGACCTTAGAGGCACTGGCCTACGGCTCCGGGATCTCAACTCCAAAAAAAATATTATTTAAAATAAAAATAAAAATAAAAATCTCCTCCTGTATACTATAGGGTTGTCTATTTATTCCCCATGGTGTTATGTTGGATAGTCAGTGGGAGGGCTCGGTCCCTGTCATAGTCCCGGGTCCCAGGGGGTTCAGCGTCCCCATTCGGGGGAGTGGGGAAATGATGTGGAATGTGGAGACCACATATCCAAGAACAGTGCAATCTTGTGGACATGTCATCCCCAGCGCAGCGCCGCCGCAGTCCGACCCGTTGCTGAAGATGGGTGTACGGGATCTGGATTAATTATTGGCCCAATTACAAACAATGGTTAAATAAATACATGAAAAAATACATATAAATATGGCTGTCTAATTGTGTATTGGCTGGGTATTCGTTTTTTTTTTTTTTTTTTATGCTTATAATTCTCTATGTGTCTGTGTGTGGTGGATGTGTGGCTAGGTAAACGGATAGGGGGGAAGAGAGAGGGGGTCCGAAGGGAAAAATAAACAACAACATGCATTAGGGCGCAAAAACAATTATTAATAGGCAGGAAAAAAGTCCACACTTAGTCAAACCATGCAATTTTAAAGAATTATAATGAACACTTGGAAGACAGCAATCATAAATAACATAGAAATTAATATATATATCTCAAAAGGGACATAGAAGGACCCAACAGTCAGATGACAGAAAGAAGAGGGAGAGACAAAACAAAAGAAGGGAAGAGAAAACGAAGAATAGGGACGAACAGACATGGGGAGGAAAAGTAAATAGGACAGGTTTGTCATACGTCTCCCTGTGGGTTAGATATCTAATAATTTCTCTGTATGATATTTAATATGAAATTTGGTTAGGCCCGATTATAATTAGTATATATATATATATATATATATATATATATATATACACACACATACATATATATAAAACAAATATATCAATGATAATAATAATGGATAAATATATAAATATAAATAAATAATTAAATGAAATAAGTTAAATAAAGAAGCCTATTTTGATCCGGCCCTCTTTTTTTGAGGGTCAGAAGCGTGCGCTGCGCTGGGGAGGAACATCAACAGGAATTCAGTGAAGCAAAAATCATCATTTATGTAGGATTTGAATTTATTTAAGTGTTTTATTGTCCTGGTGGTTAGGCTTTCTTCTTTGGCACGTGGGTGTCCTCCGGACGGAGAGCATTGTGTGGGGGCCAAGGCTACATCCTCTGGTGCCGGAGGGGAGAGAAGAGTAGGTTAGATCCCCTCGGTTTGGTTGTCCTCCGCCATTTCACTCAATGACCCCCCCATCCTCTCTCCGTCCCCTGGGTTAGGGTTAGGGTTTAGGGTTAGGGTTAGGGTTAGGTGTAGGGGAAAATTAAATTGGTACAGTCTTAAAAAAGACTCTTCCAAATGCACTGGCTCACATCAGTTCTTTTTACTGCTGAAATATGTTTTCATCTTTTCCTGTCTGGGGGGTCTCTCTCCCCCTTCTCTCACTTGGATGGTGTTAGGGTAAATAAACAGCCTTTTTCAATGTGCTAATGTTCTGTCTCCCCTAGCGAGTACATAAAAACAAAAAAAACCAAAAACAAAACAAAAAAAAATATATATAAAAAAAAAACAATTAGCTCGTTTGAGGCTTCAGGGGTGAGTATCCTCTATCCCACTACTATACATTTAACTGTTTCATCCAATTTTCTAGGATTCCTTGGGCTGTTCCGGCCGTCCAGTGGACTCCATTTCTCTCCAGGCGGACGAGATCCTCCTCAATCCCTTCAAGGGTCCTGAAATTTTCTTGGAGGTGTTGGTTTAACTCCCTCATCAAACCCCTCGCCTGAGCTGCTACCTGAGCTAAACCTTGAACCTGTGTCACAAATATTTCTGCTTGAGGAAAAACCTTTTTGCTGAGTGCCATTATCTGTGAAAACTGCTTTTGAATTGTACTAGGCTGGTTCCCTTTCAGGCAGTTATTAAGCCCCACCGCCAGGACTACTTTCTTTACCCGAGGGTTCGGGTCCAGTCTCTCCAGGACCCCTTTAAGGTGGTGAATTTGGGCCCCGGGGAAGCTGTCTATCTGGACTAGGGGGTACGGATTCCTAGGAATTCTATCCAGGTTACAATCTCCTATCACTAGTATCGGTCTTCTAATATTTATCCTCCAGGTGGCGATCTTTTGATACACACTTGGGTGTGTAAATGGTCCCAAGGGGACCAAACTGGAGTCTAGAATGACCGGACCTGGTGAATCTGTGACGTGCGTGGTCTCTGTCACCCCCCCAGGATCCCTCCTCCCCCCTCTCCGCCCTACTTCCAGCTCCCTCTGGACCTCAGGTAAGTTTGTAGTCCCTTCTGGTAAGTATTCATTATTTCTGTTCACAGGTGGTTTATTAGTTTGATTTTCCTGAATTACAGGTGAGTATTCCCTCCTTTCTCTAATGGATGTATCTACCTGTTTACGTCCCATCTCTTTATCAGGTGTATTTCCCCCCCCCGGGGCTATTTCCCCTTCCCCCCGGTGTATCTTGGGTCCCCTTTTCCAGTGTTACTTCCCCCTCCCTTA
This sequence comes from Siphamia tubifer, assembly GCA_020466265.1. Taxonomy (NCBI): domain Eukaryota; kingdom Metazoa; phylum Chordata; class Actinopteri; order Kurtiformes; family Apogonidae; genus Siphamia; species Siphamia tubifer. The sequence continues at coordinate 5,769,429 of CM035793.1, forward strand.
ACCCTAGATTTTGTTGTCTTTCCCCCACATCCCCATTTAACCCCAATGATTTCTTTTTATCCTTAAGCGCTTTCTTTTTTCTCCTAACTAGGTGGAAATCCCCCTCCTCCCCAGATTGTGTTCCCGGAAAGATCTCCTCTAGCCCCTCCACTGCCACATTGGTCAACCGTCCCAAATTTTCAGTAAGTATTGTTGGGAATTAATATATATATCCATATGTATGACATATCATTTGTGAGAAGAAAGGTCACATTGCCCTCTCTGTGTGTCAAAGCTATCGGGGTTGTAAGATAAGTGAAGAGTGAATGTTATGTTGTTATGACTATATGAGGAGACAGTACTGATCCATGACGTCAAAGGACGTCAGGGAAACTGGTTAGAGCAGGTTTAGGGTGAGGAACGAGTATCTGAAAATGGACTATAAAGGACTGTATATGTCAGAATAAACTGAGTCTTTTTCTACTCAACTTCCGGTGTCGACATCTTTGTTCCATGATGAAAATCTACAACATTTGGCGCCCAACGTGGGGCCCAATAAGGCAGTTCGTGACCGCTGGGCAGTGGCTGATACACCGTGACCACAGGTACCAGGTAAGAACCTTTGAATCTTACTACAAGGTCATGCTGCTCAGACACTGCCCGGTGATCCGAATAACACCTTCGAATGAATGAATATTTGTAAATAACACTGAATTTGGGAGGAAAGGTCCACTCACCAACCGGTAAAAATAAGAGAAGAGCTCTTCTGTTTTACTTCTTGGTGATTACTAAATTTGACCCGGGTCAGAAGGAGTGATTGGCTAAGGTAATGTATGTGATTTATGAAGGTTTTGAGAGTGCGTGTGTGTGAGAAAGCGGTGAAGACGGAGTGGGAGACCTGTGCTGCAGGTTAGAATCTGTGGTTGGCTAAAGTAATGTATGTGATTTATGAAGGTTTTGAGATTGATGTCTCCAATACTAAAGATTGACCAAGCAGAGTAGGCTAAGACAATAAGCAAGGTACCATATTATTCTTACACATATACTAATATTGATTGAAGTAATAAGAAAATATTAACAATAAAAGAACAGTAAAGATGTAGTGAAGGCAGAAATTCTAATGAGGCTTATTTAAAAGTCTCTACCTAATACATAAACATTGTAGAAATTCTATAATTAATGAAGATTAGAATAACATATGTATAAAATAAAGATAAAAGACAAATAAAAATAGTTATATAAACAATTATGCATAAGAAAACCAAAACAAAACAAAACATGCACAACATGCATTAACTTAATTGATATCCTTAAATATTTTGAAGGAAATATCTGTGCTATTTCAAAGAAACATGTGAAATTTGGTTTTATAATGAAACTGAGCTGTTAATGTGACACATGAGGTAAATAAATATGTTGATTTGAGTATTGTATCTATGAACCATAGCATTAGTAGTAAAATATTAAAAGAATTGCTCAGATAATGTATGCTGATTAGACTAAATATTTCTATATCAGAAAATACAAATTTGGATATTAATTTGAAAAACATTAAGTCCATTTAGTTTGAGAAATAAATTAGCAGAGGAGGTTCATTCTTTAGAGCGGTAGAATGGATTTAAGGACAGTTTGAAATCATATAAGTTTAGATATAGGAGGTAAGATGGACTCAACAAAAAGACGACAAGCTTTTGACGACTGCATGACCAAAATGACTATTTTTATTTTTTATTTTTAAAGTGTACAGTGGACTTAAAGACGGCGATAATGACAAAGGACATTAGAGATAGTAGTTAAAGAATAAATAAATAAATAAATAAAAGCATTAGACATTGGGTGCAGAAACATCCTATAAGTATAAGTACTCTTACAGACTATGTAAATCATGCCGTGCATGATGATAAAGTGACGAAATAATGATAAGAAAGGGCATTAGAACAGGAGACAATATACATATGGAGACAGAGGGAGAGTGAGAGGAAGAAAACAAGATTAAGAGGAAGAAGTAGGAATAGAAATTTCCAAAAATGAGGGACAACGCAAAGTGGAAGAAAGATTATGGATGTCGATAAATACAACAAGAAGGGCTTTTTATCATATTTTAATGAACTACATAAGACTAACAACAACAACAAAAAAGAAAATGTAGAGATTCTAATGTATAATAAATAAATATATAAATATACCATCTGATAAAAGTAGAAGTACTGATTCAACAAATTCAGTGATGAAGTTTTCTTTATTTTGTTTTTGTTTGTTTTGTTTTGTTTTTTGTTTTTTTTTTACAAAAGAGTGTTTAAATGTTTTGCTTTGAGCTATTCATTGACCAATTTGAATTCTAAATTCAAGAATATACATGGACATTGATAGAAATTTAGATTGTGTGTTGTTTAAGGGATATAACGCCTTGATGTGAGTTCAATTAAGAAGGTGGGTGCGGAGAAGCCTGTCTATGAGTCAATTAATAGGTATAACGAGATACCTGAGTGATTATTGTTATAAGGTGTGGGATACACCTGTGATGTGAATTTTGGTTAATAGGTATAACGAGATACCTGAGTTACAGAGATATGATAGAGACAGTTAGAGAACAATACATTTGAGAAGAAATTGTTGTGTGTGTATGTATGTATGTATATATATATATGTATATATATATATATATATATATATATATATGTATGTGTATGTATATATATATATATATATATATATATATATATATATGTATGTGTATGTATATATATATATATATATATATATATATATATATATATATATATATATATATATATATATGGCATAAGTATTAAAAAGATATCTGTTCCTAGGAACAAGTGTGTGATTGAGTGGTTGAAGGTGCACCTATTTGTCTTTGTTTATATATGTGCTTGTATGTTCGTATGTCTATAAATCTATGTCTGCATGTCTATATGTTCAAATTGTTCTTTTGTCTGAGGCATGAGAATGGGTGTGAAGAGCTGATTAGAAGTCCGGAGAAGAGGGCTTGTATATACTGTTTTGTTAACATACTTGTGTGTGTGCTTGTGAGTGAGCGAGAGAGAGAGGGTGTGATGAGCGGATTAGAAGTCCGGACAAGGGGGGCTTGCAATTCGTTATTTTCAGGTTTAGCGTGTGTTTTGGGTCACAGAGGACACGAAATCGGTGAAAACTGTGGAATTACGTGTTACGTTTAAGCAGTTTGCTGTGTTCTTTTGTCCAAAAAATAAATAAATAAATAAAATAAAAGGGTATTTGTTTTGCACCTATGGCCGTAGGAGCAACGATGTGTGCTGAGAATGGTTTAAGTCTGTAGGGTTTAATTAAAGTTAAAACATATAAACAGAAATATAGCTAAAAAGGAAGTTATAATATACAGGAGCTTAAAAATTATAAAACCAAAAGTAAAAATGTCTAAACCAGTAATCAGTCCAATAATGGTTCTAGGGGTAAGGCACTTAGAAAAGAAAAAAGACATTAAAATTTCAGGTAAATGGCACAAACGGACCAGAAATCTACAGCCATGCTGGCCAGCAGAGGAGTCATTTGACGTAAGTTTATGTGAAATTATTATCAAAAATTACAAAACTAGAGACAAAAGCAAAAAACGACAGAAAAAGAGAGAGACTGAATTGGGTTTGATGGAACTTTTTAAATCTGAAGGAGGAGCTTATAGAGATAATATAAGAACATTAAAGACAAAAGCAAAAAACAACAAATAAAATAACTATTGGTCCCTTTGCATAGTTTAAAAGTGACTTTCTGACATCTGTAGTGAACACAAAGGTGTCTATTAGAGGTCAAATTCAAAGGAATTAAAATATATAAACAGAAATATAATTAAAAAGGAAAGTTAGAATATACAGAATCTTGAAATTATTAAGAGAGGAGCTGATTAGGAGTCAGATAGAGTCAAAGAAAGAATCAAAAATAGATTTAAAGAAATAAATAATAATTTCACATTTCTAAAAAGCTAAAGCAATTCAAAATTTCAAATAGAATAAATAATAATAATTTTATATTTCAAGAACAACAAAAGACACTAATGTTGGTTGATACTGGAGCAACTGACACATGTGTTTGGGTGAACTTATTCAGTGTGGGTGTCCTTCTACTTTGTTGTGTTTTGTGGAATGATAACAAAAGTGTCTGTGAGAGGAGCAGAGGAGAAGTTAGCTTAAGGTTAGCCAGAGAAGCTAAACAAAAAAGAGTGGGATCCCAGGTGTGTGGCGGATGGACGACTGAAGTTGGGGAACGATCAACCTACGACCAAAGAGGTCGTATCCCTGTTGGTAAAAACAAAAACCAAAGGACAGGGACCAACAACGGCCTCTGTCCCACACTACTGAGATCTACACCTGAAGGGGAACCATGATCACACTCTGTGTGAGAGTTTTAATGTGAGGTTAAAAGGGTTGTTGGTCTGAAGCTCACATCACTTACACTACTGTATGTGCACAATACAGTAGACTAAAGTGGGTTCTACTGTGGGTTAATACATAAGTGGGTGGTTTCTAACATTCTTCACCAAGGGTGTAAAACTGGAGTCTGGGAAAAATGTCCCAACTGTGTGGGTCATCGACCAAGTAAGGGTGACCTTTGGAGAGGTTCGGATTTTAAAAGATAGGTTTAAAATATGGGAAAGGTTTTCAATTCACTGATTAGAACAAAGTGGGATTTCCCAAAATGTGAACTATAAAAATTAAATGAAATAAAATGTGGAAAAATCAAATGAAAACTCATGAGTAAACTCATGACAGTGTGAATCTTGTAGTTGGTCAGATGTGACGGAGACTGATTAAAGTCTTTATCGGAAGGAATTACTGATTTTGCGCGGCGACGTACGATGAATCACGGTGATAAACGGTTGCGTCATTTTTTATCTTAAGATTATTTTGACCCAGATCGACGTGTCTGGAAGAGGAATGTTCCACCATGGAACATGAATAGATAATAACTAATAGGCGATTTAGCAAATGCATGTCCTTGGTTTATTTAATATAACTTTAGCTGCGGTAACAGAAGTCTCTCTCTCTATAAGATTCACATGTATGAATAATAAACACATTAAATGTCTTAATGAGTGTGAATGTTAAATATGATCAAATGATCAAAAATGATGAAGTGAAAAATGAATGTTGGGGAACTGTAAGGCTTGAAGATAAGATGGGTAAATGGAAAAATAGAATAATAAAATAATAAGATGACTTTGAGTTGAACATTAGAATAAACAGAGATAAGAGACAGAAATGTTCAAAACTTTGTTTAAAACTATGTCTAATGCAGAAAGTTTGTTTTTTCTCACACACAAGAAAATGCATCTAGTGCGTCACCTTTGCTCCAAAAACCCCCTCCCCTATCTGTCTAAAGCTCACAGCTCTGAGGTGTCTTCCAGCTCCAGTGCAGTTTCTTCCTGAAAGATGAAAGGCCACACCCACCAAGTGTCCGTCACAACAGAGGACACTGCAAACGCTCTCCCTCCCCCTCTGTAGCATTGGAACTCAAGATAAAGGCAGCTGGGGTGAGAATGTGACTGAGTACAAATATATGAAAGTCTGTTGTATGTGAATGTCCACCACACTGTGAAGGTAAACACATGGAAGACCTCGCATGTCCCATGGTGAAAACTTTGGTCGGGATGGTCCAAGTCTGATGCATCAACACAAGAAAACGTCGAGACAAAGGAGACCAATGGACAGAAGGAGCAGAGAAATGGACAGAGACAATGAAACCCAGGAAGTGACCAGTGTCAGCAACAGCCTGGAGCTGCAGATGATGATTCCTGAAGCAACTAGACTGTGAGGCACATGCAGCCACACCCCCTCCCCCCTCCCCCTCCCCCTCCCCCTCCCCCTCCCCCTCCCCCTCCCCTTTTGGAGCAGAGGCTTACACATGCTTACTAACATATCTTATGTATTGCAACGGCACATCCGCTGTCTGTACTGACGTCACACACCTTCGCCAAAGACACATTAGCATTTTTACAGCTGCTAAAAACATCTGTAGTTTAATGACATAATGACACTAGTTATTCATGACACATTCAGGAACTGTGTATTTGGTTTTATCAAAAGTAGCAGAGTTTATCTCAGACAGGCTTTAAGGAAAGAAAAATAAATAAAATAAAATAAAATAATTTTAAAATAGAAAGGATGTTAATCATTTAAAGGTTATTTCATTAACCCATTCTTATGTTCATTGTCTGATACTTTTACTTTTATTTTGGTTTCAAACAGCATGTCATACCTTTTAAATGTCCTGGACAGAGATTTATTGGTTACCCTCAGAATAGAATAAGAATAGAATGCCTTCATTATAAAGAATAGAATGCCTTTATTATAATGCTGATGCAACATGAAATGTCTAAATCTCCATGCATGCATTAAAATCTGAATCTTAGCTGGACACACATAAGCAGAAGTGTTGTCAGAAAAAAGAAAAAAAAGAGACGAAATCTTAGATTATATGTCACTAAACTGCATTACATTGCACCCAATGTTTGTTTTGAATAGAATAATAGAATAGAATATTTCCGAATAGAAAGGGGATGGTTGACTTCCCAGGATCCAACCAACCCACCTTATATGGTCTGGTATTAGATTTACCACATGGTTCATTATCTATAATTTAGGGAAAAGTTGGTCCATTGGTTTTGCTGGACGATCAATGTTGTCAATGTCTAATGGGTAACGTATGACCATGGGGGACAACACCCATGTACTTTGGGCTAATTACATGGTTTCTAATTATTTATTAAGTATTAATTGCATTAAACCAAAATGACTTTTCTGGGAATCAAGATAAGGGTTGGTAAAAAATACTAATTAAATTATATCTCAAACAAAGAGAGAGAGAGAGAGAGAACTAAAAACAAAACAAAGCAAAACAAAACGGGAAAAAAACAAAAAAAACAAAACACAACAACAGTCAGTTATGACAACCTGGTCCTGAATGTCGACAAAACTAAGGAGATCATCGTAGACTTCAGGAGATCCAGACCCAGCCACACACCCCTTCACATCAATGACACAGCAGTGGAAATCGTGAGCACAACCAAGTACCTGGGGGTGCAGATCACAGATGACCTCAGTTGGTCACTCCACACTTCCTCCCTGGTGAAGAAGGCACAGCAGCGCCTAAATTTCCTGCGACGGCTGAGAAGAGCCTCTCCCCCCTCCCCGTCCTAACCACCTTCTACAGAGGGACAATAGAGACCCTGCTGACTAGCTGCATCTCCGTCTGGTCCGGGAGCTGCAGGGCCTCAGACTGGAAGTCTCTGCGGAGGGTGGTGAGGACGGCTGAGAAGATCATCGGGGCCCCGCTCCCCACAATTCAGGACATAGCAGAGAGCCGCTGCATATCCAGAGCCCACCGGATCCTCTCTGATCCCACTCATCCCCAGCACAGACTGTTCACTCGCATGGCATCTGGAAGAAGGTTCCGCAGCATCCGCTGCAGAACGGCCAGATTCAGGAATAGTTACTTCCCCCTGGCCACCAGACTGCTGAATGACAAATAACAACCCCCCCACAAACTCATTCGTGTACCTCATGGACAATGTACTCACAGTGCACTTATCCATAACATGGACAAAAAAAATCTACCTCCTGGTTGTGAAACAACCCCCCCTATATTTGCACTACTACTTACTCTGTTTTTTGCACTATTCATTCTGCTTTTTGCACTATTCATTCTGCTTTTTGCACTATTCATTCTGTTTTTTGCACTATTCATTCTGTTTACGGCACTACTCATCCTGTTTACTCTGTTCCTCAGATGCTTTTTTTACTTATTTATTTAGTAGGTGTACTCCGGAAGCCAAGCAACGACGTCTCGTTGCCAAAAATCCCACTGTTGTGTGTATTCTTGTGCAATGACAATAAAGGAAGTCTAAGTCTAAGTCTAAGACTGTAAAGTGATTTTTGTAGAATGTAACCATTTGTTTTAGTCAGTAGAAGTTTATCAGTGTTATTATCAGATCCTTCTGTTACACAAACATAATCCAACATGTTTGATTTTAATCTTAAACTGGTCTGAGCTGAACGTAAATACTATATAGATCTATTTTATAGAAAACAGGATCTATCATCTAGTCCACAGTGAAACTTGTCATTGATGATATGACAGTAGATTTGAACTCCTTCCTCTGTGCTGGAGTCAGTGTGTTTGTTTAAACAGTTATTTTCTACAGAGGAAAAGGGGATCCTCTGGGAATTATCATAGGGTATTGTTTTTTGTTTGTTTTTGTGTATTTGTTTGTTTTGTGAGTGCTCTGTTGTGTTGTGCCATGGCTGTATGTGTGAAGGCTGTCACATGTGTGTGTGTTTTGTGAGTACCGGTATGTGTGTATGTGTGTTTATCATTACTTAACATAAGGGGGCGTGTCCTAGGGTTAAATGTTCTATTTATGAAGTATAGTTTATGTTTAAGATTTAAGCTTTTGGTCCCAGGGTGAGAAGTGTTTATGAAACTAAAGTAAATACTGGATAGAACAGATACAGTGAAGGAACACATTAGTTGAAAGCAGAGGTGTCAAACATGCGGCCCGGGGGCCATATCCGGCCCGCCTAGTGGTTCAATCCGGCCCTTTGGATGAATTTATGAAATGCAAAAATACACTAAGGTTTAAATCATTTTAGTTAATGGTTCACATTTTTTACTAGTTCGGCCCACTTCAGATCAAATTTAGCTGAATGTGCCCCCTGTACTAAAATGAGTTTGACACCCCTGGTCTAAAGTGTCTTTTGAAAGTTATGGACACTGTCTTGGTATTTTCTTACGGTTAGACTTGTGTGTTGTGGATTAGTTATAATCTAACACTTTCGTGATAACCCCCCCCCCCCCCCCCTACAGATTTCCAGGTCTGAGCGGATGCTGGGTGGACAAGGACACCGCCCCGTCTTCAGAACTCACTTGTCTCTGTGTTCTCTCCCAACCTTAAGTAGATATCTCAACAGGAACCATGGTCCAAGTCCAGACACAGGTTCCTGGGGTTCTCTTCAGTTTGGGGACTGGATCCCAGAACGACACTGCAGACAGAAAGCATTGGAAGCAGCCAAGGACCTGTCCAGGTTCTCCTGACGATGCACACGGTGGTCAAGTGGTAGAACCAGCCACAGGAGTCAGTACTGGAAAGGGTTTAGAGGGGACCACCAGCCAACCGGAAGGAAAAGGACATGGACGTCCTAACAGGGGACGAGTGAATAAGTGACAGGACAAGCCACCATCTGGCGTTGTAGACACCAGGAGGACGACGTCATCCTTTGGCACTGCACACATATACACTAACAAGGCACACTGGCGGTGATAGCAAACCCAGTGGAGTCTCATACATGTTGTCCTTTGCCTGGTCGCTGGCAAGTGACTGAAGACCCCCCTGGCCCATCATTTACACTGATTTGAAAATGGTCAGCACCACGGCCATAAACAGAGGAGACTGTACCTGATGGTCATCGTCTCAGTTGAGACCATCTGGTCTGAGAAAGGACATGAAGTTGTCCCCTTTTCAATGGACACCATCACATCACTCTGTGATGGACAGTATTAAGGACATGAGAAATGATTGACTGTCACCATTACACTGATAATGCAATGGTGGAAGAAGACGTGTGATTGGACACCAAGAATCACGGACCTACTATTGGCGGACATAGGCGGAGCTTATGACACAAATGTTGATTCATATGTGAGATGTTTAAGGTGTTTAATTGGTTTAATTAATCAAAGGGGGGACGGACATGTTACTTTGACCTGACTTTACTTCATAGAAATAGTCGTAGTCATTAAATGAATCAACAACTTAGTATAAATATTAACATGAGGAAAAGGCTTCTGGTATACTAGTACTAGGTATAAATATTTAAATAACATAAACACTGTGGCTTCAGAGTTATATTATTTTAGTTAATTTAATGACAGTGTTGACAGATTGGGTTGAAGTGATTTCCGCCTGAGCGGGTTCCTGAAACTCACCCACTTCAGAAAATACGCTCAACAACGTCTTCAAATGAAAACTTTTAAAATTGAATAAACATGCATTCACATGACAGTAGACTATCGAACGTATAAGACCTAATGGAATATTCTACTTTATCTTAGACAGTGCCAGGGGAAATGTTAAAATAAAGGTCACTTATTCTCAGGTTTAAGTGTTGAAACCACTGACTCATAACAATTAAAATAAGAGAAAAAAACCTAGACATTATATGGAACAAATTAAAAGACATGAATGAATAAGAGGTTAAAACTGACCATGAGGTTAGTTTACACATAAATAAGATACATAGTTTATAATAAGAGAAAGAAGCAGGAAGGAGACTCCAATACCTGGACAACACACACACACACACACACACACACACACACACACACACACACACACACAGACACACACACACACACACACACACACACACAGACACACACACACACACACACACACACACACACACACACAGACACACACACACACACACACACACACACACACACAGACACACACACACACACACACACACACACACACACACACACACACACACAGACACACAGACACACACACACACACACACACACACACACACACACACACACACACACACAGACACACAGACACACACACACACACACACACACACACACAGACACACACATCACCATTACACACATAAGAATCACTCTTGCACATAAGAAGATCATTATTACACACGTGTTGATGTGACATTACAAGGTCATGTTGCTATAACAATTGAATAATTTAATGCAATTAAAATTAAAGGGAAAGGGAAGGTTACATGAGCATAATATGAGGAAGTGAAATATACTGAATTTGTTTTGTTTAAATCATAAAATAGTTTGTAGTGCTGTTTTCATAATGCTGAAATGTTAGCAAAAAAAGCTCAAATGTTTCTATACCGGCCCAAACTGGTAACACTGCCAATGATAAGGAGTTCTGATTTGTGTGTTTTGAGAGTCAAAAAACAAGTCAATCAAATGTTCTTAACCCTCTAACTCTAACCCATGAAAACATTAATGCCCTAAGGTTAGAAGGATCTGCTAAAGAAGGAAATAATAATGTAATAATGTTATCATCTCTGAGGTAAACCTTAGAACATTAACCAATGGTAAATAGTTGATGTTAAAACTAGAATGGTACATGGACTGTACTTATATAGCACAGTTTATACACCAGTATGTGCCCACATTCACCCATTCATACACCAGTATGTGCCCACATTCACCCATTCATACACCAGTATGTGCCCACATTCACCCATTCATACACCAGTATGTGCCCACATTCACCCATTCATACACCAGTATGTGCCCACATTCACCCATTCATACACCAGTATGTGCCCACATTCACCCATTCATACACCAGTATGTGCCCACATTCACCCATTCATACACCAGTATGTGCCCACATTCACCCATTCATACACCAGTATGTGCCCATATTCACCCATTCATACACCAGTAGATGACTGTAGCCGTACACAGGCGCTTCCTGACCCTATGAGGACTAACTTAGTGTTCAGTGTCCAATGACACTTTAACATGTGAACTGCTGACCCTTTGCTCTTTGGACGTACCACTCTACCAACGGAACCATAGCCGCCCAGAACAGGCGATAGTTTAACCAAAATGAGGAGTGTAGCAGTGAGTGATTATTTATTTTATAGTTTAAGCCAAAACTGATAACTGTAGACAGGTGAAACTGATGTTGACAAACATAAGGACGTTAACTTTAGCTCAACACGGACATGGACTACTGGACTGGACTGTTTATATTCTTCAATATTTATTTTGAGTATGATTCAAAGTTATTCATACATATTCATGTCTATTCACAACAAGATTGTTCATTATTTCATTGTTCATCCGCTAATCAATGGTTATACTGTCTCTGTTGTTATGATTGTTCTCCATCCTAAATGACAATGTTGTGATTTTCTTTTATAGAATAGGTAATAAGTAATCATATTAATCCATATTCAATCAATAATCATAGTAATCCACATTTCATGTATTCACTTTGCAATATGATAATTCCTAATCAATATCTGAAATTAATTTAAATGAGGTGGTTTATACACAAATTTCAAATTAAGTGTTGTATTTTACTATTTGCTATTTACTTACTATTTACTATATTATATTAATTGGAATCAATAGTATCTATAAATTGCATAAGATCCTGTATTACTCAATATTTAATCAACATGAAATCAACAGTTAGATAAATTATTCACAGCTCAGTTTTAATCCATCTCAATTGACATCCCTTCAATGCAAGCCACTGGTGATCGCTCCAAATATAAAGATGTGCAGAAGGCTCAAACTTTGATTGGGGGTCGTAAGGGACTGCTTAACTGTCTTACTGGTTGACTGTTTAACTGGTTGACTGGTTATCTGTCTCAGTGGTTGACTGGTTAACTGGTTGACTGGTTAACTGTCTCATTGTTGACTGTTTAACTGGTTGACTGGTTATCTGTCTCAGTGGTTGACTGGTTAACTGGTTGACTGGTTCAATTGGGTCAAGCGGATGCCACTTGTGTGGGTATGGAGCTCCACATCTTTGTATTTTGTATGCAGTTGTGAATAAAGTAATCCCAGCCATATGAATGCATTTTAAGTGTTGATTGTAGGTGTCAGCTGATGGTCAGTTGATGGCAGGGCACACAAGGAATGAGTGTGACATTTCCACCTGTGGGGAGTTGAGATGAAGCCACTGAGCGATGAGTGCATCTTGTCTTTATGGTGGGAGCAAAGTTGGTCTGGGAGAAAAAAGGTGACTGTGACACAGGAGAAGAACCAAACCCAACACAGAGTGGTCTGAGGGCGGATTCGAACCGGCGACCTTCTGTTTACGAGGCGAAAAAGCTACCAGCTGCGCCACGGGGGCTGCAATCGATGCTTTTAGATTCTACTGTATATAAAGGGGTCACCCTTTTCCAGTGAAATACTGGCAGTGTCCAGTGGGTTTTTTCAAATTTAAAGTGGGGTTTTATGTACCTTTTCTAGGTTTAAGGCTGTTTTCAGTGTATTTATTCAAATTTAAGCTATTTTTTAATTGATTTTTGCATATTTAAGGCTGCTTTTGGTGTATTTTATCTGGTTTTAAAGGGATTTTTTATTCACGTTTGTCTATTTAAGGCTGCTTTTAGTGTATTTTATCTGGTTTAAGGTGGGCTGTTTTACTGGTGCACTAGTTTGCTAGTCTGGATTAGGGTTAGGGTCTGGGTCAGGGTTAAAGTTAGGGTCAAGGTCAGGTTCAGGGTCAGGTTCATGATCAGGGTTGGGTTCACTGGTTAACTGGTGAGCTGGATAACTGCTTGACTGGTTAACTAGTTCACTGGTTAACTGGTTAACTAGTTTACTGGTTAACTGGTTGACTAGTTAACTGGTAAACTGGTTGACTAGTTAACTGTTTTACTGGTTGACAGTTTCACTGGTTTACTGGTTAACTAGCTCACTGGTTGACTGGTTTAACTGGTTGACTGGTTAACTGTCTCATTGTTGACTGTTTAACTGGTTGACTGTTTAACTGTCTCACTGGTTGACTGTTTAACTGGTTGACTGGTTATCTGTCTCAGTGGTTGACTGGTTAACTGGTTGACTGGTTAACTGTCTCATTGTTGACTGTTTAACTGGTTGACTGTTTAACTGTCTCACTGGTTGACTGTTTAACTAGTTGACTGGTTAACTGTCTCATTGTTGACTGTTTAACTGTCTCACTGGTTGACTGTTTAACTGGTTGACTGGTTAACTGTCTCATTGTTGACTGTTTAACTGTCTCACTGGTTGACTGTTTAACTGGTTGACTGGTTATCTTTCTCAGTGGTTAACTGGTTAACTGTGTTACTGGTTGACTGTTTGACTGTTTGACTGCTTAACTATCTTACTGGTTGACTGTTTAACTGGTTGACTGGTTCAATTGGGTGTAGTGGATGCCACTTGTGTGGGTATGGAGCTCCACATCTTTGTATTTTGTATGCAGTTGTGAATAAAGTAATCCCAGCCATATGAATGCATTTTAAGTGTTGATTGTAGGTGTCAGCTGATGGTCAGTTGATGGCAGGGCACACAAGGAATGAGTGTGACATTTCCACCTGTGGGGAGTTGAGATGAAGCCACTGAGCGATGAGTGCATCTTGTCTTTATGGTGGGAGCAAAGTTGGTGTGGGAGAAAAAAGGTGACTGTGACACAGGAGAAGAACCAAACCAAACACAGAGTGGTCTGAGGGCGGATTCGAACCGGCGACCTTCTGTTTACGAGGCGAAAAAGCTACCAGCTGCGCCACGGGGGCTGCAATCCACACTTTTAGATTCTACTGTATATAAAGGGGTCACCCTTTTCCAGTAAAATACTGGCAGTGTCCAGTGTTTTTTTTCAAATTTAAAGTGGGGTTTTATGTACCTTTTCTAGGTTTAAGGCTGTTTTCAGTGTATTTATTCAAATTTAAGCTATTTTTTAATTGATTTTTGCATATTTAAGGCTGCTTTTGGTGTATTTTATCTGGTTTTAAAGGGATTTTTTATTCACGTTTGTCTATTTAAAGCTGCTTTTAGTGTATTTTATCTGGTTTAAGGTGGACTGTTTTACTGGTGCACTAGTTTGCTAGTCTGGATTAGGGTTAGGGTCTGGGTCAGGGTTAAAGTTAGGGTCAAGTTCAGGTTCAGGGTCAGGTTCAGGGTCAGGTTCATGGTCAGGGTTGGGTTCACTGGTTAACTGGTGAGCTGGATAACTGCTTGACTGGTTAACTAGTTCACTGGTTAACTGGTTAACTAGTTCACTGGTTAACTGGTTGACTAGTTAACTGTTTTACTGGTTGACAGTTTCACTGGTTTACTGGTTAACTAGCTCACTGGTTGACTGGTTTAACTGGTTGACTGGTTAACTGTCTCATTGTTGACTGTTTAACTGGTTGACTGTTTAACTGTCTCACTGGTTGACTGTTTAACTGGTTGACTGGTTAACTGTCTCATTGTTGACTGTTTAACTGGTTGACTGTTTAACTGTCTCACTGGTTGACTGTTTAACTGGTTGACTGGTTATCTTTCTCAGTGGTTGACTGGTTAACTGTGTTACTGGTTGACTGTTTCACTGTTTGACTGCTTAACTATCTTACTGGTTGACTGTTTAACTGGTTGACTGGTTCAATTGGGTGAAGTGGATGCCACTTGTGTGGGTATGGAGCTCCACATCTTTGTATTTTGTATGCAGTTGTGAATAAAGTAATCCCAGCCATATGAATGCATTTTAAGTGTTGATTGTAGGTGTCAGCTGATGGTCAGTTGATGGCAGGGCACACAAGGAATGAGTGTGACATTTCCACCTGTGGGGAGTTGAGATGAAGCCACTGAGCGATGAGTGCATCTTGTCTTTATGGTGGGAGCAAAGTTGGTGTGGGAGAAAAAAGGTGAGTGTGACACAGGAGAAGAACCAAACCCAACACAGAGTGGTCTGAGGGCGGATTCGAACCGGCGACCTTCTGTTTACGAGGCGAAAAAGCTACCAGCTGCGCCACGGGGGCTGCAATCGACACTTTTAGATTCTACTGTATATAAAGGGGTCACCCTTTTCCAGTAAAATACTGGCAGTGTCCAGTGTTTTTTTTCAAATTTAAAGTGGGGTTTTATGTACCTTTTCTAGGTTTAAGGCTGTTTTCAGTGTATTTATTCAAATTTAAGCTATTTTTTAATTGATTTTTGCATATTTAAGGCTGCTTTTGGTGTATTTTATCTGGTTTTAAAGGGATTTTTTATTCACGTTTGTCTATTTAAGGCTGCTTTTAGTGTATTTTATCTGGTTTAAGGTGGACTGTTTTACTGGTGCACTAGTTTGCTAGTCTGGATTAGGGTTAGGGTCTGGGTCAGGGTTAAAGTTAGGGTCAAGGTCAGGTTCAGGGTCAGGTTCAGGTTCAGGTTCATGGTCAGGGTTGGGTTCACTGGTTAACTGGTGAGCTGGATAACTGCTTGACTGGTTAACTAGTTCACTGGTTAACTGGTTAACTAGTTCACTGGTTAACTGGTTGACTAGTTAACTGGTTAACTGGTTGACTAGTTAACTGTTTTACTGGTTGACAGTTTCACTGGTTTACTGGTTAACTAGCTCACTGGTTGACTGGTTTAACTGGTTGACTGGTTAACTGTCTCATTGTTGACTGTTTAACTGGTTGACTGTTTAACTGTCTCACTGGTTGACTGTTTAACTGGTTGACTGGTTATCTGTCTCAGTGGTTGACTGGTTAACTGGTTGACTGGTTAACTGTGTCATTGTTGACTGTTTAACTGGTTGACTGTTTAACTGTCTCACTGGTTGACTGTTTAACTAGTTGACTGGTTAACTGTCTCATTGTTGACTGTTTAACTGTCTCACTGGTTGACTGTTTAACTGGTTGACTGGTTAACTGTCTCATTGTTGACTGTTTAACTGTCTCACTGGTTGACTGTTTAACTGGTTGACTGGTTATCTTTCTCAGTGGTTGACTGGTTAACTGTGTTACTGGTTGACTGTTTCACTGTTTGACTGCTTAACTATCTTACTGGTTGACTGTTTAACTGGTTGACTGGTTCAATTGGGTGAAGTGGATGCCACTTGTGTGGGTATGGAGCTCCACATCTTTGTATTTTGTATGCAGTTGTGAATAAAGTAATCCCAGCCATATGAATGCATTTTAAGTGTTGATTGTAGGTGTCAGCTGATGGTCAGTTGATGGCAGGGCACACAAGGAATGAGTGTGACATTTCCACCTGTGGGGAGTTGAGATGAAGCCACTGAGCGATGAGTGCATCTTGTCTTTATGGTGGGAGCAAAGTTGGTCTGGGAGAAAAAAGGTGACTGTGACACAGGAGAAGAACCAAAGCCAACACAGAGTGGTCTGAGGGCGGATTCGAACCGGCGACCTTCTGGTCACGAGGCGAAAAAGCTACCAGCTGCGCCACGGGGGCTGCAATCGACACTTTTAGATTCTACTGTATATAAAGGGGTCACCCTTTTCCAGTAAAATACTGGCAGTGTCCAGTGTTTTTTTTCAAATTTAAAGTGGGGTTTTATGTACCTTTTCTAGGTTTAAGGCTGTTTTCAGTGTATTTATTCAAATTTAAGCTATTTTTTAATTGATTTTTGCATATTTAAGGCTGCTTTTGGTGTATTTTATCTGGTTTTAAAGGGATTTTTTATTCACGTTTGTCTATTTAAGGCTGCTTTTAGTGTATTTTATCTGGTTTAAGGTGGACTGTTTTACTGGTGCACTAGTTTGCTAGTCTGGATTAGGGTTAGGGTCTGGGTCAGGGTTAAAGTTAGGGTCAAGGTCAGGTTCAGGGTCAGGTTCAGGTTCAGGTTCATGGTCAGGGTTGGGTTCACTTGTTAACTGGTGAGTTGGATAACTGCTTGACTGGTTAACTAGTTCACTGGTTAACTGGTTAACTAGTTCACTGGTTAACTGGTTGACTAGTTAACTGGTAAACTGGTTGACTAGTTAACTGTTTTACTGGTTGACAGTTTCACTGGTTTACTGGTTAACTAGCTCACTGGTTGACTGGTTTAACTGGTTGACTGGTTAACTGTCTCATTGTTGACTGTTTAACTGGTTGACTGTTTAACTGTCTCACTGGTTGACTGTTTAACTGGTTGACTGGTTATCTGTCTCAGTGGTTGACTGGTTAACTGGTTGACTGGTTAACTGTCTCATTGTTGACTGTTTAACTGGTTGACTGTTTAACTGTCTCACTGGTTGACTGTTTAACTAGTTGACTGGTTAACTGTCTCATTGTTGACTGTTTAACTGTCTCACTGGTTGACTGTTTAACTGGTTGACTGGTTAACTGTCTCATTGTTGACTGTTTAACTGTCTCACTGGTTGACTGTTTAACTGGTTGACTGGTTATCTTTCTCAGTGGTTGACTGGTTAACTGTGTTACTGGTTGACTGTTTGACTGTTTGACTGCTTAACTATCTTACTGGTTGACTGTTTAACTGGTTGACTGGTTCAATTGGGTGTAGTGGATGCCACTTGTGTGGGTATGGAGCTCCACATCTTTGTATTTTGTATGCAGTTGTGAATAAAGTAATCCCAGCCATATGAATGCATTTTAAGTGTTGATTGTAGGTGTCAGCTGATGGTCAGTTGATGGCAGGGCACACAAGGAATGAGTGTGACATTTCCACCTGTGGGGAGTTGAGATGAAGCCACTGAGCGATGAGTGCATCTTGTCTTTATGGTGGGAGCAAAGATGGTCTGGGAGAAAAAAGGTGACTGTGACACAGGAGAAGAACCAAACCCAACACAGAGTGGTCTGAGGGCGGATTCGAACCGGCGACCTTCTGTTTACGAGGCGAAAAAGCTACCAGCTGCGCCACGGGGGCTGCAATCCACACTTTTAGATTCTACTGTATATAAAGGGGTCACCCTTTTCCAGTAAAATACTGGCAGTGTCCAGTGTTTTTTTTCAAATTTAAAGTGGGGTTTTATGTACCTTTTCTAGGTTTAAGGCTGTTTTCAGTGTATTTATTCAAATTTAAGCTATTTTTTAATTGATTTTTGCATATTTAAGGCTGCTTTTGGTGTATTTTATCTGGTTTTAAAGGGATTTTTTATTCACGTTTGTCTATTTAAAGCTGCTTTTAGTGTATTTTATCTGGTTTAAGGTGGACTGTTTTACTGGTGCACTAGTTTGCTAGTCTGGATTAGGGTTAGGGTCTGGGTCAGGGTTAAAGTTAGGGTCAAGTTCAGGTTCAGGGTCAGGTTCAGGGTCAGGTTCATGGTCAGGGTTGGGTTCACTGGTTAACTGGTGAGCTGGATAACTGCTTGACTGGTTAACTAGTTCACTGGTTAACTGGTTAACTAGTTCACTGGTTAACTGGTTGACTAGTTAACTGTTTTACTGGTTGACAGTTTCACTGGTTTACTGGTTAACTAGCTCACTGGTTGACTGGTTTAACTGGTTGACTGGTTAACTGTCTCATTGTTGACTGTTTAACTGGTTGACTGTTTAACTGTCTCACTGGTTGACTGTTTAACTGGTTGACTGGTTAACTGTCTCATTGTTGACTGTTTAACTGGTTGACTGTTTAACTGTCTCACTGGTTGACTGTTTAACTGGTTGACTGGTTATCTTTCTCAGTGGTTGACTGGTTAACTGTGTTACTGGTTGACTGTTTCACTGTTTGACTGCTTAACTATCTTACTGGTTGACTGTTTAACTGGTTGACTTTTAGATTCTACTGTATATAAAGGGGTCACCCTTTTCCAGTAAAATACTGGCAGTGTCCAGTGTTTTTTTTCAAATTTAAAGTGGGGTTTTATGTACCTTTTCTAGGTTTAAGGCTGTTTTCAGTGTATTTATTCAAATTTAAGCTATTTTTTAATTGATTTTTGCATATTTAAGGCTGCTTTTGGTGTATTTTATCTGGTTTTAAAGGGATTTTTTATTCACGTTTGTCTATTTAAGGCTGCTTTTAGTGTATTTTATCTGGTTTAAGGTGGACTGTTTTACTGGTGCACTAGTTTGCTAGTCTGGATTAGGGTTAGGGTCTGGGTCAGGGTTAAAGTTAGGGTCAAGGTCAGGTTCAGGGTCAGGTTCAGGTTCAGGTTCATGGTCAGGGTTGGGTTCACTGGTTAACTGGTGAGCTGGATAACTGCTTGACTGGTTAACTAGTTCACTGGTTAACTGGTTAACTAGTTCACTGGTTAACTGGTTGACTAGTTAACTGGTTAACTGGTTGACTAGTTAACTGTTTTACTGGTTGACAGTTTCACTGGTTTACTGGTTAACTAGCTCACTGGTTGACTGGTTTAACTGGTTGACTGGTTAACTGTCTCATTGTTGACTGTTTAACTGGTTGACTGTTTAACTGTCTCACTGGTTGACTGTTTAACTGGTTGACTGGTTATCTGTCTCAGTGGTTGACTGGTTAACTGGTTGACTGGTTAACTGTGTCATTGTTGACTGTTTAACTGGTTGACTGTTTAACTGTCTCACTGGTTGACTGTTTAACTAGTTGACTGGTTAACTGTCTCATTGTTGACTGTTTAACTGTCTCACTGGTTGACTGTTTAACTGGTTGACTGGTTAACTGTCTCATTGTTGACTGTTTAACTGTCTCACTGGTTGACTGTTTAACTGGTTGACTGGTTATCTTTCTCAGTGGTTGACTGGTTAACTGTGTTACTGGTTGACTGTTTCACTGTTTGACTGCTTAACTATCTTACTGGTTGACTGTTTAACTGGTTGACTGGTTCAATTGGGTGTAGTGGATGCCACTTGTGTGGGTATGGAGCTCCACATCTTTGTATTTTGTATGCAGTTGTGAATAAAGTAATCCCAGCCATATGAATGCATTTGAAGTGTTGATTGTAGGTGTCAGCTGATGGTCAGTTGATGGCAGGGCACACAAGGAATGAGTGTGACATTTCCACCTGTGGGGAGTTGAGATGAAGCCACTGAGCGATGAGTGCATCTTGTCTTTATGGTGGGAGCAAAGTTGGTCTGGGAGAAAAAAGGTGACTGTGACACAGGAGAAGAACCAAACCCAACACAGAGTGGTCTGAGGGCGGATTCGAACCGGCGACCTTCTGTTTACGAGGCGAAAAAGCTACCAGCTGCGCCACGGGGGCTGCAATCGACGCTTTTAGATTCTACTGTATATAAAGGGGTCACCCTTTTCCAGTAAAATACTGGCAGTGTCCAGTGTTTTTTTTCAAATTTAAAGTGGGGTTTTATGTACCTTTTCTAGGTTTAAGGCTGTTTTCAGTGTATTTATTCAAATTTAAGCTATTTTTTAATTGATTTTTGCATATTTAAGGCTGCTTTTGGTGTATTTTATCTGGTTTTAAAGGCATTTTTTATTCACGTTTGTCTATTTAAGGCTGCTTTTAGTGTATTTTATCTGGTTTAAGGTGGACTGTTTTACTGGTGCACTAGTTTGCTAGTCTGGATTAGGGTTAGGGTCTGGGTCAGGGTTAAAGTTAGGGTCAAGGTCAGGTTCAGGGTCAGGTTCAGGTTCAGGTTCATGGTCAGGGTTGGGTTCACTGGTTAACTGGTGAGCTGGATAACTGCTTGACTGGTTAACTAGTTCACTGGTTAACTAGTTCACTGGTTAACTGGTTGACTAGTTAACTGTTTTACTGGTTGACAGTTTCACTGGTTTACTGGTTAACTGTCTCATTGTTGACTGTTTAACTGGTTGACTGTTTAACTGTCTCACTGGTTGACTGTTTAACTGGTTGACTGGTTATCTGTCTCAGTGGTTGACTGGTTAACTGGTTGACTGGTTAACTGTCTCATTGTTGACTGTTTAACTGGTTGACTGTTTAACTGTCTCACTGGTTGACTGTTTAACTGGTTGACTGGTTAACTGTCTCATTGTTGACTGTTTAACTGTCTCACTGGTTGACTGTTTAACTGGTTGACTGGTTCAATTGGGTCAAGTGGATGCCACTTGTGTGGGTATGGAGCTCCACATCTTTGTATTTTGTATGCAGTTGTGAATAAAGTAATCCCAGCCATATGAATGCATTTGAAGTGTTGATTGTAGGTGTCAGCTGATGGTCAGTTGATGGCAGGGCACACAAGGAATGAGTGTGACATTTCCACCTGTGGGGAGTTGAGATGAAGCCACTGAGCGATGAGTGCATCTTGTCTTTATGGTGGGAGCAAAGTTGGTCTGGGAGAAAAAAGGTGACTGTGACACAGGAGAAGAACCAAACCCAACACAGAGTGGTCTGAGGGCGGATTCGAACCGGCGACCTTCTGTTTACGAGGCGAA
This sequence comes from Siphamia tubifer, assembly GCA_020466265.1. Classification (NCBI taxonomy): domain Eukaryota; kingdom Metazoa; phylum Chordata; class Actinopteri; order Kurtiformes; family Apogonidae; genus Siphamia; species Siphamia tubifer. The sequence continues at coordinate 5,791,183 of CM035793.1, forward strand.
AAAGCTACCAGCTGCGCCACGGGGGCTGCAATCGACACTTTTAGATTCTACTGTATATAAAGGGGTCACCCTTTTCCAGTAAAATACTGGCAGTGTCCAGTGTTTTTTTTCAAATTTAAAGTGGGGTTTTATGTACCTTTTCTAGGTTTAAGGCTGTTTTCAGTGTATTTATTCAAATTTAAGCTATTTTTTAATTGATTTTTGCATATTTAAGGCTGCTTTTGGTGTATTTTATCTGGTTTTAAAGGGATTTTTTATTCACGTTTGTCTATTTAAGGCTGCTTTTAGTGTATTTTATCTGGTTTAAGGTGGACTGTTTTACTGGTGCACTAGTTTGCTAGTCTGGATTAGGGTTAGCGTCTGGGTCAGGGTTAAAGTTAGGGTCAAGGTCAGGTTCAGGGTCAGGTTCAGGGTCAGGTTCATGGTCAGGGTTGGGTTCACTGGTTAACTGGTGAGCTGGATAACTGCTTGACTGGTTAACTAGTTCACTGGTTAACTGGTTAACTAGTTCGCTGGTTAACTGGTTGACTAGTTAACTGTTTAACTGGTTGACTAAACTGTTTTACTGGTTGACAGTTTCACTGGTTTACTGGTTAACTAGCTCACTGGTTGACTGGTTTAACTGGTTGACTGGTTAACTGTCTCATTGTTGACTGTTTAACTGGTTGACTGTTTAACTGTCTCACTGGTTGACTGTTTAACTGGTTGACTGGTTATCTGTCTCAGTGGTTGACTGGTTAACTGGTTGACTGGTTAACTGTCTCATTGTTGACTGTTTAACTGGTTGACTGTTTAACTGTCTCACTGGTTGACTGTTTAACTAGTTGACTGGTTAACTGTCTCATTGTTGACTGTTTAACTGTCTCACTGGTTGACTGTTTAACTGGTTGACTGGTTAACTGTCTCATTGTTGACTGTTTAACTGTCTCACTGGTTGACTGTTTAACTGGTAGACTGGTTATCTTTCTCAGTGGTTGACTGGTTAACTGTGTTACTGGTTGACTGTTTCACTGTTTGACTGCTTAACTATCTTACTGGTTGACTGTTTAACTGGTTGACTGGTTCAATTGGGTGAAGTGGATGCCACTTGTGTGGGTATGGAGCTCCACATCTTTGTATTTTGTATGCAGTTGTGAATAAAGTAATCCCAGCCATATGAATGCATTTGAAGTGTTGATTGTAGGTGTCAGCTGATGGTCAGTTGATGGCAGGGCACACAAGGAATGAGTGTGACATTTCCACCTGTGGGGAGTTGAGATGAAGCCACTGAGCGATGAGTGCATCTTGTCTTTATGGTGGGAGCAAAGTTGGTGTGGGAGAAAAAAGGTGAGTGTGACACAGGAGAAGAACCAAACCCAACACAGAGTGGTCTGAGGGCGGATTCGAACCGGCGACCTTCTGTTTACGAGGCGAAAAAGCTACCAGCTGCGCCACGGGGGCTGCAATCGACACTTTTAGATTCTACTGTATATAAAGGGGTCACCCTTTTCCAGTAAAATACTGGCAGTGTCCAGTGTTTTTTTTCAAATTTAAAGTGGGGTTTTATGTACCTTTTCTAGGTTTAAGGCTGTTTTCAGTGTATTTATTCAAATTTAAGCTATTTTTTAATTGATTTTTGCATATTTAAGGCTGCTTTTGGTGTATTTTATCTGGTTTTAAAGGGATTTTTTATTCACGTTTGTCTATTTAAGGCTGCTTTTAGTGTATTTTATCTGGTTTAAGGTGGACTGTTTTACTGGTGCACTAGTTTGCTAGTCTGGATTAGGGTTAGGGTCTGGGTCAGGGTTAAAGTTAGGGTCAAGGTCAGGTTCAGGGTCAGGTTCAGGTTCAGGTTCATGGTCAGGGTTGGGTTCACTGGTTAACTGGTGAGCTGGATAACTGCTTGACTGGTTAACTAGTTCACTGGTTAACTGGTTAACTAGTTCACTGGTTAACTGGTTGACTAGTTAACTGTTTTACTGGTTGACAGTTTCACTGGTTTACTGGTTAACTAGCTCACTGGTTGACTGGTTTAACTGGTTGACTGGTTAACTGTCTCATTGTTGACTGTTTAACTGGTTGACTGTTTAACTGTCTCACTGGTTGACTGTTTAACTGGTTGACTGGTCAACTGTCTCATTGTTGACTGTTTAACTGTCTCACTGGTTGACTGTTTAACTGGTTGACTGGTTATCTGTCTCAGTGGTTGACTGGTTAACTGTGTTACTGGTTGACTGTTTCACTGTTTCACTGTTTGACTGCTTAACTATCTTACTGGTCAGGGTTGGGTTCACTGGTTAACTGGTGAGCTGGATAACTGCTTGACTGGTTAACTAGTTCACTGGTTAACTGGTTGACTAGTTAACTGTTTTACTGGTTGACAGTTTCACTGGTTTACTGGTTAACTAGCTCACTGGTTGACTGGTTTAACTGGTTGACTGGTTAACTGTCTCATTGTTGACTGTTTAACTGGTTGACTGTTTAACTGGTTGACTGGTTAACTGTCTCATTGTTGACTGTTTAACTGTCTCACTGGTTGACTGTTTAACTGGTTGACTGGTTATCTGTCTCAGTGGTTGACTGGTTAACTGTGTTACTGGTTGACTGTTTCACTGTTTGACTGCTTAACTATCTTACTGGTTGACTGTTTAACTGGTTGACTGGTTCAATTGGGTCAAGTGGATGCCATTTGTGTGGGTATGGAGCTCCACATGTTTGTATTTTGTATGCAGTTGTGAATAAAGTAATCCCAGCCATATGAATGCATTTTAAGTGTTGATTGTAGGTGTCAGCTGATGGTCAGTTGATGGCAGGGCACACAAGGAATGAGTGTGACATTTCCACCTGTGGGGAGTTGAGATGAAGCCACTGAGCGATGAGTGCATCTTGTCTTTATGGTGGGAGCAAAGTTGGTCTGGGAGAAAAAAGGTGACTGTGACACAGGAGAAGAACCAAAGCCAACACAGAGTGGTCTGAGGGCGGATTCGAACCGGCGACCTTCTGTTTACGAGGCGAAAAAGCTACCAGCTGCGCCACGGGGGCTGCAATCGACGCTTTTAGATTCTACTGTATATAAAGGGGTCACCCTTTTCCAGTAAAATACTGGCAGTGTCCAGTGTTTTTTTTCAAATTTAAAGTGGGGTTTTATGTACCTTTTCTAGGTTTAAGGCTGTTTTCAGTGTATTTATTCAAATTTAAGCTATTTTTTAATGGATTTTTGCATATTTAAGGCTGCTTTTGGTGTATTTTATCTGGTTTTAAAGGGATTTTTTATTCACGTTTGTCTATTTAAGGCTGCTTTTAGTGTATTTTATCTGGTTTAAGGTGGACTGTTTTACTGGTGCACTAGTTTGCTAGTCTGGATTAGGGTTAGGGTCTGGGTCAGGGTTAAAGTTAGGGTCAAGGTCAGGTTCAGGGTCAGGTTCAGGGTCAGGGTTGGGTTCACTGGTTAACTGGTGAGCTGGATAACTGGTTGACTGGTTAACTAGTTCACTGGTTAACTAGTTCACTGGTTAACTGGTTGACTAGTTAACTGTTTTACTGGTTGACAGTTTCACTGGTTTACTGGTTAACTAGCTCACTGGTTGACTGGTTTAACTGGTTGACTGGTTAACTGTCTCATTGTTGACTGTTTAACTGGTTGACTGTTTAACTGGTTGACTGGTTAACTGTCTCATTGTTGACTGTTTAACTGTCTCACTGGTTGACTGTTTAACTGGTTGACTGGTTATCTGTCTCAGTGGTTGACTGGTTAACTGTGTTACTGGTTGACTGTTTCACTGTTTGACTGCTTAACTATCTTACTGGTTGACTGTTTAACTGGTTGACTGGTTCAATTGGGTCAAGTGGATGCCACTTGTGTGGGTATGGAGCTCCACATGTTTGTATTTTGTATGCAGTTGTGAATAAAGTAATCCCAGCCATATGAATGCATTTTAAGTGTTGATTGTAGGTGTCAGCTGATGGTCAGTTGATGGCAGGGCACACAAGGAATGAGTGTGACATTTCCACCTGTGGGGAGTTGAGATGAAGCCACTGAGCGATGAGTGCATCTTGTCTTTATGGTGGGAGCAAAGTTGGTCTGGGAGAAAAAAGGTGACTGTGACACAGGAGAAGAACCAAAGCCAACACAGAGTGGTCTGAGGGCGGATTCGAACCGGCGACCTTCTGTTTACGAGGCGAAAAAGCTACCAGCTGCGCCACGGGGGCTGCAATCGACGCTTTTAGATTCTACTGTATATAAAGGGGTCACCCTTTTCCAGTAAAATACTGGCAGTGTCCAGTGTTTTTTTTCAAATTTAAAGTGGGGTTTTATGTACCTTTTCTAGGTTTAAGGCTGTTTTCAGTGTATTTATTCAAATTTAAGCTATTTTTTAATTGATTTTTGCATATTTAAGGCTGCTTTTGGTGTATTTTATCTGGTTTTAAAGGGATTTTTTATTCACGTTTGTCTATTTAAGGCTGCTTTTAGTGTATTTTATCTGGTTTAAGGTGGACTGTTTTACTGGTGCACTAGTTTGCTAGTCTGGATTAGGGTTAGGGTCTGGGTCAGGGTTAAAGTTAGGGTCAAGGTCAGGTTCAGGGTCAGGTTCAGGGTCAGGTTCATGGTCAGGGTTGGGTTCACTGGTTAACTGGTGAGCTGGATAACTGGTTGACTGGTTAACTAGTTCACTGGTTAACTAGTTCACTGGTTAACTGGTTGACTAGTTAACTGTTTTACTGGTTGACAGTTTCACTGGTTTACTGGTTAACTAGCTCACTGGTTGACTGGTTTAACTGGTTGACTGGTTAACTGTCTCATTGTTGACTGTTTAACTGGTTGACTGTTTAACTGGTTGACTGGTTAACTGTCTCATTGTTGACTGTTTAACTGTCTCACTGGTTGACTGTTTAACTGGTTGACTGGTTATCTGTCTCAGTGGTTGACTGGTTAACTGTGTTACTGGTTGACTGTTTCACTGTTTGACTGCTTAACTATCTTACTGGTTGACTGTTTAACTGGTTGACTGGTTCAATTGGGTCAAGTGGATGCCATTTGTGTGGGTATGGAGCTCCACATGTTTGTATTTTGTATGCAGTTGTGAATAAAGTAATCCCAGCCATATGAATGCATTTTAAGTGTTGATTGTAGGTGTCAGCTGATGGTCAGTTGATGGCAGGGCACACAAGGAATGAGTGTGACATTTCCACCTGTGGGGAGTTGAGATGAAGCCACTGAGCGATGAGTGCATCTTGTCTTTATGGTGGGAGCAAAGTTGGTCTGGGAGAAAAAAGGTGACTGTGACACAGGAGAAGAACCAAAGCCAACACAGAGTGGTCTGAGGGCGGATTCGAACCGGCGACCTTCTGTTTACGAGGCGAAAAAGCTACCAGCTGCGCCACGGGGGCTGCAATCGACGCTTTTAGATTCTACTGTATATAAAGGGGTCACCCTTTTCCAGTAAAATACTGGCAGTGTCCAGTGTTTTTTTTCAAATTTAAAGTGGGGTTTTATGTACCTTTTCTAGGTTTAAGGCTGTTTTCAGTGTATTTATTCAAATTTAAGCTATTTTTTAATGGATTTTTGCATATTTAAGGCTGCTTTTGGTGTATTTTATCTGGTTTTAAAGGGATTTTTTATTCACGTTTGTCTATTTAAGGCTGCTTTTAGTGTATTTTATCTGGTTTAAGGTGGACTGTTTTACTGGTGCACTAGTTTGCTAGTCTGGATTAGGGTTAGGGTCTGGGTCAGGGTTAAAGTTAGGGTCAAGGTCAGGTTCAGGGTCAGGTTCAGGGTCAGGGTTGGGTTCACTGGTTAACTGGTGAGCTGGATAACTGGTTGACTGGTTAACTAGTTCACTGGTTAACTAGTTCACTGGTTAACTGGTTGACTAGTTAACTGTTTTACTGGTTGACAGTTTCACTGGTTTACTGGTTAACTAGCTCACTGGTTGACTGGTTTAACTGGTTGACTGGTTAACTGTCTCATTGTTGACTGTTTAACTGGTTGACTGTTTAACTGGTTGACTGGTTAACTGTCTCATTGTTGACTGTTTAACTGTCTCACTGGTTGACTGTTTAACTGGTTGACTGGTTATCTGTCTCAGTGGTTGACTGGTTAACTGTGTTACTGGTTGACTGTTTCACTGTTTGACTGCTTAACTATCTTACTGGTTGACTGTTTAACTGGTTGACTGGTTCAATTGGGTCAAGTGGATGCCACTTGTGTGGGTATGGAGCTCCACATGTTTGTATTTTGTATGCAGTTGTGAATAAAGTAATCCCAGCCATATGAATGCATTTTAAGTGTTGATTGTAGGTGTCAGCTGATGGTCAGTTGATGGCAGGGCACACAAGGAATGAGTGTGACATTTCCACCTGTGGGGAGTTGAGATGAAGCCACTGAGCGATGAGTGCATCTTGTCTTTATGGTGGGAGCAAAGTTGGTCTGGGAGAAAAAAGGTGACTGTGACACAGGAGAAGAACCAAAGCCAACACAGAGTGGTCTGAGGGCGGATTCGAACCGGCGACCTTCTGTTTACGAGGCGAAAAAGCTACCAGCTGCGCCACGGGGGCTGCAATCGACGCTTTTAGATTCTACTGTATATAAAGGGGTCACCCTTTTCCAGTAAAATACTGGCAGTGTCCAGTGTTTTTTTTCAAATTTAAAGTGGGGTTTTATGTACCTTTTCTAGGTTTAAGGCTGTTTTCAGTGTATTTATTCAAATTTAAGCTATTTTTTAATTGATTTTTGCATATTTAAGGCTGCTTTTGGTGTATTTTATCTGGTTTTAAAGGGATTTTTTATTCACGTTTGTCTATTTAAGGCTGCTTTTAGTGTATTTTATCTGGTTTAAGGTGGACTGTTTTACTGGTGCACTAGTTTGCTAGTCTGGATTAGGGTTAGGGTCTGGGTCAGGGTTAAAGTTAGGGTCAAGGTCAGGTTCAGGGTCAGGTTCAGGGTCAGGGTTGGGTTCACTGGTTAACTGGTGAGCTGGATAACTGGTTGACTGGTTAACTAGTTCACTGGTTAACTAGTTCACTGGTTAACTGGTTGACTAGTTAACTGTTTTACTGGTTGACAGTTTCACTGGTTTACTGGTTAACTAGCTCACTGGTTGACTGGTTTAACTGGTTGACTGGTTAACTGTCTCATTGTTGACTGTTTAACTGGTTGACTGTTTAACTGGTTGACTGGTTAACTGTCTCATTGTTGACTGTTTAACTGTCTCACTGGTTGACTGTTTAACTGGTTGACTGGTTATCTGTCTCAGTGGTTGACTGGTTAACTGTGTTACTGGTTGACTGTTTCACTGTTTGACTGCTTAACTATCTTACTGGTTGACTGTTTAACTGGTTGACTGGTTCAATTGGGTCAAGTGGATGCCACTTGTGTGGGTATGGAGCTCCACATCTTTGTATTTTGTATGCAGTTGTGAATAAAGTAATCCCAGCCATATGAATGCATTTTAAGTGTTGATTGTAGGTGTCAGCTGATGGTCAGTTGATGGCAGGGCACACAAGGAATGAGTGTGACATTTCCACCTGTGGGGAGTTGAGATGAAGCCACTGAGCGATGAGTGCATCTTGTCTTTATGGTGGGAGCAAAGTTGGTCTGGGAGAAAAAAGGTGACTGTGACACAGGAGAAGAACCAAACCCAACACAGAGTGGTCTGAGGGCGGATTCGAACCGGCGACCTTCTGTTTACGAGGCGAAAAAGCTACCAGCTGCGCCACGGGGGCTGCAATCGACGCTTTTAGATTCTACTGTATATAAAGGGGTCACCCTTTTCCAGTAAAATACTGGCAGTGTCCAGTGGGTTTTTTCAAATTTAAAGTGGGGTTTTATGTACCTTTTCTAGGTTTAAGGCTGTTTTCAGTGTATTTATTCAAATTTAAGCTATTTTTTAATTGATTTTTGCATATTTAAGGCTGCTTTTGGTGTATTTTATCTGGTTTTAAAGGGATTTTTTATTCACGTTTGTCTATTTAAGGCTGCTTTTAGTGTATTTTATCTGGTTTAAGGTGGACTGTTTTACTGGTGCACTAGTTTGCTAGTCTGGATTAGGGTTAGGGTCTGGGTCAGGGTTAAAGTTAGGGTCAAGGTCAGGTTCAGGGTCAGGTTCAGGGTCAGGTTCATGGTCAGGGTTGGGTTCACTGGTTAACTGGTGAGCTGGATAACTGGTTGACTGGGTAACTAGTTCACTGGTTAACTAGTTCACTGGTTAACTGGTTGACTAGTTAACTGTTTTACTGGTTGACAGTTTCACTGGTTTACTGGTTAACTAGCTCACTGGTTGACTGGTTTAACTGGTTGACTGGTTAACTGTCTCATTGTTGACTGTTTAACTGGTTGACTGTTTAACTGGTTGACTGGTTAACTGTCTCATTGTTGACTGTTTAACTGTCTCACTGGTTGACTGTTTAACTGGTTGACTGGTTATCTGTCTCAGTGGTTGACTGGTTAACTGTGTTACTGGTTGACTGTTTCACTGTTTGACTGCTTAACTATCTTACTGGTTGACTGTTTAACTGGTTGACTGGTTCAATTGGGTCAAGTGGATGCCACTTGTGTGGGTATGGAGCTCCACATGTTTGTATTTTGTATGCAGTTGTGAATAAAGTAATCCCAGCCATATGAATGCATTTTAAGTGTTGATTGTAGGTGTCAGCTGATGGTCAGTTGATGGCAGGGCACACAAGGAATGAGTGTGACATTTCCACCTGTGGGGAGTTGAGATGAAGCCACTGAGCGATGAGTGCATCTTGTCTTTATGGTGGGAGCAAAGTTGGTCTGGGAGAAAAAAGGTGACTGTGACACAGGAGAAGAACCAAACCCAACACAGAGTGGTCTGAGGGCGGATTCGAACCGGCGACCTTCTGTTTACGAGGCGAAAAAGCTACCAGCTGCGCCACGGGGGCTGCAATCGACGCTTTTAGATTCTACTGTATATAAAGGGGTCACCCTTTTCCAGTAAAATACTGGCAGTGTCCAGTGTTTTTTTTCAAATTTAAAGTGGGGTTTTATGTACCTTTTCTAGGTTTAAGGCTGTTTTCAGTGTATTTATTCAAATTTAAGCTATTTTTTAATTTATTTTTTGCATATTTAAGGCTGCTTTTGGTGTATTTTATCTGGTTTTAAAGGGATTTTTTATTCACGTTTGTCTATTTAAGGCTGCTTTTAGTGTATTTTATCTGGTTTAAGGTGGACTGTTTTACTGGTGCACTAGTTTGCTAGTCTGGATTAGGGTTAGGGTCTGGGTCAGGGTTAAAGTTAGGGTCAAGGTCAGGTTCAGGGTCAGGTTCAGGGTCAGGTTCATGGTCAGGGTTGGGTTCACTGGTTAACTGGTGAGCTGGATAACTGGTTGACTGGTTAACTAGTTCACTGGTTAACTGGTTGACTAGTTAACTGTTTTACTGGTTGACAGTTTCACTGGTTTACTGGTTAACTAGCTCACTGGTTGACTGGTTTAACTGGTTGACTGGTTAACTGTCTCATTGTTGACTGTTTAACTGGTTGACTGTTTAACTGGTTGACTGGTTAACTGTCTCATTGTTGACTGTTTAACTGTCTCACTGGTTGACTGTTTAACTGGTTGACTGGTTATCTGTCTCAGTGGTTGACTGGTTAACTGTGTTACTGGTTGACTGTTTCACTGTTTGACTGCTTAACTATCTTACTGGTTGACTGTTTAACTGGTTGACTGGTTCAATTGGGTCAAGTGGATGCCACTTGTGTGGGTATGGAGCTCCACATGTTTGTATTTTGTATGCAGTTGTGAATAAAGTAATCCCAGCCATATGAATGCATTTTAAGTGTTGATTGTAGGTGTCAGCTGATGGTCAGTTGATGGCAGGGCACACAAGGAATGAGTGTGACATTTCCACCTGTGGGGAGTTGAGATGAAGCCACTGAGCGATGAGTGCATCTTGTCTTTATGGTGGGAGCAAAGTTGGTCTGGGAGAAAAAAGGTGACTGTGACACAGGAGAAGAACCAAACCCAACACAGAGTGGTCTGAGGGCGGATTCGAACCGGCGACCTTCTGTTTACGAGGCGAAAAAGCTACCAGCTGCGCCACGGGGGCTGCAATCGACGCTTTTAGATTCTACTGTATATAAAGGGGTCACCCTTTTCCAGTAAAATACTGGTAGTGTCCAGTGTTTTTTTTCAAATTTAAAGTGGGGTTTTATGTACCTTTTCTAGGTTTAAGGCTGTTTTCAGTGTATTTATTCAAATTTAAGCTATTTTTTAATGGATTTTTGCATATTTAAGGCTGCTTTTGGTGTATTTTATCTGGTTTTAAAGGAATTTTTTATTCACGTTTGTCTATTTAAGGCTGCTTTTAGTGTATTTTATCTGGTTTAAGGTGGACTGTTTTACTGGTGCACTAGTTTGCTAGTCTGGATTACGGTTAGGGTCTGGGTCAGGGTTAAAGTTAGGGTCAAGGTCAGGTTCAGGGTCAGGTTCAGGGTCAGGTTCATGGTCAGGGTTGGGTTCACTGGTTAACTGGTGAGCTGGATAACTGGTTGACTGGTTAACTAGTTCACTGGTTAACTGGTTGACTAGTTAACTGTTTTACTGGTTGACAGTTTCACTGGTTTACTGGTTAACTAGCTCACTGGTTGACTGGTTTAACTGGTTGACTGGTTAACTGTCTCATTGTTGACTGTTTAACTGGTTGACTGTTTAACTGGTTGACTGGTTAACTGTCTCATTGTTGACTGTTTAACTGTCTCACTGGTTGACTGTTTAACTGGTTGACTGGTTATCTGTCTCAGTGGTTGACTGGTTAACTGTGTTACTGGTTGACTGTTTCACTGTTTGACTGCTTAACTATCTTACTGGTTGACTGTTTAACTGGTTGACTGGTTCAATTGGGTCAAGTGGATGCCACTTGTGTGGGTATGGAGCTCCACATCTTTGTATTTTGTATGCAGTTGTGAATAAAGTAATCCCAGCCATATGAATGCATTTTAAGTGTTGATTGTAGGTGTCAGCTGATGGTCAGTTGATGGCAGGGCACACAAGGAATGAGTGTGACATTTCCACCTGTGGGGAGTTGAGATGAAGCCACTGAGCGATGAGTGCATCTTGTCTTTATGGTGGGAGCAAAGTTGGTCTGGGAGAAAAAAGGTGACTGTGACACAGGAGAAGAACCAAAGCCAACACAGAGTGGTCTGAGGGCGGATTCGAACCGGCGACCTTCTGTTTACGAGGCGAAAAAGCTACCAGCTGCGCCACGGGGGCTGCAATCGACGCTTTTAGATTCTACTGTATATAAAGGGGTCACCCTTTTCCAGTAAAATACTGGCAGTGTCCAGTGTTTTTTTTCAAATTTAAAGTGGGGTTTTATGTACCTTTTCTAGGTTTAAGGCTGTTTTCAGTGTATTTATTCAAATTTAAGCTATTTTTTAATTGATTTTTGCATATTTAAGGCTGCTTTTGGTGTATTTTATCTGGTTTTAAAGGGATTTTTTATTCACGTTTGTCTATTTAAGGCTGCTTTTAGTGTATTTTATCTGGTTTAAGGTGGACTGTTTTACTGGTGCACTAGTTTGCTAGTCTGGATTAGGGTTAGGGTCTGGGTCAGGGTTAAAGTTAGGGTCAAGGTCAGGTTCAGGGTCAGGTTCAGGGTCAGGTTCATGGTCAGGGTTGGGTTCACTGGTTAACTGGTGAGCTGGATAACTGGTTGACTGGTTAACTAGTTCACTGGTTAACTAGTTCACTGGTTAACTGGTTGACTAGTTAACTGTTTTACTGGTTGACAGTTTCACTGGTTTACTGGTTAACTAGCTCACTGGTTGACTGGTTTAACTGGTTGACTGGTTAACTGTCTCATTGTTGACTGTTTAACTGGTTGACTGTTTAACTGGTTGACTGGTTAACTGTCTCATTGTTGACTGTTTAACTGTCTCACTGGTTGACTGTTTAACTGGTTGACTGGTTATCTGTCTCAGTGGTTGACTGGTTAACTGTGTTACTGGTTGACTGTTTCACTGTTTGACTGCTTAACTATCTTACTGGTTGACTGTTTAACTGGTTGACTGGTTCAATTGGGTCAAGTGGATGCCATTTGTGTGGGTATGGAGCTCCACATGTTTGTATTTTGTATGCAGTTGTGAATAAAGTAATCCCAGCCATATGAATGCATTTTAAGTGTTGATTGTAGGTGTCAGCTGATGGTCAGTTGATGGCAGGGCACACAAGGAATGAGTGTGACATTTCCACCTGTGGGGAGTTGAGATGAAGCCACTGAGCGATGAGTGCATCTTGTCTTTATGGTGGGAGCAAAGTTGGTCTGGGAGAAAAAAGGTGACTGTGACACAGGAGAAGAACCAAAGCCAACACAGAGTGGTCTGAGGGCGGATTCGAACCGGCGACCTTCTGTTTACGAGGCGAAAAAGCTACCAGCTGCGCCACGGGGGCTGCAATCGACGCTTTTAGATTCTACTGTATATAAAGGGGTCACCCTTTTCCAGTAAAATACTGGCAGTGTCCAGTGTTTTTTTTCAAATTTAAAGTGGGGTTTTATGTACCTTTTCTAGGTTTAAGGCTGTTTTCAGTGTATTTATTCAAATTTAAGCTATTTTTTAATGGATTTTTGCATATTTAAGGCTGCTTTTGGTGTATTTTATCTGGTTTTAAAGGGATTTTTTATTCACGTTTGTCTATTTAAGGCTGCTTTTAGTGTATTTTATCTGGTTTAAGGTGGACTGTTTTACTGGTGCACTAGTTTGCTAGTCTGGATTAGGGTTAGGGTCTGGGTCAGGGTTAAAGTTAGGGTCAAGGTCAGGTTCAGGGTCAGGTTCAGGGTCAGGGTTGGGTTCACTGGTTAACTGGTGAGCTGGATAACTGGTTGACTGGTTAACTAGTTCACTGGTTAACTAGTTCACTGGTTAACTGGTTGACTAGTTAACTGTTTTACTGGTTGACAGTTTCACTGGTTTACTGGTTAACTAGCTCACTGGTTGACTGGTTTAACTGGTTGACTGGTTAACTGTCTCATTGTTGACTGTTTAACTGGTTGACTGTTTAACTGGTTGACTGGTTAACTGTCTCATTGTTGACTGTTTAACTGTCTCACTGGTTGACTGTTTAACTGGTTGACTGGTTATCTGTCTCAGTGGTTGACTGGTTAACTGTGTTACTGGTTGACTGTTTCACTGTTTGACTGCTTAACTATCTTACTGGTTGACTGTTTAACTGGTTGACTGGTTCAATTGGGTCAAGTGGATGCCACTTGTGTGGGTATGGAGCTCCACATGTTTGTATTTTGTATGCAGTTGTGAATAAAGTAATCCCAGCCATATGAATGCATTTTAAGTGTTGATTGTAGGTGTCAGCTGATGGTCAGTTGATGGCAGGGCACACAAGGAATGAGTGTGACATTTCCACCTGTGGGGAGTTGAGATGAAGCCACTGAGCGATGAGTGCATCTTGTCTTTATGGTGGGAGCAAAGTTGGTCTGGGAGAAAAAAGGTGACTGTGACACAGGAGAAGAACCAAAGCCAACACAGAGTGGTCTGAGGGCGGATTCGAACCGGCGACCTTCTGTTTACGAGGCGAAAAAGCTACCAGCTGCGCCACGGGGGCTGCAATCGACGCTTTTAGATTCTACTGTATATAAAGGGGTCACCCTTTTCCAGTAAAATACTGGCAGTGTCCAGTGTTTTTTTTCAAATTTAAAGTGGGGTTTTATGTACCTTTTCTAGGTTTAAGGCTGTTTTCAGTGTATTTATTCAAATTTAAGCTATTTTTTAATTGATTTTTGCATATTTAAGGCTGCTTTTGGTGTATTTTATCTGGTTTTAAAGGGATTTTTTATTCACGTTTGTCTATTTAAGGCTGCTTTTAGTGTATTTTATCTGGTTTAAGGTGGACTGTTTTACTGGTGCACTAGTTTGCTAGTCTGGATTAGGGTTAGGGTCTGGGTCAGGGTTAAAGTTAGGGTCAAGGTCAGGTTCAGGGTCAGGTTCAGGGTCAGGTTCATGGTCAGGGTTGGGTTCACTGGTTAACTGGTGAGCTGGATAACTGGTTGACTGGTTAACTAGTTCACTGGTTAACTAGTTCACTGGTTAACTGGTTGACTAGTTAACTGTTTTACTGGTTGACAGTTTCACTGGTTTACTGGTTAACTAGCTCACTGGTTGACTGGTTTAACTGGTTGACTGGTTAACTGTCTCATTGTTGACTGTTTAACTGGTTGACTGTTTAACTGGTTGACTGGTTAACTGTCTCATTGTTGACTGTTTAACTGTCTCACTGGTTGACTGTTTAACTGGTTGACTGGTTATCTGTCTCAGTGGTTGACTGGTTAACTGTGTTACTGGTTGACTGTTTCACTGTTTGACTGCTTAACTATCTTACTGGTTGACTGTTTAACTGGTTGACTGGTTCAATTGGGTCAAGTGGATGCCATTTGTGTGGGTATGGAGCTCCACATGTTTGTATTTTGTATGCAGTTGTGAATAAAGTAATCCCAGCCATATGAATGCATTTTAAGTGTTGATTGTAGGTGTCAGCTGATGGTCAGTTGATGGCAGGGCACACAAGGAATGAGTGTGACATTTCCACCTGTGGGGAGTTGAGATGAAGCCACTGAGCGATGAGTGCATCTTGTCTTTATGGTGGGAGCAAAGTTGGTCTGGGAGAAAAAAGGTGACTGTGACACAGGAGAAGAACCAAAGCCAACACAGAGTGGTCTGAGGGCGGATTCGAACCGGCGACCTTCTGTTTACGAGGCGAAAAAGCTACCAGCTGCGCCACGGGGGCTGCAATCGACGCTTTTAGATTCTACTGTATATAAAGGGGTCACCCTTTTCCAGTAAAATACTGGCAGTGTCCAGTGTTTTTTTTCAAATTTAAAGTGGGGTTTTATGTACCTTTTCTAGGTTTAAGGCTGTTTTCAGTGTATTTATTCAAATTTAAGCTATTTTTTAATGGATTTTTGCATATTTAAGGCTGCTTTTGGTGTATTTTATCTGGTTTTAAAGGGATTTTTTATTCACGTTTGTCTATTTAAGGCTGCTTTTAGTGTATTTTATCTGGTTTAAGGTGGACTGTTTTACTGGTGCACTAGTTTGCTAGTCTGGATTAGGGTTAGGGTCTGGGTCAGGGTTAAAGTTAGGGTCAAGGTCAGGTTCAGGGTCAGGTTCAGGGTCAGGGTTGGGTTCACTGGTTAACTGGTGAGCTGGATAACTGGTTGACTGGTTAACTAGTTCACTGGTTAACTAGTTCACTGGTTAACTGGTTGACTAGTTAACTGTTTTACTGGTTGACAGTTTCACTGGTTTACTGGTTAACTAGCTCACTGGTTGACTGGTTTAACTGGTTGACTGGTTAACTGTCTCATTGTTGACTGTTTAACTGGTTGACTGTTTAACTGGTTGACTGGTTAACTGTCTCATTGTTGACTGTTTAACTGTCTCACTGGTTGACTGTTTAACTGGTTGACTGGTTATCTGTCTCAGTGGTTGACTGGTTAACTGTGTTACTGGTTGACTGTTTCACTGTTTGACTGCTTAACTATCTTACTGGTTGACTGTTTAACTGGTTGACTGGTTCAATTGGGTCAAGTGGATGCCACTTGTGTGGGTATGGAGCTCCACATGTTTGTATTTTGTATGCAGTTGTGAATAAAGTAATCCCAGCCATATGAATGCATTTTAAGTGTTGATTGTAGGTGTCAGCTGATGGTCAGTTGATGGCAGGGCACACAAGGAATGAGTGTGACATTTCCACCTGTGGGGAGTTGAGATGAAGCCACTGAGCGATGAGTGCATCTTGTCTTTATGGTGGGAGCAAAGTTGGTCTGGGAGAAAAAAGGTGACTGTGACACAGGAGAAGAACCAAAGCCAACACAGAGTGGTCTGAGGGCGGATTCGAACCGGCGACCTTCTGTTTACGAGGCGAAAAAGCTACCAGCTGCGCCACGGGGGCTGCAATCGACGCTTTTAGATTCTACTGTATATAAAGGGGTCACCCTTTTCCAGTAAAATACTGGCAGTGTCCAGTGTTTTTTTTCAAATTTAAAGTGGGGTTTTATGTACCTTTTCTAGGTTTAAGGCTGTTTTCAGTGTATTTATTCAAATTTAAGCTATTTTTTAATTGATTTTTGCATATTTAAGGCTGCTTTTGGTGTATTTTATCTGGTTTTAAAGGGATTTTTTATTCACGTTTGTCTATTTAAGGCTGCTTTTAGTGTATTTTATCTGGTTTAAGGTGGACTGTTTTACTGGTGCACTAGTTTGCTAGTCTGGATTAGGGTTAGGGTCTGGGTCAGGGTTAAAGTTAGGGTCAAGGTCAGGTTCAGGGTCAGGTTCAGGGTCAGGGTTGGGTTCACTGGTTAACTGGTGAGCTGGATAACTGGTTGACTGGTTAACTAGTTCACTGGTTAACTAGTTCACTGGTTAACTGGTTGACTAGTTAACTGTTTTACTGGTTGACAGTTTCACTGGTTTACTGGTTAACTAGCTCACTGGTTGACTGGTTTAACTGGTTGACTGGTTAACTGTCTCATTGTTGACTGTTTAACTGGTTGACTGTTTAACTGGTTGACTGGTTAACTGTCTCATTGTTGACTGTTTAACTGTCTCACTGGTTGACTGTTTAACTGGTTGACTGGTTATCTGTCTCAGTGGTTGACTGGTTAACTGTGTTACTGGTTGACTGTTTCACTGTTTGACTGCTTAACTATCTTACTGGTTGACTGTTTAACTGGTTGACTGGTTCAATTGGGTCAAGTGGATGCCACTTGTGTGGGTATGGAGCTCCACATCTTTGTATTTTGTATGCAGTTGTGAATAAAGTAATCCCAGCCATATGAATGCATTTTAAGTGTTGATTGTAGGTGTCAGCTGATGGTCAGTTGATGGCAGGGCACACAAGGAATGAGTGTGACATTTCCACCTGTGGGGAGTTGAGATGAAGCCACTGAGCGATGAGTGCATCTTGTCTTTATGGTGGGAGCAAAGTTGGTCTGGGAGAAAAAAGGTGACTGTGACACAGGAGAAGAACCAAACCCAACACAGAGTGGTCTGAGGGCGGATTCGAACCGGCGACCTTCTGTTTACGAGGCGAAAAAGCTACCAGCTGCGCCACGGGGGCTGCAATCGACGCTTTTAGATTCTACTGTATATAAAGGGGTCACCCTTTTCCAGTAAAATACTGGCAGTGTCCAGTGGGTTTTTTCAAATTTAAAGTGGGGTTTTATGTACCTTTTCTAGGTTTAAGGCTGTTTTCAGTGTATTTATTCAAATTTAAGCTATTTTTTAATTGATTTTTGCATATTTAAGGCTGCTTTTGGTGTATTTTATCTGGTTTTAAAGGGATTTTTTATTCACGTTTGTCTATTTAAGGCTGCTTTTAGTGTATTTTATCTGGTTTAAGGTGGACTGTTTTACTGGTGCACTAGTTTGCTAGTCTGGATTAGGGTTAGGGTCTGGGTCAGGGTTAAAGTTAGGGTCAAGGTCAGGTTCAGGGTCAGGTTCAGGGTCAGGTTCATGGTCAGGGTTGGGTTCACTGGTTAACTGGTGAGCTGGATAACTGGTTGACTGGGTAACTAGTTCACTGGTTAACTAGTTCACTGGTTAACTGGTTGACTAGTTAACTGTTTTACTGGTTGACAGTTTCACTGGTTTACTGGTTAACTAGCTCACTGGTTGACTGGTTTAACTGGTTGACTGGTTAACTGTCTCATTGTTGACTGTTTAACTGGTTGACTGTTTAACTGGTTGACTGGTTAACTGTCTCATTGTTGACTGTTTAACTGTCTCACTGGTTGACTGTTTAACTGGTTGACTGGTTATCTGTCTCAGTGGTTGACTGGTTAACTGTGTTACTGGTTGACTGTTTCACTGTTTGACTGCTTAACTATCTTACTGGTTGACTGTTTAACTGGTTGACTGGTTCAATTGGGTCAAGTGGATGCCACTTGTGTGGGTATGGAGCTCCACATGTTTGTATTTTGTATGCAGTTGTGAATAAAGTAATCCCAGCCATATGAATGCATTTTAAGTGTTGATTGTAGGTGTCAGCTGATGGTCAGTTGATGGCAGGGCACACAAGGAATGAGTGTGACATTTCCACCTGTGGGGAGTTGAGATGAAGCCACTGAGCGATGAGTGCATCTTGTCTTTATGGTGGGAGCAAAGTTGGTCTGGGAGAAAAAAGGTGACTGTGACACAGGAGAAGAACCAAACCCAACACAGAGTGGTCTGAGGGCGGATTCGAACCGGCGACCTTCTGTTTACGAGGCGAAAAAGCTACCAGCTGCGCCACGGGGGCTGCAATCGACGCTTTTAGATTCTACTGTATATAAAGGGGTCACCCTTTTCCAGTAAAATACTGGCAGTGTCCAGTGTTTTTTTTCAAATTTAAAGTGGGGTTTTATGTACCTTTTCTAGGTTTAAGGCTGTTTTCAGTGTATTTATTCAAATTTAAGCTATTTTTTAATTTATTTTTTGCATATTTAAGGCTGCTTTTGGTGTATTTTATCTGGTTTTAAAGGGATTTTTTATTCACGTTTGTCTATTTAAGGCTGCTTTTAGTGTATTTTATCTGGTTTAAGGTGGACTGTTTTACTGGTGCACTAGTTTGCTAGTCTGGATTAGGGTTAGGGTCTGGGTCAGGGTTAAAGTTAGGGTCAAGGTCAGGTTCAGGGTCAGGTTCAGGGTCAGGTTCATGGTCAGGGTTGGGTTCACTGGTTAACTGGTGAGCTGGATAACTGGTTGACTGGTTAACTAGTTCACTGGTTAACTGGTTGACTAGTTAACTGTTTTACTGGTTGACAGTTTCACTGGTTTACTGGTTAACTAGCTCACTGGTTGACTGGTTTAACTGGTTGACTGGTTAACTGTCTCATTGTTGACTGTTTAACTGGTTGACTGTTTAACTGGTTGACTGGTTAACTGTCTCATTGTTGACTGTTTAACTGTCTCACTGGTTGACTGTTTAACTGGTTGACTGGTTATCTGTCTCAGTGGTTGACTGGTTAACTGTGTTACTGGTTGACTGTTTCACTGTTTGACTGCTTAACTATCTTACTGGTTGACTGTTTAACTGGTTGACTGGTTCAATTGGGTCAAGTGGATGCCACTTGTGTGGGTATGGAGCTCCACATGTTTGTATTTTGTATGCAGTTGTGAATAAAGTAATCCCAGCCATATGAATGCATTTTAAGTGTTGATTGTAGGTGTCAGCTGATGGTCAGTTGATGGCAGGGCACACAAGGAATGAGTGTGACATTTCCACCTGTGGGGAGTTGAGATGAAGCCACTGAGCGATGAGTGCATCTTGTCTTTATGGTGGGAGCAAAGTTGGTCTGGGAGAAAAAAGGTGACTGTGACACAGGAGAAGAACCAAACCCAACACAGAGTGGTCTGAGGGCGGATTCGAACCGGCGACCTTCTGTTTACGAGGCGAAAAAGCTACCAGCTGCGCCACGGGGGCTGCAATCGACGCTTTTAGATTCTACTGTATATAAAGGGGTCACCCTTTTCCAGTAAAATACTGGTAGTGTCCAGTGTTTTTTTTCAAATTTAAAGTGGGGTTTTATGTACCTTTTCTAGGTTTAAGGCTGTTTTCAGTGTATTTATTCAAATTTAAGCTATTTTTTAATGGATTTTTGCATATTTAAGGCTGCTTTTGGTGTATTTTATCTGGTTTTAAAGGAATTTTTTATTCACGTTTGTCTATTTAAGGCTGCTTTTAGTGTATTTTATCTGGTTTAAGGTGGACTGTTTTACTGGTGCACTAGTTTGCTAGTCTGGATTACGGTTAGGGTCTGGGTCAGGGTTAAAGTTAGGGTCAAGGTCAGGTTCAGGGTCAGGTTCAGGGTCAGGTTCATGGTCAGGGTTGGGTTCACTGGTTAACTGGTGAGCTGGATAACTGGTTGACTGGTTAACTAGTTCACTGGTTAACTGGTTGACTAGTTAACTGTTTTACTGGTTGACAGTTTCACTGGTTTACTGGTTAACTAGCTCACTGGTTGACTGGTTTAACTGGTTGACTGGTTAACTGTCTCATTGTTGACTGTTTAACTGGTTGACTGTTTAACTGGTTGACTGGTTAACTGTCTCATTGTTGACTGTTTAACTGTCTCACTGGTTGACTGTTTAACTGGTTGACTGGTTATCTGTCTCAGTGGTTGACTGGTTAACTGTGTTACTGGTTGACTGTTTCACTGTTTGACTGCTTAACTATCTTACTGGTTGACTGTTTAACTGGTTGACTGGTTCAATTGGGTCAAGTGGATGCCACTTGTGTGGGTATGGAGCTCCACATCTTTGTATTTTGTATGCAGTTGTGAATAAAGTAATCCCAGCCATATGAATGCATTTTAAGTGTTGATTGTAGGTGTCAGCTGATGGTCAGTTGATGGCAGGGCACACAAGGAATGAGTGTGACATTTCCACCTGTGGGGAGTTGAGATGAAGCCACTGAGCGATGAGTGCATCTTGTCTTTATGGTGGGAGCAAAGTTGGTCTGGGAGAAAAAAGGTGACTGTGACACAGGAGAAGAACCAAAGCCAACACAGAGTGGTCTGAGGGCGGATTCGAACCGGCGACCTTCTGTTTACGAGGCGAAAAAGCTACCAGCTGCGCCACGGGGGCTGCAATCGACGCTTTTAGATTCTACTGTATATAAAGGGGTCACCCTTTTCCAGTAAAATACTGGCAGTGTCCAGTGTTTTTTTTCAAATTTAAAGTGGGGTTTTATGTACCTTTTCTAGGTTTAAGGCTGTTTTCAGTGTATTTATTCAAATTTAAGCTATTTTTTAATTGATTTTTGCATATTTAAGGCTGCTTTTGGTGTATTTTATCTGGTTTTAAAGGGATTTTTTATTCACGTTTGTCTATTTAAGGCTGCTTTTAGTGTATTTTATCTGGTTTAAGGTGGACTGTTTTACTGGTGCACTAGTTTGCTAGTCTGGATTAGGGTTAGGGTCTGGGTCAGGGTTAAAGTTAGGGTCAAGGTCAGGTTCAGGGTCAGGTTCAGGGTCAGGTTCATGGTCAGGGTTGGGTTCACTGGTTAACTGGTGAGCTGGATAACTGGTTGACTGGTTAACTAGTTCACTGGTTAACTAGTTCACTGGTTAACTGGTTGACTAGTTAACTGTTTTACTGGTTGACAGTTTCACTGGTTTACTGGTTAACTAGCTCACTGGTTGACTGGTTTAACTGGTTGACTGGTTAACTGTCTCATTGTTGACTGTTTAACTGGTTGACTGTTTAACTGGTTGACTGGTTAACTGTCTCATTGTTGACTGTTTAACTGTCTCACTGGTTGACTGTTTAACTGGTTGACTGGTTATCTGTCTCAGTGGTTGACTGGTTAACTGTGTTACTGGTTGACTGTTTCACTGTTTGACTGCTTAACTATCTTACTGGTTGACTGTTTAACTGGTTGACTGGTTCAATTGGGTCAAGTGGATGCCATTTGTGTGGGTATGGAGCTCCACATGTTTGTATTTTGTATGCAGTTGTGAATAAAGTAATCCCAGCCATATGAATGCATTTTAAGTGTTGATTGTAGGTGTCAGCTGATGGTCAGTTGATGGCAGGGCACACAAGGAATGAGTGTGACATTTCCACCTGTGGGGAGTTGAGATGAAGCCACTGAGCGATGAGTGCATCTTGTCTTTATGGTGGGAGCAAAGTTGGTCTGGGAGAAAAAAGGTGACTGTGACACAGGAGAAGAACCAAAGCCAACACAGAGTGGTCTGAGGGCGGATTCGAACCGGCGACCTTCTGTTTACGAGGCGAAAAAGCTACCAGCTGCGCCACGGGGGCTGCAATCGACGCTTTTAGATTCTACTGTATATAAAGGGGTCACCCTTTTCCAGTAAAATACTGGCAGTGTCCAGTGTTTTTTTTCAAATTTAAAGTGGGGTTTTATGTACCTTTTCTAGGTTTAAGGCTGTTTTCAGTGTATTTATTCAAATTTAAGCTATTTTTTAATGGATTTTTGCATATTTAAGGCTGCTTTTGGTGTATTTTATCTGGTTTTAAAGGGATTTTTTATTCACGTTTGTCTATTTAAGGCTGCTTTTAGTGTATTTTATCTGGTTTAAGGTGGACTGTTTTACTGGTGCACTAGTTTGCTAGTCTGGATTAGGGTTAGGGTCTGGGTCAGGGTTAAAGTTAGGGTCAAGGTCAGGTTCAGGGTCAGGTTCAGGGTCAGGGTTGGGTTCACTGGTTAACTGGTGAGCTGGATAACTGGTTGACTGGTTAACTAGTTCACTGGTTAACTAGTTCACTGGTTAACTGGTTGACTAGTTAACTGTTTTACTGGTTGACAGTTTCACTGGTTTACTGGTTAACTAGCTCACTGGTTGACTGGTTTAACTGGTTGACTGGTTAACTGTCTCATTGTTGACTGTTTAACTGGTTGACTGTTTAACTGGTTGACTGGTTAACTGTCTCATTGTTGACTGTTTAACTGTCTCACTGGTTGACTGTTTAACTGGTTGACTGGTTATCTGTCTCAGTGGTTGACTGGTTAACTGTGTTACTGGTTGACTGTTTCACTGTTTGACTGCTTAACTATCTTACTGGTTGACTGTTTAACTGGTTGACTGGTTCAATTGGGTCAAGTGGATGCCACTTGTGTGGGTATGGAGCTCCACATGTTTGTATTTTGTATGCAGTTGTGAATAAAGTAATCCCAGCCATATGAATGCATTTTAAGTGTTGATTGTAGGTGTCAGCTGATGGTCAGTTGATGGCAGGGCACACAAGGAATGAGTGTGACATTTCCACCTGTGGGGAGTTGAGATGAAGCCACTGAGCGATGAGTGCATCTTGTCTTTATGGTGGGAGCAAAGTTGGTCTGGGAGAAAAAAGGTGACTGTGACACAGGAGAAGAACCAAACCCAACACAGAGTGGTCTGAGGGCGGATTCGAACCGGCGACCTTCTGTTTACGAGGCGAAAAAGCTACCAGCTGCGCCACGGGGGCTGCAATCGACGCTTTTAGATTCTACTGTATATAAAGGGGTCACCCTTTTCCAGTAAAATACTGGCAGTGTCCAGTGTTTTTTTTCAAATTTAAAGTGGGGTTTTATGTACCTTTTCTAGGTTTAAGGCTGTTTTCAGTGTATTTATTCAAATTTAAGCTATTTTTTAATTTATTTTTTGCATATTTAAGGCTGCTTTTGGTGTATTTTATCTGGTTTTAAAGGGATTTTTTATTCACGTTTGTCTATTTAAGGCTGCTTTTAGTGTATTTTATCTGGTTTAAGGTGGACTGTTTTACTGGTGCACTAGTTTGCTAGTCTGGATTAGGGTTAGGGTCTGGGTCAGGGTTAAAGTTAGGGTCAAGGTCAGGTTCAGGGTCAGGTTCAGGGTCAGGTTCATGGTCAGGGTTGGGTTCACTGGTTAACTGGTGAGCTGGATAACTGGTTGACTGGTTAACTAGTTCACTGGTTAACTGGTTGACTAGTTAACTGTTTTACTGGTTGACAGTTTCACTGGTTTACTGGTTAACTAGCTCACTGGTTGACTGGTTTAACTGGTTGACTGGTTAACTGTCTCATTGTTGACTGTTTAACTGGTTGACTGTTTAACTGGTTGACTGGTTAACTGTCTCATTGTTGACTGTTTAACTGTCTCACTGGTTGACTGTTTAACTGGTTGACTGGTTATCTGTCTCAGTGGTTGACTGGTTAACTGTGTTACTGGTTGACTGTTTCACTGTTTGACTGCTTAACTATCTTACTGGTTGACTGTTTAACTGGTTGACTGGTTCAATTGGGTCAAGTGGATGCCACTTGTGTGGGTATGGAGCTCCACATGTTTGTATTTTGTATGCAGTTGTGAATAAAGTAATCCCAGCCATATGAATGCATTTTAAGTGTTGATTGTAGGTGTCAGCTGATGGTCAGTTGATGGCAGGGCACACAAGGAATGAGTGTGACATTTCCACCTGTGGGGAGTTGAGATGAAGCCACTGAGCGATGAGTGCATCTTGTCTTTATGGTGGGAGCAAAGTTGGTCTGGGAGAAAAAAGGTGACTGTGACACAGGAGAAGAACCAAACCCAACACAGAGTGGTCTGAGGGCGGATTCGAACCGGCGACCTTCTGTTTACGAGGCGAAAAAGCTACCAGCTGCGCCACGGGGGCTGCAATCGACGCTTTTAGATTCTACTGTATATAAAGGGGTCACCCTTTTCCAGTAAAATACTGGTAGTGTCCAGTGTTTTTTTTCAAATTTAAAGTGGGGTTTTATGTACCTTTTCTAGGTTTAAGGCTGTTTTCAGTGTATTTATTCAAATTTAAGCTATTTTTTAATGGATTTTTGCATATTTAAGGCTGCTTTTGGTGTATTTTATCTGGTTTTAAAGGAATTTTTTATTCACGTTTGTCTATTTAAGGCTGCTTTTAGTGTATTTTATCTGGTTTAAGGTGGACTGTTTTACTGGTGCACTAGTTTGCTAGTCTGGATTACGGTTAGGGTCTGGGTCAGGGTTAAAGTTAGGGTCAAGGTCAGGTTCAGGGTCAGGTTCAGGGTCAGGTTCATGGTCAGGGTTGGGTTCACTGGTTAACTGGTGAGCTGGATAACTGGTTGACTGGTTAACTAGTTCACTGGTTAACTGGTTGACTAGTTAACTGTTTTACTGGTTGACAGTTTCACTGGTTTACTGGTTAACTAGCTCACTGGTTGACTGGTTTAACTGGTTGACTGGTTAACTGTCTCATTGTTGACTGTTTAACTGGTTGACTGTTTAACTGGTTGACTGGTTAACTGTCTCATTGTTGACTGTTTAACTGTCTCACTGGTTGACTGTTTAACTGGTTGACTGGTTATCTGTCTCAGTGGTTGACTGGTTAACTGTGTTACTGGTTGACTGTTTCACTGTTTGACTGCTTAACTATCTTACTGGTTGACTGTTTAACTGGTTGACTGGTTCAATTGGGTCAAGTGGATGCCACTTGTGTGGGTATGGAGCTCCACATCTTTGTATTTTGTATGCAGTTGTGAATAAAGTAATCCCAGCCATATGAATGCATTTTAAGTGTTGATTGTAGGTGTCAGCTGATGGTCAGTTGATGGCAGGGCACACAAGGAATGAGTGTGACATTTCCACCTGTGGGGAGTTGAGATGAAGCCACTGAGCGATGAGTGCATCTTGTCTTTATGGTGGGAGCAAAGTTGGTCTGGGAGAAAAAAGGTGACTGTGACACAGGAGAAGAACCAAAGCCAACACAGAGTGGTCTGAGGGCGGATTCGAACCGGCGACCTTCTGTTTACGAGGCGAAAAAGCTACCAGCTGCGCCACGGGGGCTGCAATCGACGCTTTTAGATTCTACTGTATATAAAGGGGTCACCCTTTTCCAGTAAAATACTGGCAGTGTCCAGTGTTTTTTTTCAAATTTAAAGTGGGGTTTTATGTACCTTTTCTAGGTTTAAGGCTGTTTTCAGTGTATTTATTCAAATTTAAGCTATTTTTTAATTGATTTTTGCATATTTAAGGCTGCTTTTGGTGTATTTTATCTGGTTTTAAAGGGATTTTTTATTCACGTTTGTCTATTTAAGGCTGCTTTTAGTGTATTTTATCTGGTTTAAGGTGGACTGTTTTACTGGTGCACTAGTTTGCTAGTCTGGATTAGGGTTAGGGTCTGGGTCAGGGTTAAAGTTAGGGTCAAGGTCAGGTTCAGGGTCAGGTTCAGGGTCAGGTTCATGGTCAGGGTTGGGTTCACTGGTTAACTGGTGAGCTGGATAACTGGTTGACTGGTTAACTAGTTCACTGGTTAACTAGTTCACTGGTTAACTGGTTGACTAGTTAACTGTTTTACTGGTTGACAGTTTCACTGGTTTACTGGTTAACTAGCTCACTGGTTGACTGGTTTAACTGGTTGACTGGTTAACTGTCTCATTGTTGACTGTTTAACTGGTTGACTGTTTAACTGGTTGACTGGTTAACTGTCTCATTGTTGACTGTTTAACTGTCTCACTGGTTGACTGTTTAACTGGTTGACTGGTTATCTGTCTCAGTGGTTGACTGGTTAACTGTGTTACTGGTTGACTGTTTCACTGTTTGACTGCTTAACTATCTTACTGGTTGACTGTTTAACTGGTTGACTGGTTCAATTGGGTCAAGTGGATGCCATTTGTGTGGGTATGGAGCTCCACATGTTTGTATTTTGTATGCAGTTGTGAATAAAGTAATCCCAGCCATATGAATGCATTTTAAGTGTTGATTGTAGGTGTCAGCTGATGGTCAGTTGATGGCAGGGCACACAAGGAATGAGTGTGACATTTCCACCTGTGGGGAGTTGAGATGAAGCCACTGAGCGATGAGTGCATCTTGTCTTTATGGTGGGAGCAAAGTTGGTCTGGGAGAAAAAAGGTGACTGTGACACAGGAGAAGAACCAAAGCCAACACAGAGTGGTCTGAGGGCGGATTCGAACCGGCGACCTTCTGTTTACGAGGCGAAAAAGCTACCAGCTGCGCCACGGGGGCTGCAATCGACGCTTTTAGATTCTACTGTATATAAAGGGGTCACCCTTTTCCAGTAAAATACTGGCAGTGTCCAGTGTTTTTTTTCAAATTTAAAGTGGGGTTTTATGTACCTTTTCTAGGTTTAAGGCTGTTTTCAGTGTATTTATTCAAATTTAAGCTATTTTTTAATGGATTTTTGCATATTTAAGGCTGCTTTTGGTGTATTTTATCTGGTTTTAAAGGGATTTTTTATTCACGTTTGTCTATTTAAGGCTGCTTTTAGTGTATTTTATCTGGTTTAAGGTGGACTGTTTTACTGGTGCACTAGTTTGCTAGTCTGGATTAGGGTTAGGGTCTGGGTCAGGGTTAAAGTTAGGGTCAAGGTCAGGTTCAGGGTCAGGTTCAGGGTCAGGGTTGGGTTCACTGGTTAACTGGTGAGCTGGATAACTGGTTGACTGGTTAACTAGTTCACTGGTTAACTAGTTCACTGGTTAACTGGTTGACTAGTTAACTGTTTTACTGGTTGACAGTTTCACTGGTTTACTGGTTAACTAGCTCACTGGTTGACTGGTTTAACTGGTTGACTGGTTAACTGTCTCATTGTTGACTGTTTAACTGGTTGACTGTTTAACTGGTTGACTGGTTAACTGTCTCATTGTTGACTGTTTAACTGTCTCACTGGTTGACTGTTTAACTGGTTGACTGGTTATCTGTCTCAGTGGTTGACTGGTTAACTGTGTTACTGGTTGACTGTTTCACTGTTTGACTGCTTAACTATCTTACTGGTTGACTGTTTAACTGGTTGACTGGTTCAATTGGGTCAAGTGGATGCCACTTGTGTGGGTATGGAGCTCCACATCTTTGTATTTTGTATGCAGTTGTGAATAAAGTAATCCCAGCCATATGAATGCATTTTAAGTGTTGATTGTAGGTGTCAGCTGATGGTCAGTTGATGGCAGGGCACACAAGGAATGAGTGTGACATTTCCACCTGTGGGGAGTTGAGATGAAGCCACTGAGCGATGAGTGCATCTTGTCTTTATGGTGGGAGCAAAGTTGGTCTGGGAGAAAAAAGGTGACTGTGACACAGGAGAAGAACCAAACCCAACACAGAGTGGTCTGAGGGCGGATTCGAACCGGCGACCTTCTGTTTACGAGGCGAAAAAGCTACCAGCTGCGCCACGGGGGCTGCAATCGACGCTTTTAGATTCTACTGTATATAAAGGGGTCACCCTTTTCCAGTAAAATACTGGCAGTGTCCAGTGTTTTTTTTCAAATTTAAAGTGGGGTTTTATGTACCTTTTCTAGGTTTAAGGCTGTTTTCAGTGTATTTATTCAAATTTAAGCTATTTTTTAATTGATTTTTGCATATTTAAGGCTGCTTTTGGTGTATTTTATCTGGTTTTAAAGGGATTTTTTATTCACGTTTGTCTATTTAAGGCTGCTTTTAGTGTATTTTATCTGGTTTAAGGTGGACTGTTTTACTGGTGCACTAGTTTGCTAGTCTGGATTAGGGTTAGGGTCTGGGTCAGGGTTAAAGTTAGGGTCAAGGTCAGGTTCAGGGTCAGGTTCAGGGTCAGGTTCATGGTCAGGGTTGGGTTCACTGGTTAACTGGTGAGCTGGATAACTGGTTGACTGGGTAACTAGTTCACTGGTTAACTAGTTCACTGGTTAACTGGTTGACTAGTTAACTGTTTTACTGGTTGACAGTTTCACTGGTTTACTGGTTAACTAGCTCACTGGTTGACTGGTTTAACTGGTTGACTGGTTAACTGTCTCATTGTTGACTGTTTAACTGGTTGACTGTTTAACTGGTTGACTGGTTAACTGTCTCATTGTTGACTGTTTAACTGTCTCACTGGTTGACTGTTTAACTGGTTGACTGGTTATCTGTCTCAGTGGTTGACTGGTTAACTGTGTTACTGGTTGACTGTTTCACTGTTTGACTGCTTAACTATCTTACTGGTTGACTGTTTAACTGGTTGACTGGTTCAATTGGGTCAAGTGGATGCCACTTGTGTGGGTATGGAGCTCCACATGTTTGTATTTTGTATGCAGTTGTGAATAAAGTAATCCCAGCCATATGAATGCATTTTAAGTGTTGATTGTAGGTGTCAGCTGATGGTCAGTTGATGGCAGGGCACACAAGGAATGAGTGTGACATTTCCACCTGTGGGGAGTTGAGATGAAGCCACTGAGCGATGAGTGCATCTTGTCTTTATGGTGGGAGCAAAGTTGGTCTGGGAGAAAAAAGGTGACTGTGACACAGGAGAAGAACCAAACCCAACACAGAGTGGTCTGAGGGCGGATTCGAACCGGCGACCTTCTGTTTACGAGGCGAAAAAGCTACCAGCTGCGCCACGGGGGCTGCAATCGACGCTTTTAGATTCTACTGTATATAAAGGGGTCACCCTTTTCCAGTAAAATACTGGCAGTGTCCAGTGTTTTTTTTCAAATTTAAAGTGGGGTTTTATGTACCTTTTCTAGGTTTAAGGCTGTTTTCAGTGTATTTATTCAAATTTAAGCTATTTTTTAATTTATTTTTTGCATATTTAAGGCTGCTTTTGGTGTATTTTATCTGGTTTTAAAGGGATTTTTTATTCACGTTTGTCTATTTAAGGCTGCTTTTAGTGTATTTTATCTGGTTTAAGGTGGACTGTTTTACTGGTGCACTAGTTTGCTAGTCTGGATTAGGGTTAGGGTCTGGGTCAGGGTTAAAGTTAGGGTCAAGGTCAGGTTCAGGGTCAGGTTCAGGGTCAGGTTCATGGTCAGGGTTGGGTTCACTGGTTAACTGGTGAGCTGGATAACTGGTTGACTGGTTAACTAGTTCACTGGTTAACTAGTTCACTGGTTAACTGGTTGACTAGTTAACTGTTTTACTGGTTGACAGTTTCACTGGTTTACTGGTTAACTAGCTCACTGGTTGACTGGTTTAACTGGTTGACTGGTTAACTGTCTCATTGTTGACTGTTTAACTGGTTGACTGTTTAACTGGTTGACTGGTTAACTGTCTCATTGTTGACTGTTTAACTGTCTCACTGGTTGACTGTTTAACTGGTTGACTGGTTATCTGTCTCAGTGGTTGACTGGTTAACTGTGTTACTGGTTGACTGTTTCACTGTTTGACTGCTTAACTATCTTACTGGTTGACTGTTTAACTGGTTGACTGGTTCAATTGGGTCAAGTGGATGCCACTTGTGTGGGTATGGAGCTCCACATCTTTGTGTTTTGTATGCAGTTGTGAATAAAGTAATCCCAGCCATATGAATGCATTTTAAGTGTTGATTGTAGGTGTCAGCTGATGGTCAGTTGATGGCAGGGCACACAAGGAATGAGTGTGACATTTCCACCTGTGGGGAGTTGAGATGAAGCCACTGAGCGATGAGTGCATCTTGTCTTTATGGTGGGAGCAAAGTTGGTCTGGGAGAAAAAAGGTGACTGTGACACAGGAGAAGAACCAAACCCAACACAGAGTGGTCTGAGGGCGGATTCGAACCGGCGACCTTCTGTTTACGAGGCGAAAAAGCTACCAGCTGCGCCACGGGGTTAACTAGTTCACTGGTTAACTAGTTCACTGGTTAACTAGTTCACTGGTTAACTGGTTGACTAGTTAACTGTTTTACTGGTTGACAGTTTCACTGGTTTACTGGTTAACTAGCTCACTGGTTGACTGGTTTAACTGGTTGACTGGTTAACTGTCTCATTGTTGACTGTTTAACTGGTTGACTGGTTTAACTGGTTGACTGGTTAACTGTCTCATTGTTGACTGTTTAACTGGTTGACTGGTTAACTGTCTCATTGTTGACTGTTTAACTGTCTCACTGGTTGACTGTTTAACTGGTTGACTGGTTATCTGTCTCAGTGGTTGACCGGTTAACTGTGTTACTGGTTGACTGTTTCACTGTTTGACTGCTTAACTATCTTACTGGTTGACTGTTTAACTGGTTGACTGGTTATCTGTCTCAGTGGTTGACTGGTTAACTGTGTTACTGGTTGACTGTTTCACTGTTTGACTGCTTAACTATCTTACTGGTTGACTGTTTAACTGGTTGACTGGTTCAATTGGGTCAAGTGGATGCCACTTGTGTGGGTATGGAGCTCCACATGTTTGTATTTTGTATGCAGTTGTGAATAAAGTAATCCCAGCCATATGAATGCATTTTAAGTGTTGATTGTAGGTGTCAGCTGATGGTCAGTTGATGGCAGGGCACACAAGGAATGAGTGTGACATTTCCACCTGTGGGGAGTTGAGATGAAGCCACTGAGCGATGAGTGCATCTTGTCTTTATGGTGGGAGCAAAGTTGGTCTGGGAGAAAAAAGGTGACTGTGACACAGGAGAAGAACCAAACCCAACACAGAGTGGTCTGAGGGCGGATTCGAACCGGCGACCTTCTGTTTACGAGGCGAAAAAGCTACCAGCTGCGCCACGGGGGCTGCAATCGACGCTTTTAGATTCTACTGTATATAAAGGGGTCACCCTTTTCCAGTAAAATACTGGCAGTGTCCAGTGGGTTTTTTCAAATTTAAAGTGGGGTTTTATGTACCTTTTCTAGGTTTAAGGCTGTTTTCAGTGTATTTATTCAAATTTAAGCTATTTTTTAATTGATTTTTGCATATTTAAGGCTGCTTTTGGTGTATTTTATCTGGTTTTAAAGGGATTTTTTATTCACGTTTGTCTATTTAAGGCTGCTTTTAGTGTATTTTATCTGGTTTAAGGTGGACTGTTTTACTGGTGCACTAGTTTGCTAGTCTGGATTAGGGTTAGGGTCTGGGTCAGGGTTAAAGTTAGGGTCAAGGTCAGGTTCAGGGTCAGGTTCAGGGTCAGGTTCATGGTCAGGGTTGGGTTCACTGGTTAACTGGTGAGCTGGATAACTGGTTGACTGGTTAACTAGTTCACTGGTTAACTAGTTCACTGGTTAACTGGTTGACTAGTTAACTGTTTTACTGGTTGACAGTTTCACTGGTTTACTGGTTAACTAGCTCACTGGTTGACTGGTTTCACTGTTTGACTGCTTAACTATCTTACTGGTTGACTGTTTAACTGGTTGACTGGTTCAATTGGGTCAAGTGGATGCCACTTGTGTGGGTATGGAGCTCCACATGTTTGTATTTTGTATGCAGTTGTGAATAAAGTAATCCCAGCCATATGAATGCATTTTAAGTGTTGATTGTAGGTGTCAGCTGATGGTCAGTTGATGGCAGGGCACACAAGGAATGAGTGTGACATTTCCACCTGTGGGGAGTTGAGATGAAGCCACTGAGCGATGAGTGCATCTTGTCTTTATGGTGGGAGCAAAGTTGGTCTGGGAGAAAAAAGGTGACTGTGACACAGGAGAAGAACCAAACCCAACACAGAGTGGTCTGAGGGCGGATTCGAACCGGCGACCTTCTGTTTACGAGGCGAAAAAGCTACCAGCTGCGCCACGGGGGCTGCAATCGACGCTTTTAGATTCTACTAAATATAAAGGGGTCACCCTTTTCCAGTAAAATACTGGCAGTGTCCAGTGGGTTTTTTCAAATTTAAAGTGGGGTTTTATGTACCTTTTCTAGGTTTAAGGCTGTTTTCAGTGTATTTATTCAAATTTAAGCTATTTTTTAATTGATTTTTGCATATTTAAGGCTGCTTTTGGTGTATTTTATCTGGTTTTAAAGGGATTTTTTATTCACGTTTGTCTATTTAAGGCTGCTTTTAGTGTATTTTATCTGGTTTAAGGTGGACTGTTTTACTGGTGCACTAGTTTGCTAGTCTGGATTAGGGTTAGGGTCTGGGTCAGGGTTAAAGTTAGGGTCAAGGTCAGGTTCAGGGTCAGGTTCAGGGTCAGGTTCATGGTCAGGGTTGGGTTCACTGGTTAACTGGTGAGCTGGATAACTGGTTGACTGGTTAACTAGTTCACTGGTTAACTAGTTCACTGGTTAACTGGTTGACTAGTTAACTGTTTTACTGGTTGACAGTTTCACTGGTTTACTGGTTAACTAGCTCACTGGTTGACTGGTTTCACTGTTTGACTGCTTAACTATCTTACTGGTTGACTGTTTAACTGGTTGACTGGTTCAATTGGGTCAAGTGGATGCCACTTGTGTGGGTATGGAGCTCCACATCTTTGTATTTTGTATGCAGTTGTGAATAAAGTAATCCCAGCCATATGAATGCATTTTAAGTGTTGATTGTAGGTGACAGCTGATGGTCAGTTGATGGCAGGGCACACAAGGAATGAGTGTGACATTTCCACCTGTGGGGAGTTGAGATGAAGCCACTGAGCGATGAGTGCATCTTGTCTTTATGGTGGGAGCAAAGTTGGTCTGGGAGAAAAAAGGTGACTGTGACACAGGAGAAGAACCAAACCCAACACAGAGTGGTCTGAGGGCGGATTCGAACCGGCGACCTTCTGTTTACGAGGCGAAAAAGCTACCAGCTGCGCCACGGGGGCTGCAATCGACGCTTTTAGATTCTACTGTATATAAAGGGGTCACCCTTTTCCAGTAAAATACTGGCAGTGTCCAGTGTTTTTTTTTCAAATTTAAAGTGGGGTTTTATGTACCTTTTCTAGGTTTAAGGCTGTTTTCAGTGTATTTATTCAAATTTAAGCTATTTTTAATTGATTTTTGCATATTTAAGGCTGCTTTTGGTGTATTTTATCTGGTTTTAAAGGGATTTTTTATTCACGTTTGTCTATTTAAGGCTGCTTTTAGTGTATTTTATCTGGTTTAAGGTGGACTGTTTTACTGGTGCACTAGTTTGCTAGTCTGGATTAGGGTTAGGGTCTGGGTCAGGGTTAAAGTTAGGGTCAAGGTCAGGTTCAGGGTCAGGTTCAGGGTCAGGTTCATGGTCAGGGTTGGGTTCACTGGTTAACTGGTGAGCTGGATAACTGGTTGACTGGTTAACTAGTTCACTGGTTAACTAGTTCACTGGTTAACTGGTTGACTAGTTAACTGTTTTACTGGTTGACAGTTTCACTGGTTTACTGGTTAACTAGCTCACTGGTTGACTGGTTTAACTGGTTGACTGGTTAACTGTCTCATTGTTGACTGTTTAACTGGTTGACTGTTTAACTGGTTGACTGGTTAACTGTCTCATTGTTGACTGTTTAACTGTCTCACTGGTTGACTGTTTAACTGGTTGACTGGTTATCTGTCTCAGTGGTTGACTGGTTAACTGTGTTACTGGTTGACTGTTTCACTGTTTGACTGCTTAACTATCTTACTGGTTGACTGTTTAACTGGTTGACTGGTTCAATTGGGTCAAGTGGATGCCACTTGTGTGGGTATGGAGCTCCACATGTTTGTATTTTGTATGCAGTTGTGAATAAAGTAATCCCAGCCATATGAATGCATTTTAAGTGTTGATTGTAGGTGTCAGCTGATGGTCAGTTGATGGCAGGGCACACAAGGAATGAGTGTGACATTTCCACCTGTGGGGAGTTGAGATGAAGCCACTGAGCGATGAGTGCATCTTGTCTTTATGGTGGGAGCAAAGTTGGTCTGGGAGAAAAAAGGTGACTGTGACACAGGAGAAGAACCAAACCCAACACAGAGTGGTCTGAGGGCGGATTCGAACCGGCGACCTTCTGTTTACGAGGCGAAAAAGCTACCAGCTGCGCCACGGGGGCTGCAATCGACGCTTTTAGATTCTACTGTATATAAAGGGGTCACCCTTTTCCAGTAAAATACTGGCAGTGTCCAGTGTTTTTTTTTCAAATTTAAAGTGGGGTTTTATGTACCTTTTCTAGGTTTAAGGCTGTTTTCAGTGTATTTATTCAAATTTAAGCTATTTTTTAATTTATTTTTTGCATATTTAAGGCTGCTTTTGGTGTATTTTATCTGGTTTTAAAGGGATTTTTTATTCACGTTTGTCTATTTAAGGCTGCTTTTAGTGTATTTTATCTGGTTTAAGGTGGACTGTTTTACTGGTGCACTAGTTTGCTAGTCTGGATTAGGGTTAGGGTCTGGGTCAGGGTTAAAGTTAGGGTCAAGGTCAGGTTCAGGGTCAGGTTCAGGGTCAGGTTCATGGTCAGGGTTGGGTTCACTGGTTAACTGGTGAGCTGGATAACTGGTTGACTGGTTAACTAGTTCACTGGTTAACTAGTTCACTGGTTAACTGGTTGACTAGTTAACTGTTTTACTGGTTGACAGTTTCACTGGTTTACTGGTTAACTAGCTCACTGGTTGACTGGTTTAACTGGTTGACTGGTTAACTGTCTCATTGTTGACTGTTTAACTGGTTGACTGTTTAACTGGTTGACTGGTTAACTGTCTCATTGTTTACTGTTTAACTGTCTCACTGGTTGACTGTTTAACTGGTTGACTGGTTATCTGTCTCAGTGGTTGACTGGTTAACTGTGTTACTGGTTGACTGTTTCACTGTTTGACTGCTTAACTATCTTACTGGTTGACTGTTTAACTGGTTGACTGGTTCAATTGGGTCAAGTGGATGCCACTTGTGTGGGTATGGAGCTCCACATCTTTGTGTTTTGTATGCAGTTGTGAATAAAGTAATCCCAGCCATATGAATGCATTTTAAGTGTTGATTGTAGGTGTCAGCTGATGGTCAGTTGATGGCAGGGCACACAAGGAATGAGTGTGACATTTCCACCTGTGGGGAGTTGAGATGAAGCCACTGAGCGATGAGTGCATCTTGTCTTTATGGTGGGAGCAAAGTTGGTCTGGGAGAAAAAAGGTGACTGTGACACAGGAGAAGAACCAAACCCAACACAGAGTGGTCTGAGGGCGGATTCGAACCGGCGACCTTCTGTTTACGAGGCGAAAAAGCTACCAGCTGCGCCACGGGGGCTGCAATCGACGCTTTTAGATTCTACTGTATATAAAGGGGTCACCCTTTTCCAGTAAAATACTGGCAGTGTCCAGTGGGTTTTTTCAAATTTAAAGTGGGGTTTTATGTACCTTTTCTAGGTTTAAGGCTGTTTTCAGTGTATTTATTCAAATTTAAGCTATTTTTTAATTGATTTTTGCATATTTAAGGCTGCTTTTGGTGTATTTTATCTGGTTTTAAAGGGATTTTTTATTCACGTTTGTCTATTTAAGGCTGCTTTTAGTGTATTTTATCTGGTTTAAGGTGGACTGTTTTACTGGTGCACTAGTTTGCTAGTCTGGATTAGGGTTAGGGTCTGGGTCAGGGTTAAAGTTAGGGTCAAGGTCAGGTTCAGGGTCAGGTTCAGGGTCAGGTTCATGGTCAGGGTTGGGTTCACTGGTTAACTGGTGAGCTGGATAACTGGTTGACTGGTTAACTAGTTCACTGGTTAACTAGTTCACTGGTTAACTGGTTGACTAGTTAACTGTTTTACTGGTTGACAGTTTCACTGGTTTACTGGTTAACTAGCTCACTGGTTGACTGGTTTCACTGTTTGACTGCTTAACTATCTTACTGGTTGACTGTTTAACTGGTTGACTGGTTCAATTGGGTCAAGTGGATGCCACTTGTGTGGGTATGGAGCTCCACATGTTTGTATTTTGTATGCAGTTGTGAATAAAGTAATCCCAGCCATATGAATGCATTTTAAGTGTTGATTGTAGGTGTCAGCTGATGGTCAGTTGATGGCAGGGCACACAAGGAATGAGTGTGACATTTCCACCTGTGGGGAGTTGAGATGAAGCCACTGAGCGATGAGTGCATCTTGTCTTTATGGTGGGAGCAAAGTTGGTCTGGGAGAAAAAAGGTGACTGTGACACAGGAGAAGAACCAAACCCAACACAGAGTGGTCTGAGGGCGGATTCGAACCGGCGACCTTCTGTTTACGAGGCGAAAAAGCTACCAGCTGCGCCACGGGGGCTGCAATCGACGCTTTTAGATTCTACTGTATATAAAGGGGTCACCCTTTTCCAGTAAAATACTGGCAGTGTCCAGTGGGTTTTTTCAAATTTAAAGTGGGGTTTTATGTACCTTTTCTAGGTTTAAGGCTGTTTTCAGTGTATTTATTCAAATTTAAGCTATTTTTTAATTGATTTTTGCATATTTAAGGCTGCTTTTGGTGTATTTTATCTGGTTTTAAAGGGATTTTTTATTCACGTTTGTCTATTTAAGGCTGCTTTTAGTGTATTTTATCTGGTTTAAGGTGGACTGTTTTACTGGTGCACTAGTTTGCTAGTCTGGATTAGGGTTAGGGTCTGGGTCAGGGTTAAAGTTAGGGTCAAGGTCAGGTTCAGGGTCAGGTTCAGGGTCAGGTTCATGGTCAGGGTTGGGTTCACTGGTTAACTGGTGAGCTGGATAACTGGTTGACTGGTTAACTAGTTCACTGGTTAACTAGTTCACTGGTTAACTGGTTGACTAGTTAACTGTTTTACTGGTTGACAGTTTCACTGGTTTACTGGTTAACTAGCTCACTGGTTGACTGGTTTCACTGTTTGACTGCTTAACTATCTTACTGGTTGACTGTTTAACTGGTTGACTGGTTCAATTGGGTCAAGTGGATGCCACTTGTGTGGGTATGGAGCTCCACATGTTTGTATTTTGTATGCAGTTGTGAATAAAGTAATCCCAGCCATATGAATGCATTTTAAGTGTTGATTGTAGGTGTCAGCTGATGGTCAGTTGATGGCAGGGCACACAAGGAATGAGTGTGACATTTCCACCTGTGGGGAGTTGAGATGAAGCCACTGAGCGATGAGTGCATCTTGTCTTTATGGTGGGAGCAAAGTTGGTCTGGGAGAAAAAAGGTGACTGTGACACAGGAGAAGAACCAAACCCAACACAGAGTGGTCTGAGGGCGGATTCGAACCGGCGACCTTCTGTTTACGAGGCGAAAAAGCTACCAGCTGCGCCACGGGGGCTGCAATCGACGCTTTTAGATTCTACTGTATATAAAGGGGTCACCCTTTTCCAGTAAAATACTGGCAGTGTCCAGTGGGTTTTTTCAAATTTAAAGTGGGGTTTTATGTACCTTTTCTAGGTTTAAGGCTGTTTTCAGTGTATTTATTCAAATTTAAGCTATTTTTTAATTGATTTTTGCATATTTAAGGCTGCTTTTGGTGTATTTTATCTGGTTTTAAAGGGATTTTTTATTCACGTTTGTCTATTTAAGGCTGCTTTTAGTGTATTTTATCTGGTTTAAGGTGGACTGTTTTACTGGTGCACTAGTTTGCTAGTCTGGATTAGGGTTAGGGTCTGGGTCAGGGTTAAAGTTAGGGTCAAGGTCAGGTTCAGGGTCAGGTTCAGGGTCAGGTTCATGGTCAGGGTTGGGTTCACTGGTTAACTGGTGAGCTGGATAACTGGTTGACTGGTTAACTAGTTCACTGGTTAACTAGTTCACTGGTTAACTGGTTGACTAGTTAACTGTTTTACTGGTTGACAGTTTCACTGGTTTACTGGTTAACTAGCTCACTGGTTGACTGGTTTCACTGTTTGACTGCTTAACTATCTTACTGGTTGACTGTTTAACTGGTTGACTGGTTCAATTGGGTCAAGTGGATGCCACTTGTGTGGGTATGGAGCTCCACATCTTTGTATTTTGTATGCAGTTGTGAATAAAGTAATCCCAGCCATATGAATGCATTTTAAGTGTTGATTGTAGGTGACAGCTGATGGTCAGTTGATGGCAGGGCACACAAGGAATGAGTGTGACATTTCCACCTGTGGGGAGTTGAGATGAAGCCACTGAGCGATGAGTGCATCTTGTCTTTATGGTGGGAGCAAAGTTGGTCTGGGAGAAAAAAGGTGACTGTGACACAGGAGAAGAACCAAACCCAACACAGAGTGGTCTGAGGGCGGATTCGAACCGGCGACCTTCTGTTTACGAGGCGAAAAAGCTACCAGCTGCGCCACGGGGGCTGCAATCGACGCTTTTAGATTCTACTGTATATAAAGGGGTCACCCTTTTCCAGTAAAATACTGGCAGTGTCCAGTGTTTTTTTTTCAAATTTAAAGTGGGGTTTTATGTACCTTTTCTAGGTTTAAGGCTGTTTTCAGTGTATTTATTCAAATTTAAGCTATTTTTAATTGATTTTTGCATATTTAAGGCTGCTTTTGGTGTATTTTATCTGGTTTTAAAGGGATTTTTTATTCACGTTTGTCTATTTAAGGCTGCTTTTAGTGTATTTTATCTGGTTTAAGGTGGACTGTTTTACTGGTGCACTAGTTTGCTAGTCTGGATTAGGGTTAGGGTCTGGGTCAGGGTTAAAGTTAGGGTCAAGGTCAGGTTCAGGGTCAGGTTCAGGGTCAGGTTCATGGTCAGGGTTGGGTTCACTGGTTAACTGGTGAGCTGGATAACTGGTTGACTGGTTAACTAGTTCACTGGTTAACTAGTTCACTGGTTAACTGGTTGACTAGTTAACTGTTTTACTGGTTGACAGTTTCACTGGTTTACTGGTTAACTAGCTCACTGGTTGACTGGTTTAACTGGTTGACTGGTTAACTGTCTCATTGTTGACTGTTTAACTGGTTGACTGTTTAACTGGTTGACTGGTTAACTGTCTCATTGTTGACTGTTTAACTGTCTCACTGGTTGACTGTTTAACTGGTTGACTGGTTATCTGTCTCAGTGGTTGACTGGTTAACTGTGTTACTGGTTGACTGTTTCACTGTTTGACTGCTTAACTATCTTACTGGTTGACTGTTTAACTGGTTGACTGGTTCAATTGGGTCAAGTGGATGCCACTTGTGTGGGTATGGAGCTCCACATGTTTGTATTTTGTATGCAGTTGTGAATAAAGTAATCCCAGCCATATGAATGCATTTTAAGTGTTGATTGTAGGTGTCAGCTGATGGTCAGTTGATGGCAGGGCACACAAGGAATGAGTGTGACATTTCCACCTGTGGGGAGTTGAGATGAAGCCACTGAGCGATGAGTGCATCTTGTCTTTATGGTGGGAGCAAAGTTGGTCTGGGAGAAAAAAGGTGACTGTGACACAGGAGAAGAACCAAACCCAACACAGAGTGGTCTGAGGGCGGATTCGAACCGGCGACCTTCTGTTTACGAGGCGAAAAAGCTACCAGCTGCGCCACGGGGGCTGCAATCGACGCTTTTAGATTCTACTGTATATAAAGGGGGTCACCCTTTTCCAGTAAAATACTGGCAGTGTCCAGTGTTTTTTTTCAAATTTAAAGTGGGGTTTTATGTACCTTTTCTAGGTTTAAGGCTGTTTTCAGTGTATTTATTCAAATTTAAGCTATTTTTTAATTTATTTTTTGCATATTTAAGGCTGCTTTTGGTGTATTTTATCTGGTTTTAAAGGGATTTTTTATTCACGTTTGTCTATTTAAGGCTGCTTTTAGTGTATTTTATCTGGTTTAAGGTGGACTGTTTTACTGGTGCACTAGTTTGCTAGTCTGGATTAGGGTTAGGGTCTGGGTCAGGGTTAAAGTTAGGGTCAAGGTCAGGTTCAGGGTCAGGTTCAGGGTCAGGTTCATGGTCAGGGTTGGGTTCACTGGTTAACTGGTGAGCTGGATAACTGGTTGACTGGTTAACTAGTTCACTGGTTAACTAGTTCACTGGTTAACTGGTTGACTAGTTAACTGTTTTACTGGTTGACAGTTTCACTGGTTTACTGGTTAACTAGCTCACTGGTTGACTGGTTTAACTGGTTGACTGGTTAACTGTCTCATTGTTGACTGTTTAACTGGTTGACTGTTTAACTGGTTGACTGGTTAACTGTCTCATTGTTTACTGTTTAACTGTCTCACTGGTTGACTGTTTAACTGGTTGACTGGTTATCTGTCTCAGTGGTTGACTGGTTAACTGTGTTACTGGTTGACTGTTTCACTGTTTGACTGCTTAACTATCTTACTGGTTGACTGTTTAACTGGTTGACTGGTTCAATTGGGTCAAGTGGATGCCACTTGTGTGGGTATGGAGCTCCACATCTTTGTGTTTTGTATGCAGTTGTGAATAAAGTAATCCCAGCCATATGAATGCATTTTAAGTGTTGATTGTAGGTGTCAGCTGATGGTCAGTTGATGGCAGGGCACCACACAAGGAATGAGTGTGACATTTCCACCTGTGGGGAGTTGAGATGAAGCCACTGAGCGATGAGTGCATCTTGTCTTTATGGTGGGAGCAAAGTTGGTCTGGGAGAAAAAAGGTGACTGTGACACAGGAGAAGAACCAAACCCAACACAGAGTGTCTGAGGGCGGATTCGAACCGGCGACCTTCTGTTTACGAGGCGAAAAAGCTACCAGCTGCGCCACGGGGGGCTGCAATCGACGCTTTTAGATTCTACTGTATATAAAGGGGTCACCCTTTTCCAGTAAAATACTGGCAGTGTCCAGTGGGTTTTTTCAAATTTAAAGTGGGGTTTTATGTACCTTTTCTAGGTTTAAGGCTGTTTTCAGTGTATTTATTCAAATTTAAGCTATTTTTTAATTGATTTTTGCATATTTAAGGCTGCTTTTGGTGTATTTTATCTGGTTTTAAAGGGATTTTTTATTCACGTTTGTCTATTTAAGGCTGCTTTTAGTGTATTTTATCTGGTTTAAGGTGGACTGTTTTACTGGTGCACTAGTTTGCTAGTCTGGATTAGGGTTAGGGTCTGGGTCAGGGTTAAAGTTAGGGTCAAGGTCAGGTTCAGGGTCAGGTTCAGGGTCAGGTTCATGGTCAGGGTTGGGTTCACTGGTTAACTGGTGAGCTGGATAACTGGTTGACTGGTTAACTAGTTCACTGGTTAACTAGTTCACTGGTTAACTGGTTGACTAGTTAACTGTTTTACTGGTTGACAGTTTCACTGGTTTACTGGTTAACTAGCTCACTGGTTGACTGGTTTCACTGTTTGACTGCTTAAACTATCTTACTGGTTGACTGTTTAACTGGTTGACTGGTTCAATTGGGTCAAGTGGATGCCACTTGTGTGGGTATGGAGCTCCACATCTTTGTATTTTGTATGCAGTTGTGAATAAAGTAATCCCAGCCATATGAATGCATTTTAAGTGTTGATTGTAGGTGTCAGCTGATGGTCAGTTGATGGCAGGGCACACAAGGAATGAGTGTGACATTTCCACCTGTGGGGAGTTGAGATGAAGCCCACTGAGCGATGAGTGCATCTTGTCTTTATGGTGGGAGCAAAGTTGGTCTGGGAGAAAAAAGGTGACTGTGACACAGGAGAAGAACCAAACCCAACACAGAGTGGTCTGAGGGCGGATTCGAACCGGCGACCTTCTGTTTACGAGGCGAAAAAAGCTACCAGCTGCGCCACGGGGGCTGCAATCGACGCTTTTAGATTCTACTGTATATAAAGGGGTCACCCTTTTCCAGTAAAATACTGGCAGTGTCCAGTGGGTTTTTTCAAATTTAAAGTGGGGTTTTATGTACCTTTTCTAGGTTTAAGGCTGTTTTCAGTGTATTTATTCAAATTTAAGCTATTTTTTAATTGATTTTTGCATATTTAAGGCTGCTTTTTGGTGTATTTTATCTGGTTTTAAAGGGATTTTTTATTCACGTTTGTCTATTTAAGGCTGCTTTTAGTGTATTTTATCTGGTTTAAGGTGGACTGTTTTACTGGTGCACTAGTTTGCTAGTCTGGATTAGGGTTAGGGTCTGGGTCAGGGTTAAAGTTAGGGTCAAGGTCAGGTTCAGGGTCAGGTTCAGGGTCAGGTTCATGGTCAGGGTTGGGTTCACTGGTTAACTGGTGAGCTGGATAACTGGTTGACTGGTTAACTAGTTCACTGGTTAACTAGTTCACTGTTAACTGGTTGACTAGTTAACTGTTTTACTGGTTGACAGTTTCACTGGTTTACTGGTTAACTAGCTCACTGGTTGACTGGTTTCACTGTTTGACTGCTTAACTATCTTACTGGTTGACTGTTTAACTGGTTGACTGGTTCAATTGGGTCAAGTGGATGCCACTTGTGTGGGTATGGAGCTCCACATGTTTGTATTTTGTATGCAGTTGTGAATAAAGTAATCCCAGCCATATGAATGCATTTTAAGTGTTGATTGTAGGTGTCAGCTGATGGTCAGTTGATGGCAGGGCACACAAGGAATGAGTGTGACATTTCCACCTGTGGGGAGTTGAGATGAAGCCACTGAGCGATGAGTGCATCTTGTCTTTATGGTGGGAGCAAAGTTGGTCTGGGAGAAAAAAGGTGACTGTGACACAGGAGAAGAACCAAACCCAACACAGAGTGGTCTGAGGGCGGATTCGAACCGGCGACCTTCTGTTTACGAGGCGAAAAAGCTACCAGCTGCGCCACGGGGGCTGCAATCGACGCTTTTAGATTCTACTGTATATAAAGGGGTCACCCTTTTCCAGTAAAATACTGGCAGTGTCCAGTGGGTTTTTTCAAATTTAAAGTGGGGTTTTATGTACCTTTTCTAGGTTTAAGGCTGTTTTCAGTGTATTTATTCAAATTTAAGCTATTTTTTAATTGATTTTTGCATATTTAAGGCTGCTTTTGGTGTATTTTATCTGGTTTTAAAGGGATTTTTTATTCACGTTTGTCTATTTAAGGCTGCTTTTAGTGTATTTTATCTGGTTTAAGGTGGACTGTTTTACTGGTGCACTAGTTTGCTAGTCTGGATTAGGGTTAGGGTCTGGGTCAGGGTTAAAGTTAGGGTCAAGGTCAGGTTCAGGGTCAGGTTCAGGGTCAGGTTCATGGTCAGGGTTGGGTTCACTGGTTAACTGGTGAGCTGGATAACTGGTTGACTGGTTAACTAGTTCACTGGTTAACTAGTTCACTGGTTAACTGGTTGACTAGTTAACTGTTTTACTGGTTGGACAGTTTCACTGGTTTACTGGTTAACTAGCTCACTGGTTGACTGGTTTTAACTGGTTGACTGGTTAAACTGTCTCATTGTTGACTGTTTAACTGGTTGACTGTTTAACTGGTTGACTGGTTAACTGTCTCATTGTTGACTGTTTAACTGTCTCACTGGTTGACTGTTTAACTGGTTGACTGGTTATCTGTCTCAGTGGTTGACTGGTTAACTGTGTTACTGGTTGACTGTTTCACTGTTTGACTGCTTAACTATCTTACTGGTTGACTGTTTAACTGTTGACTATTGGGTCAAGTGGATGCCACTTGTGTGGGTATGGAGCTCCACATGTTTGTATTTTGTATGCAGTTGTGAATAAAGTAATCCCAGCCATATGAATGCATTTTAAGTGTTGATTGTAGGTGTCAGCTGATGGTCAGTTGATGGCAGGGCACACAAGGAATGAGTGTGACATTTCCACCTGTGGGGAGTTGAGATGAAGCCACTGAGCGATGAGTGCATCTTGTCTTTATGGTGGGAGCAAAGTTGGTCTGGGAGAAAAAAGGTGACTGTGA
The DNA here is from genome assembly GCA_020466265.1 of Siphamia tubifer. NCBI lineage: Eukaryota > Metazoa > Chordata > Actinopteri > Kurtiformes > Apogonidae > Siphamia > Siphamia tubifer. Next base: position 5,834,796 of record CM035793.1, read on the forward strand.
CACAGGAGAAGAACCAAACCCAACACAGAGTGGTCTGAGGGCGGATTCGAACCGGCGACCTTCTGTTTACGAGGCGAAAAAGCTACCAGCTGCGCCACGGGGGCTGCAATCGACGCTTTTAGATTCTACTGTATATAAAGGGGTCACCCTTTTCCAGTAAAATACTGGCAGTGTCCAGTGTTTTTTTTCAAATTTAAAGTGGGGTTTTATGTACCTTTTCTAGGTTTAAGGCTGTTTTCAGTGTATTTATTCAAATTTAAGCTATTTTTTAATTGATTTTTGCATATTTAAGGCTGCTTTTGGTGTATTTTATCTGGTTTTAAAGGGATTTTTTATTCACGTTTGTCTATTTAAGGCTGCTTTTAGTGTATTTTATCTGGTTTAAGGTGGACTGTTTTACTGGTGCACTAGTTTGCTAGTCTGGATTAGGGTTAGGGTCTGGGTCAGGGTTAAAGTTAGGGTCAAGGTCAGGTTCAGGGTCAGGTTCAGGGTCAGGTTCATGGTCAGGGTTGGGTTCACTGGTTAACTGGTGAGCTGGATAACTGGTTGACTGGTTAACTAGTTCACTGGTTAACTGGTTGACTAGTTAACTGTTTTACTGGTTGACAGTTTCACTGGTTTACTGGTTAACTAGCTCACTGGTTGACTGGTTTAACTGGTTGACTGGTTAACTGTCTCATTGTTGACTGTTTAACTGGTTGACTGTTTAACTGGTTGACTGGTTAACTGTCTCATTGTTTACTGTTTAACTGTCTCACTGGTTGACTGTTTAACTGGTTGACTGGTTATCTGTCTCAGTGGTTGACTGGTTAACTGTGTTACTGGTTGACTGTTTCACTGTTTGACTGCTTAACTATCTTACTGGTTGACTGTTTAACTGGTTGACTGGTTCAATTGGGTCAAGTGGATGCCACTTGTGTGGGTATGGAGCTCCACATCTTTGTGTTTTGTATGCAGTTGTGAATAAAGTAATCCCAGCCATATGAATGCATTTTAAGTGTTGATTGTAGGTGTCAGCTGATGGTCAGTTGATGGCAGGGCACACAAGGAATGAGTGTGACATTTCCACCTGTGGGGAGTTGAGATGAAGCCACTGAGCGATGAGTGCATCTTGTCTTTATGGTGGGAGCAAAGTTGGTCTGGGAGAAAAAAGGTGACTGTGACACAGGAGAAGAACCAAACCCAACACAGAGTGGTCTGAGGGCGGATTCGAACCGGCGACCTTCTGTTTACGAGGCGAAAAAGCTACCAGCTGCGCCACGGGGGCTGCAATCGACGCTTTTAGATTCTACTGTATATAAAGGGGTCACCCTTTTCCAGTAAAATACTGGCAGTGTCCAGTGGGTTTTTTCAAATTTAAAGTGGGGTTTTATGTACCTTTTCTAGGTTTAAGGCTGTTTTCAGTGTATTTATTCAAATTTAAGCTATTTTTTAATTGATTTTTGCATATTTAAGGCTGCTTTTGGTGTATTTTATCTGGTTTTAAAGGGATTTTTTATTCACGTTTGTCTATTTAAGGCTGCTTTTAGTGTATTTTATCTGGTTTAAGGTGGACTGTTTTACTGGTGCACTAGTTTGCTAGTCTGGATTAGGGTTAGGGTCTGGGTCAGGGTTAAAGTTAGGGTCAAGGTCAGGTTCAGGGTCAGGTTCAGGGTCAGGTTCATGGTCAGGGTTGGGTTCACTGGTTAACTGGTGAGCTGGATAACTGGTTGACTGGTTAACTAGTTCACTGGTTAACTGGTTGACTAGTTAACTGTTTTACTGGTTGACAGTTTCACTGGTTTACTGGTTAACTAGCTCACTGGTTGACTGGTTTAACTGGTTGACTGGTTAACTGTCTCATTGTTGACTGTTTAACTGGTTGACTGTTTAACTGGTTGACTGGTTAACTGTCTCATTGTTGACTGTTTAACTGTCTCACTGGTTGACTGTTTAACTGGTTGACTGGTTATCTGTCTCAGTGGTTGACTGGTTAACTGTGTTACTGGTTGACTGTTTCACTGTTTGACTGCTTAACTATCTTACTGGTTGACTGTTTAACTGGTTGACTGGTTCAATTGGGTCAAGTGGATGCCACTTGTGTGGGTATGGAGCTCCACATCTTTGTATTTTGTATGCAGTTGTGAATAAAGTAATCCCAGCCATATGAATGCATTTTAAGTGTTGATTGTAGGTGTCAGCTGATGGTCAGTTGATGGCAGGGCACACAAGGAATGAGTGTGACATTTCCACCTGTGGGGAGTTGAGATGAAGCCACTGAGCGATGAGTGCATCTTGTCTTTATGGTGGGAGCAAAGTTGGTCTGGGAGAAAAAAGGTGACTGTGACACAGGAGAAGAACCAAACCCAACACAGAGTGGTCTGAGGGCGGATTCGAACCGGCGACCTTCTGTTTACGAGGCGAAAAAGCTACCAGCTGCGCCACGGGGGCTGCAATCGACGCTTTTAGATTCTACTGTATATAAAGGGGTCACCCTTTTCCAGTAAAATACTGGCAGTGTCCAGTGTTTTTTTTCAAATTTAAAGTGGGGTTTTATGTACCTTTTCTAGGTTTAAGGCTGTTTTCAGTGTATTTATTCAAATTTAAGCTATTTTTTAATGGATTTTTGCATATTTAAGGCTGCTTTTGGTGTATTTTATCTGGTTTTAAAGGGATTTTTTATTCACGTTTGTCTATTTAAGGCTGCTTTTAGTGTATTTTATCTGGTTTAAGGTGGACTGTTTTACTGGTGCACTAGTTTGCTAGTCTGGATTAGGGTTAGGGTCTGGGTCAGGGTTAAAGTTAGGGTCAAGGTCAGGTTCAGGGTCAGGTTCAGGGTCAGGTTCATGGTCAGGGTTGGGTTCACTGGTTAACTGGTGAGCTGGATAACTGGTTGACTGGTTAACTAGTTCACTGGTTAACTAGTTCACTGGTTAACTGGTTGACTAGTTAACTGTTTTACTGGTTGACAGTTTCACTGGTTTACTGATTAACTAGCTCACTGGTTGACTGGTTTCACTGTTTGACTGCTTAACTATCTCACTGGTTGACTGTTTAACTGGTTGACTGGTTCAATTGGGTCAAGTGGATGCCACTTGTGTGGGTATGGAGCTCCACATGTTTGTATTTTGTATGCAGTTGTGAATAAAGTAATCCCAGCCATATGAATGCATTTTAAGTGTTGATTGTAGGTGTCAGCTGATGGTCAGTTGATGGCAGGGCACACAAGGAATGAGTGTGACATTTCCACCTGTGGGGAGTTGAGATGAAGCCACTGAGCGATGAGTGCATCTTGTCTTTATGGTGGGAGCAAAGTTGGTGTGGGAGAAAAAAGGTGACTGTGACACAGGAGAAGAACCAAACCCAACACAGAGTGGTCTGAGGGCGGATTCGAACCGGCGACCTTCTGTTTACGAGGCGAAAAAGCTACCAGCTGCGCCACGGGGGCTGCAATCGACGCTTTTAGATTCTACTGTATATAAAGGGGTCACCCTTTTCCAGTAAAATACTGGCAGTGTCCAGTGTTTTTTTTCAAATTTAAAGTGGGGTTTTATGTACCTTTTCTAGGTTTAAGGCTGTTTTCAGTGTATTTATTCAAATTTAAGCTATTTTTTAATTGATTTTTGCATATTTAAGGCTGCTTTTGGTGTATTTTATCTGGTTTTAAAGGGATTTTTTATTCACGTTTGTCTATTTAAGGCTGCTTTTAGTGTATTTTATCTGGTTTAAGGTGGACTGTTTTACTGGTGCACTAGTTTGCTAGTCTGGATTAGGGTTAGGGTCTGGGTCAGGGTTAAAGTTAGGGTCAAGGTCAGGTTCAGGGTCAGGTTCAGGGTCAGGTTCATGGTCAGGGTTGGGTTCACTGGTTAACTGGTGAGCTGGATAACTGGTTGACTGGTTAACTAGTTCACTGGTTAACTAGTTCACTGGTTAACTGGTTGACTAGTTAACTGTTTTACTGGTTGACAGTTTCACTGGTTTACTGATTAACTAGCTCACTGGTTGACTGGTTTCACTGTTTGACTGCTTAACTATCTTGACTGGTTAACTGTCTCATTGTTGACTGTTTAACTGGTTGACTGTTTAACTGGTTGACTGGTTAACTGTTTAACTGGTTGACTGGTTAACTGTCTCATTGTTGACTGTTTAACTGTCTCACTGGTTGACTGTTTAACTGGTTGACTGGTTATCTCTCTCAGTGGTTGACTGGTTAACTGTGTTACTGGTTGACTGTTTCACTGTTTGACTGCTTAACTATCTTACTGGTTGACTGTTTAACTGGTTGACTGGTTCAATTGGGTCAAGTGGATGCCACTTGTGTGGGTATGGAGCTCCACATCTTTGTATTTTGTATGCAGTTGTGAATAAAGTAATCCCAGCCATATGAATGCATTTTAAGTGTTGATTGTAGGTGTCAGCTGATGGTCAGTTGATGGCAGGGCACACAAGGAATGAGTGTGACATTTCCACCTGTGGGGAGTTGAGATGAAGCCACTGAGCGATGAGTGCATCTTGTCTTTATGGTGGGAGCAAAGTTGGTGTGGGAGAAAAAAGGTGACTGTGACACAGGAGAAGAACCAAACCCAACACAGAGTGGTCTGAGGGCGGATTCGAACCGGCGACCTTCTGTTTACGAGGCGAAAAAGCTACCAGCTGCGCCACGGGGGCTGCAATCGACGCTTTTAGATTCTACTGTATATAAAGGGGTCACCCTTTTCCAGTAAAATACTGGCAGTGTCCAGTGGGTTTTTTCAAATTTAAAGTGGGGTTTTATGTACCTTTTCTAGGTTTAAGGCTGTTTTCAGTGTATTTATTCAAATTTAAGCTATTTTTTAATTGATTTTTGCATATTTAAGGCTGCTTTTGGTGTATTTTATCTGGTTTTAAAGGGATTTTTTATTCACGTTTGTCTATTTAAGGCTGCTTTTAGTGTATTTTATCTGGTTTAAGGTGGACTGTTTTACTGGTGCACTAGTTTGCTAGTCTGGATTAGGGTTAGGGTCTGGGTCAGGGTTAAAGTTAGGGTCAAGGTCAGGTTCAGGGTCAGGTTCAGGGTCAGGTTCATGGTCAGGGTTGGGTTCACTGGTTAACTGGTGAGCTGGATAACTGGTTGACTGGTTAACTAGTTCACTGGTTAACTAGTTCACTGGTTAACTGGTTGACTAGTTAACTGTTTTACTGGTTGACAGTTTCACTGGTTTACTGGTTAACTAGCTCACTGGTTGACTGGTTTCACTGTTTGACTGCTTAACTATCTTACTGGTTGACTGTTTAACTGGTTGACTGGTTCAATTGGGTCAAGTGGATGCCACTTGTGTGGGTATGGAGCTCCACATCTTTGTATTTTGTATGCAGTTGTGAATAAAGTAATCCCAGCCATATGAATGCATTTTAAGTGTTGATTGTAGGTGTCAGCTGATGGTCAGTTGATGGCAGGGCACACAAGGAATGAGTGTGACATTTCCACCTGTGGGGAGTTGAGATGAAGCCACTGAGCGATGAGTGCATCTTGTCTTTATGGTGGGAGCAAAGTTGGTCTGGGAGAAAAAAGGTGACTGTGACACAGGAGAAGAACCAAACCCAACACAGAGTGGTCTGAGGGCGGATTCGAACCGGCGACCTTCTGTTTACGAGGCGAAAAAGCTACCAGCTGCGCCACGGGGGCTGCAATCGACGCTTTTAGATTCTACTGTATATAAAGGGGTCACCCTTTTCCAGTAAAATACTGGCAGTGTCCAGTGTTTTTTTTCAAATTTAAAGTGGGGTTTTATGTACCTTTTCTAGGTTTAAGGCTGTTTTCAGTGTATTTATTCAAATTTAAGCTATTTTTTAATTGATTTTTGCATATTTAAGGCTGCTTTTGGTGTATTTTATCTGGTTTTAAAGGGATTTTTTATTCACGTTTGTCTATTTAAGGCTGCTTTTAGTGTATTTTATCTGGTTTAAGGTGGACTGTTTTACTGGTGCACTAGTTTGCTAGTCTGGATTAGGGTTAGGGTCTGGGTCAGGGTTAAAGTTAGGGTCAAGGTCAGGTTCAGGGTCAGGTTCAGGGTCAGGTTCATGGTCAGGGTTGGGTTCACTGGTTAACTGGTGAGCTGGATAACTGGTTGACTGGTTAACTAGTTCACTGGTTAACTGGTTGACTAGTTAACTGTTTTACTGGTTGACAGTTTCACTGGTTTACTGGTTAACTAGCTCACTGGTTGACTGGTTTAACTGGTTGACTGGTTAACTGTCTCATTGTTGACTGTTTAACTGGTTGACTGTTTAACTGGTTGACTGGTTAACTGTCTCATTGTTGACTGTTTAACTGTCTCACTGGTTGACTGTTTAACTGGTTGACTGGTTATCTGTCTCAGTGGTTGACTGGTTAACTGTGTTACTGGTTGACTGTTTCACTGTTTGACTGCTTAACTATCTTACTGGTTGACTGTTTAACTGGTTGACTGGTTCAATTGGGTCAAGTGGATGCCACTTGTGTGGGTATGGAGCTCCACATCTTTGTATTTTGTATGCAGTTGTGAATAAAGTAATCCCAGCCATATGAATGCATTTTAAGTGTTGATTGTAGGTGTCAGCTGATGGTCAGTTGATGGCAGGGCACACAAGGAATGAGTGTGACATTTCCACCTGTGGGGAGTTGAGATGAAGCCACTGAGCGATGAGTGCATCTTGTCTTTATGGTGGGAGCAAAGTTGGTCTGGGAGAAAAAAGGTGACTGTGACACAGGAGAAGAACCAAACCCAACACAGAGTGGTCTGAGGGCGGATTCGAACCGGCGACCTTCTGTTTACGAGGCGAAAAAGCTACCAGCTGCGCCACGGGGGCTGCAATCGACGCTTTTAGATTCTACTGTATATAAAGGGGTCACCCTTTTCCAGTAAAATACTGGCAGTGTCCAGTGTTTTTTTTCAAATTTAAAGTGGGGTTTTATGTACCTTTTCTAGGTTTAAGGCTGTTTTCAGTGTATTTATTCAAATTTAAGCTATTTTTTAATGGATTTTTGCATATTTAAGGCTGCTTTTGGTGTATTTTATCTGGTTTTAAAGGGATTTTTTATTCACGTTTGTCTATTTAAGGCTGCTTTTAGTGTATTTTATCTGGTTTAAGGTGGACTGTTTTACTGGTGCACTAGTTTGCTAGTCTGGATTAGGGTTAGGGTCTGGGTCAGGGTTAAGGTTAGGGTCAAGGTCAGGTTCAGGGTCAGGTTCAGGGTCAGGTTCATGGTCAGGGTTGGGTTCACTGGTTAACTGGTGAGCTGGATAACTGGTTGACTGGTTAACTAGTTCACTGGTTAACTAGTTCACTGGTTAACTGGTTGACTAGTTAACTGTTTTACTGGTTGACAGTTTCACTGGTTTACTGATTAACTAGCTCACTGGTTGACTGGTTTCACTGTTTGACTGCTTAACTATCTCACTGGTTGACTGTTTAACTGGTTGACTGGTTCAATTGGGTCAAGTGGATGCCACTTGTGTGGGTATGGAGCTCCACATGTTTGTATTTTGTATGCAGTTGTGAATAAAGTAATCCCAGCCATATGAATGCATTTTAAGTGTTGATTGTAGGTGTCAGCTGATGGTCAGTTGATGGCAGGGCACACAAGGAATGAGTGTGACATTTCCACCTGTGGGGAGTTGAGATGAAGCCACTGAGCGATGAGTGCATCTTGTCTTTATGGTGGGAGCAAAGTTGGTGTGGGAGAAAAAAGGTGACTGTGACACAGGAGAAGAACCAAACCCAACACAGAGTGGTCTGAGGGCGGATTCGAACCGGCGACCTTCTGTTTACGAGGCGAAAAAGCTACCAGCTGCGCCACGGGGGCTGCAATCGACGCTTTTAGATTCTACTGTATATAAAGGGGTCACCCTTTTCCAGTAAAATACTGGCAGTGTCCAGTGTTTTTTTTCAAATTTAAAGTGGGGTTTTATGTACCTTTTCTAGGTTTAAGGCTGTTTTCAGTGTATTTATTCAAATTTAAGCTATTTTTTAATTGATTTTTGCATATTTAAGGCTGCTTTTGGTGTATTTTATCTGGTTTTAAAGGGATTTTTTATTCACGTTTGTCTATTTAAGGCTGCTTTTAGTGTATTTTATCTGGTTTAAGGTGGACTGTTTTACTGGTGCACTAGTTTGCTAGTCTGGATTAGGGTTAGGGTCTGGGTCAGGGTTAAAGTTAGGGTCAAGGTCAGGTTCAGGGTCAGGTTCAGGGTCAGGTTCATGGTCAGGGTTGGGTTCACTGGTTAACTGGTGAGCTGGATAACTGGTTGACTGGTTAACTAGTTCACTGGTTAACTAGTTCACTGGTTAACTGGTTGACTAGTTAACTGTTTTACTGGTTGACAGTTTCACTGGTTTACTGATTAACTAGCTCACTGGTTGACTGGTTTCACTGTTTGACTGCTTAACTATCTCACTGGTTGACTGTTTAACTGGTTGACTGGTTCAATTGGGTCAAGTGGATGCCACTTGTGTGGGTATGGAGCTCCACATGTTTGTATTTTGTATGCAGTTGTGAATAAAGTAATCCCAGCCATATGAATGCATTTTAAGTGTTGATTGTAGGTGTCAGCTGATGGTCAGTTGATGGCAGGGCACACAAGGAATGAGTGTGACATTTCCACCTGTGGGGAGTTGAGATGAAGCCACTGAGCGATGAGTGCATCTTGTCTTTATGGTGGGAGCAAAGTTGGTCTGGGAGAAAAAAGGTGACTGTGACACAGGAGAAGAACCAAACCCAACACAGAGTGGTCTGAGGGCGGATTCGAACCGGCGACCTTCTGTTTACGAGGCGAAAAAGCTACCAGCTGCGCCACGGGGGCTGCAATCGACGCTTTTAGATTCTACTGTATATAAAGGGGTCACCCTTTTCCAGTAAAATACTGGCAGTGTCCAGTGTTTTTTTTTCAAATTTAAAGTGGGGTTTTATGTACCTTTTCTAGGTTTAAGGCTGTTTTCAGTGTATTTATTCAAATTTAAGCTATTTTTTAATTGATTTTTGCATATTTAAGGCTGCTTTTGGTGTATTTTATCTGGTTTTAAAGGGATTTTTTATTCACGTTTGTCTATTTAAGGCTGCTTTTAGTGTATTTTATCTGGTTTAAGGTGGACTGTTTTACTGGTGCACTAGTTTGCTAGTCTGGATTAGGGTTAGGGTCTGGGTCAGGGTTAAAGTTAGGGTCAAGGTCAGGTTCAGGGTCAGGTTCAGGGTCAGGTTCATGGTCAGGGTTGGGTTCACTGGTTAACTGGTGAGCTGGATAACTGGTTGACTGGTTAACTAGTTCACTGGTTAACTGGTTGACTAGTTAACTGTTTTACTGGTTGACAGTTTCACTGGTTTACTGGTTAACTAGCTCACTGGTTGACTGGTTTAACTGGTTGACTGGTTAACTGTCTCATTGTTGACTGTTTAACTGGTTGACTGTTTAACTGGTTGACTGGTTAACTGTTTAACTGGTTGACTGGTTAACTGTCTCATTGTTGACTGTTTAACTGTCTCACTGGTTGACTGTTTAACTGGTTGACTGGTTATCTCTCTCAGTGGTTGACTGGTTAACTGTGTTACTGGTTGACTGTTTCACTGTTTGACTGCTTAACTATCTTACTGGTTGACTGTTTAACTGGTTGACTGGTTCAATTGGGTCAAGTGGATGCCACTTGTGTGGGTATGGAGCTCCACATCTTTGTATTTTGTATGCAGTTGTGAATAAAGTAATCCCAGCCATATGAATGCATTTTAAGTGTTGATTGTAGGTGTCAGCTGATGGTCAGTTGATGGCAGGGCACACAAGGAATGAGTGTGACATTTCCACCTGTGGGGAGTTGAGATGAAGCCACTGAGCGATGAGTGCATCTTGTCTTTATGGTGGGAGCAAAGTTGGTGTGGGAGAAAAAAGGTGACTGTGACACAGGAGAAGAACCAAACCCAACACAGAGTGGTCTGAGGGCGGATTCGAACCGGCGACCTTCTGTTTACGAGGCGAAAAAGCTACCAGCTGCGCCACGGGGGCTGCAATCGACGCTTTTAGATTCTACTGTATATAAAGGGGTCACCCTTTTCCAGTAAAATACTGGCAGTGTCCAGTGGGTTTTTTCAAATTTAAAGTGGGGTTTTATGTACCTTTTCTAGGTTTAAGGCTGTTTTCAGTGTATTTATTCAAATTTAAGCTATTTTTTAATTGATTTTTGCATATTTAAGGCTGCTTTTGGTGTATTTTATCTGGTTTTAAAGGGATTTTTTATTCACGTTTGTCTATTTAAGGCTGCTTTTAGTGTATTTTATCTGGTTTAAGGTGGACTGTTTTACTGGTGCACTAGTTTGCTAGTCTGGATTAGGGTTAGGGTCTGGGTCAGGGTTAAAGTTAGGGTCAAGGTCAGGTTCAGGGTCAGGTTCAGGGTCAGGTTCATGGTCAGGGTTGGGTTCACTGGTTAACTGGTGAGCTGGATAACTGGTTGACTGGTTAACTAGTTCACTGGTTAACTAGTTCACTGGTTAACTGGTTGACTAGTTAACTGTTTTACTGGTTGACAGTTTCACTGGTTTACTGGTTAACTAGCTCACTGGTTGACTGGTTTCACTGTTTGACTGCTTAACTATCTTACTGGTTGACTGTTTAACTGGTTGACTGGTTCAATTGGGTCAAGTGGATGCCACTTGTGTGGGTATGGAGCTCCACATCTTTGTATTTTGTATGCAGTTGTGAATAAAGTAATCCCAGCCATATGAATGCATTTTAAGTGTTGATTGTAGGTGTCAGCTGATGGTCAGTTGATGGCAGGGCACACAAGGAATGAGTGTGACATTTCCACCTGTGGGGAGTTGAGATGAAGCCACTGAGCGATGAGTGCATCTTGTCTTTATGGTGGGAGCAAAGTTGGTCTGGGAGAAAAAAGGTGACTGTGACACAGGAGAAGAACCAAACCCAACACAGAGTGGTCTGAGGGCGGATTCGAACCGGCGACCTTCTGTTTACGAGGCGAAAAAGCTACCAGCTGCGCCACGGGGGCTGCAATCGACGCTTTTAGATTCTACTGTATATAAAGGGGTCACCCTTTTCCAGTAAAATACTGGCAGTGTCCAGTGTTTTTTTTCAAATTTAAAGTGGGGTTTTATGTACCTTTTCTAGGTTTAAGGCTGTTTTCAGTGTATTTATTCAAATTTAAGCTATTTTTTAATTGATTTTTGCATATTTAAGGCTGCTTTTGGTGTATTTTATCTGGTTTTAAAGGGATTTTTTATTCACGTTTGTCTATTTAAGGCTGCTTTTAGTGTATTTTATCTGGTTTAAGGTGGACTGTTTTACTGGTGCACTAGTTTGCTAGTCTGGATTAGGGTTAGGGTCTGGGTCAGGGTTAAAGTTAGGGTCAAGGTCAGGTTCAGGGTCAGGTTCAGGGTCAGGTTCATGGTCAGGGTTGGGTTCACTGGTTAACTGGTGAGCTGGATAACTGGTTGACTGGTTAACTAGTTCACTGGTTAACTGGTTGACTAGTTAACTGTTTTACTGGTTGACAGTTTCACTGGTTTACTGGTTAACTAGCTCACTGGTTGACTGGTTTAACTGGTTGACTGGTTAACTGTCTCATTGTTGACTGTTTAACTGGTTGACTGTTTAACTGGTTGACTGGTTAACTGTCTCATTGTTGACTGTTTAACTGTCTCACTGGTTGACTGTTTAACTGGTTGACTGGTTATCTGTCTCAGTGGTTGACTGGTTAACTGTGTTACTGGTTGACTGTTTCACTGTTTGACTGCTTAACTATCTTACTGGTTGACTGTTTAACTGGTTGACTGGTTCAATTGGGTCAAGTGGATGCCACTTGTGTGGGTATGGAGCTCCACATCTTTGTATTTTGTATGCAGTTGTGAATAAAGTAATCCCAGCCATATGAATGCATTTTAAGTGTTGATTGTAGGTGTCAGCTGATGGTCAGTTGATGGCAGGGCACACAAGGAATGAGTGTGACATTTCCACCTGTGGGGAGTTGAGATGAAGCCACTGAGCGATGAGTGCATGTTGTCTTTATGGTAGGAGCAAAGTTGGTCTGGGAGAAAAAAGGTGACTGTGACACAGGAGAAGAACCAAACCCAACACAGAGTGGTCTGAGGGCGGATTCGAACCGGCGACCTTCTGTTTACGAGGCGAAAAAGCTACCAGCTGCGCCACGGGGGCTGCAATCGACACTTTTAGATTCTACTGTATATAAAGGGGTCACCCTTTTCCAGTAAAATACTGGCAGTGTCCAGTGTTTTTTTTTCAAATTTAAAGTGGGGTTTTATGTACCTTTTCTAGGTTTAAGGCTGTTTTCAGTGTATTTATTCAAATTTAAGCTATTTTTTAATTGATTTTTGCATATTTAAGGCTGCTTTTGGTGTATTTTATCTGGTTTTAAAGGGATTTTTTATTCACGTTTGTCTATTTAAGGCTGCTTTTAGTGTATTTTATCTGGTTTAAGGTGGACTGTTTTACTGGTGCACTAGTTTGCTAGTCTGGATTAGGGTTAGGGTCTGGGTCAGGGTTAAAGTTAGGGTCAAGGTCAGGTTCAGGGTCAGGTTCAGGGTCAGGTTCATGGTCAGGGTTGGGTTCACTGGTTAACTGGTGAGCTGGATAACTGGTTGACTGGTTAACTAGTTCACTGGTTAACTGGTTGACTAGTTAACTGTTTTACTGGTTGACAGTTTCACTGGTTTACTGGTTAACTAGCTCACTGGTTGACTGGTTTAACTGGTTGACTGGTTAACTGTCTCATTGTTGACTGTTTAACTGGTTGACTGTTTAACTGGTTGACTGGTTAACTGTCTCATTGTTGACTGTTTAACTGTCTCACTGGTTGACTGTTTAACTGGTTGACTGGTTATCTGTCTCAGTGGTTGACTGGTTAACTGTGTTACTGGTTGACTGTTTCACTGTTTGACTGCTTAACTATCTTACTGGTTGACTGTTTAACTGGTTGACTGGTTCAATTGGGTCAAGTGGATGCCACTTGTGTGGGTATGGAGCTCCACATCTTTGTATTTTGTATGCAGTTGTGAATAAAGTAATCCCAGCCATATGAATGCATTTTAAGTGTTGATTGTAGGTGTCAGCTGATGGTCAGTTGATGGCAGGGCACACAAGGAATGAGTGTGACATTTCCACCTGTGGGGAGTTGAGATGAAGCCACTGAGCGATGAGTGCATCTTGTCTTTATGGTGGGAGCAAAGTTGGTCTGGGAGAAAAAAGGTGACTGTGACACAGGAGAAGAACCAAACCCAACACAGAGTGGTCTGTTTTTTTTCAAATTTAAAGTGGGGTTTTATGTACCTTTTCTAGGTTTAAGGCTGTTTTCAGTGTATTTATTCAAATTTAAGCTATTTTTTAATTGATTTTTGCATATTTAAGGCTGCTTTTGGTGTATTTTATCTGGTTTTAAAGGGATTTTTTATTCACGTTTGTCTATTTAAGGCTGCTTTTAGTGTATTTTATCTGGTTTAAGGTGGACTGTTTTACTGGTGCACTAGTTTGCTAGTCTGGATTAGGGTTAGGGTCTGGGTCAGGGTTAAAGTTAGGGTCAAGGTCAGGTTCAGGGTCAGGTTCAGGGTCAGGTTCATGGTCAGGGTTGGGTTCACTGGTTAACTGGTGAGCTGGATAACTGGTTGACTGGTTAACTAGTTCACTGGTTAACTAGTTCACTGGTTAACTGGTTGACTAGTTAACTGTTTTACTGGTTGACAGTTTCACTGGTTTACTGGTTAACTAGCTCACTGGTTGACTGGTTTAACTGGTTGACTGGTTAACTGTCTCATTGTTGACTGTTTAACTGGTTGACTGGTTTAACTGGTTGACTGGTTAACTGTCTCATTGTTGACTGTTTAACTGGTTGACTGGTTAACTGTCTCATTGTTGACTGTTTAACTGTCTCACTGGTTGACTGTTTAACTGGTTGACTGGTTATCTGTCTCAGTGGTTGACCGGTTAACTGTGTTACTGGTTGACTGTTTCACTGTTTGACTGCTTAACTATCTTACTGGTTGACTGTTTAACTGGTTGACTGGTTATCTGTCTCAGTGGTTGACTGGTTAACTGTGTTACTGGTTGACTGTTTCACTGTTTGACTGCTTAACTATCTTACTGGTTGACTGTTTAACTGGTTGACTGGTTCAATTGGGTCAAGTGGATGCCACTTGTGTGGGTATGGAGCTCCACATGTTTGTATTTTGTATGCAGTTGTGAATAAAGTAATCCCAGCCATATGAATGCATTTTAAGTGTTGATTGTAGGTGTCAGCTGATGGTCAGTTGATGGCAGGGCACACAAGGAATGAGTGTGACATTTCCACCTGTGGGGAGTTGAGATGAAGCCACTGAGCGATGAGTGCATCTTGTCTTTATGGTGGGAGCAAAGTTGGTCTGGGAGAAAAAAGGTGACTGTGACACAGGAGAAGAACCAAACCCAACACAGAGTGGTCTGAGGGCGGATTCGAACCGGCGACCTTCTGTTTACGAGGCGAAAAAGCTACCAGCTGCGCCACGGGGGCTGCAATCGACGCTTTTAGATTCTACTGTATATAAAGGGGTCACCCTTTTCCAGTAAAATACTGGCAGTGTCCAGTGGGTTTTTTCAAATTTAAAGTGGGGTTTTATGTACCTTTTCTAGGTTTAAGGCTGTTTTCAGTGTATTTATTCAAATTTAAGCTATTTTTTAATTGATTTTTGCATATTTAAGGCTGCTTTTGGTGTATTTTATCTGGTTTTAAAGGGATTTTTTATTCACGTTTGTCTATTTAAGGCTGCTTTTAGTGTATTTTATCTGGTTTAAGGTGGACTGTTTTACTGGTGCACTAGTTTGCTAGTCTGGATTAGGGTTAGGGTCTGGGTCAGGGTTAAAGTTAGGGTCAGAGGTTCAGGGTCAGGTTCAGGGTCAGGTTCATGGTCAGGGTTGGGTTCACTGGTTAACTGGTGAGCTGGATAACTGGTTGACTGGTTAACTAGTTCACTGGTTAACTAGTTCACTGGTTAACTGGTTGACTAGTTAACTGTTTTACTGGTTGACAGTTTCACTGGTTTACTGGTTAACTAGCTCACTGGTTGACTGGTTTAACTGGTTGACTGGTTAACTGTCTCATTGTTGACTGTTTAACTGGTTGACTGGTTTAACTGGTTGACTGGTTAACTGTCTCATTGTTGACTGTTTAACTGGTTGACTGGTTAACTGTCTCATTGTTGACTGTTTAACTGTCTCACTGGTTGACTGTTTAACTGGTTGACTGGTTATCTGTCTCAGTGGTTGACCGGTTAACTGTGTTACTGGTTGACTGTTTCACTGTTTGACTGCTTAACTATCTTACTGGTTGACTGTTTAACTGGTTGACTGGTTATCTGTCTCAGTGGTTGACTGGTTAACTGTGTTACTGGTTGACTGTTTCACTGTTTGACTGCTTAACTATCTTACTGGTTGACTGTTTAACTGGTTGACTGGTTCAATTGGGTCAAGTGGATGCCACTTGTGTGGGTATGGAGCTCCACATGTTTGTATTTTGTATGCAGTTGTGAATAAAGTAATCCCAGCCATATGAATGCATTTTAAGTGTTGATTGTAGGTGTCAGCTGATGGTCAGTTGATGGCAGGGCACACAAGGAATGAGTGTGACATTTCCACCTGTGGGGAGTTGAGATGAAGCCACTGAGCGATGAGTGCATCTTGTCTTTATGGTGGGAGCAAAGTTGGTCTGGGAGAAAAAAGGTGACTGTGACACAGGAGAAGAACCAAACCCAACACAGAGTGGTCTGAGGGCGGATTCGAACCGGCGACCTTCTGTTTACGAGGCGAAAAAGCTACCAGCTGCGCCACGGGGGCTGCAATCGACGCTTTTAGATTCTACTGTATATAAAGGGGTCACCCTTTTCCAGTAAAATACTGGCAGTGTCCAGTGGGTTTTTTCAAATTTAAAGTGGGGTTTTATGTACCTTTTCTAGGTTTAAGGCTGTTTTCAGTGTATTTATTCAAATTTAAGCTATTTTTTAATTGATTTTTGCATATTTAAGGCTGCTTTTGGTGTATTTTATCTGGTTTTAAAGGGATTTTTTATTCACGTTTGTCTATTTAAGGCTGCTTTTTTTTAGTGTATTTTATCTGGTTTAAGGTGGACTGTTTTACTGGTGCACTAGTTTGCTAGTCTGGATTAGGGTTAGGGTCTGGGTCAGGGTTAAAGTTAGGGTCAAGGTCAGGTTCAGGGTCAGGTTCAGGGTCAGGTTCATGGTCAGGGTTGGGTTCACTGGTTAACTGGTGAGCTGGATAACTGGTTGACTGGTTAACTAGTTCACTGGTTAACTAGTTCACTGGTTAACTGGTTGACTAGTTAACTGTTTTACTGGTTGACAGTTTCACTGGTTTACTGGTTAACTAGCTCACTGGTTGACTGGTTTCACTGTTTGACTGCTTAACTATCTCACTGGTTGACTGTTTAACTGGTTGACTGGTTCAATTGGGTCAAGTGGATGCCACTTGTGTGGGTATGGAGCTCCACATGTTTGTATTTTGTATGCAGTTGTGAATAAAGTAATCCCAGCCATATGAATGCATTTTAAGTGTTGATTGTAGGTGTCAGCTGATGGTCAGTTGATGGCAGGGCACACAAGGAATGAGTGTGACATTTCCACCTGTGGGGAGTTGAGATGAAGCCACTGAGCGATGAGTGCATCTTGTCTTTATGGTGGGAGCAAAGTTGGTCTGGGAGAAAAAAGGTGACTGTGACACAGGAGAAGAACCAAACCCAACACAGAGTGGTCTGAGGGCGGATTCGAACCGGCGACCTTCTGTTTACGAGGCGAAAAAGCTACCAGCTGCGCCACGGGGGCTGCAATCGACGCTTTTAGATTCTACTGTATATAAAGGGGTCACCCTTTTCCAGTAAAATACTGGCAGTGTCCAGTGTTTTTTTTCAAATTTAAAGTGGGGTTTTATGTACCTTTTCTAGGTTTAAGGCTGTTTTCAGTGTATTTATTCAAATTTAAGCTATTTTTTAATTGATTTTTGCATATTTAAGGCTGCTTTTGGTGTATTTTATCTGGTTTTAAAGGGATTTTTTATTCACGTTTGTCTATTTAAGGCTGCTTTTAGTGTATTTTATCTGGTTTAAGGTGGACTGTTTTACTGGTGCACTAGTTTGCTAGTCTGGATTAGGGTTAGGGTCTGGGTCAGGGTTAAAGTTAGGGTCAAGGTCAGGTTCAGGGTCAGGTTCAGGGTCAGGTTCATGGTCAGGGTTGGGTTCACTGGTTAACTGGTGAGCTGGATAACTGGTTGACTGGTTAACTAGTTCACTGGTTAACTAGTTCACTGGTTAACTGGTTGACTAGTTAACTGTTTTACTGGTTGACAGTTTCACTGGTTTACTGGTTAACTAGCTCACTGGTTGACTGGTTTCACTGTTTGACTGCTTAACTATCTTACTGGTTGACTGTTTAACTGGTTGACTGGTTCAATTGGGTCAAGTGGATGCCACTTGTGTGGGTATGGAGCTCCACATCTTTGTATTTTGTATGCAGTTGTGAATAAAGTAATCCCAGCCATATGAATGCATTTTAAGTGTTGATTGTAGGTGTCAGCTGATGGTCAGTTGATGGCAGGGCACACAAGGAATGAGTGTGACATTTCCACCTGTGGGGAGTTGAGATGAAGCCACTGAGCGATGAGTGCATGTTGTCTTTATGGTGGGAGCAAAGTTGGTCTGGGAGAAAAAAGGTGACTGTGACACAGGAGAAGAACCAAACCCAACACAGAGTGGTCTGAGGGCGGATTCGAACCGGCGACCTTCTGTTTACGAGGCGAAAAAGCTACCAG
This sequence comes from Siphamia tubifer, assembly GCA_020466265.1. Taxonomy (NCBI): domain Eukaryota; kingdom Metazoa; phylum Chordata; class Actinopteri; order Kurtiformes; family Apogonidae; genus Siphamia; species Siphamia tubifer. Next base: position 5,852,591 of record CM035793.1, read on the forward strand.
CTGCGCCACGGGGGCTGCAATCGACGCTTTTAGATTCTACTGTATATAAAGGGGTCACCCTTTTCCAGTAAAATACTGGCAGTGTCCAGTGGGTTTTTTCAAATTTAAAGTGGGGTTTTATGTACCTTTTCTAGGTTTAAGGCTGTTTTCAGTGTATTTATTCAAATTTAAGCTATTTTTTAATTGATTTTTGCATATTTAAGGCTGCTTTTGGTGTATTTTATCTGGTTTTAAAGGGATTTTTTATTCACGTTTGTCTATTTAAGGCTGCTTTTAGTGTATTTTATCTGGTTTAAGGTGGACTGTTTTACTGGTGCACTAGTTTGCTAGTCTGGATTAGGGTTAGGGTCTGGGTCAGGGTTAAAGTTAGGGTCAAGGTCAGGTTCAGGGTCAGGTTCAGGGTCAGGTTCATGGTCAGGGTTGGGTTCACTGGTTAACTGGTGAGCTGGATAACTGGTTGACTGGTTAACTAGTTCACTGGTTAACTAGTTCACTGGTTAACTGGTTGACTAGTTAACTGTTTTACTGGTTGACAGTTTCACTGGTTTACTGGTTAACTAGCTCACTGGTTGACTGGTTTCACTGTTTGACTGCTTAACTATCTTACTGGTTGACTGTTTAACTGGTTGACTGGTTCAATTGGGTCAAGTGGATGCCACTTGTGTGGGTATGGAGCTCCACATGTTTGTATTTTGTATGCAGTTGTGAATAAAGTAATCCCAGCCATATGAATGCATTTTAAGTGTTGATTGTAGGTGTCAGCTGATGGTCAGTTGATGGCAGGGCACACAAGGAATGAGTGTGACATTTCCACCTGTGGGGAGTTGAGATGAAGCCACTGAGCGATGAGTGCATCTTGTCTTTATGGTGGGAGCAAAGTTGGTCTGGGAGAAAAAAGGTGACTGTGACACAGGAGAAGAACCAAACCCAACACAGAGTGGTCTGAGGGCGGATTCGAACCGGCGACCTTCTGTTTACGAGGCGAAAAAGCTACCAGCTGCGCCACGGGGGCTGCAATCGACGCTTTTAGATTCTACTGTATATAAAGGGGTCACCCTTTTCCAGTAAAATACTGGCAGTGTCCAGTGGGTTTTTTCAAATTTAAAGTGGGGTTTTATGTACCTTTTCTAGGTTTAAGGCTGTTTTCAGTGTATTTATTCAAATTTAAGCTATTTTTTAATTGATTTTTGCATATTTAAGGCTGCTTTTGGTGTATTTTATCTGGTTTTAAAGGGATTTTTTATTCACGTTTGTCTATTTAAGGCTGCTTTTAGTGTATTTTATCTGGTTTAAGGTGGACTGTTTTACTGGTGCACTAGTTTGCTAGTCTGGATTAGGGTTAGGGTCTGGGTCAGGGTTAAAGTTAGGGTCAAGGTCAGGTTCAGGGTCAGGTTCAGGGTCAGGTTCATGGTCAGGGTTGGGTTCACTGGTTAACTGGTGAGCTGGATAACTGGTTGACTGGTTAACTAGTTCACTGGTTAACTAGTTCACTGGTTAACTGGTTGACTAGTTAACTGTTTTACTGGTTGACAGTTTCACTGGTTTACTGGTTAACTAGCTCACTGGTTGACTGGTTTCACTGTTTGACTGCTTAACTATCTCACTGGTTGACTGTTTAACTGGTTGACTGGTTCAATTGGGTCAAGTGGATGCCACTTGTGTGGGTATGGAGCTCCACATGTTTGTATTTTGTATGCAGTTGTGAATAAAGTAATCCCAGCCATATGAATGCATTTTAAGTGTTGATTGTAGGTGTCAGCTGATGGTCAGTTGATGGCAGGGCACACAAGGAATGAGTGTGACATTTCCACCTGTGGGGAGTTGAGATGAAGCCACTGAGCGATGAGTGCATGTTGTCTTTATGGTGGGAGCAAAGTTGGTCTGGGAGAAAAAAGGTGACTGTGACACAGGAGAAGAACCAAACCCAACACAGAGTGGTCTGAGGGCGGATTCGAACCGGCGACCTTCTGTTTACGAGGCGAAAAAGCTACCAGCTGCGCCACGGGGGCTGCAATCGACGCTTTTAGATTCTACTGTATATAAAGGGGTCACCCTTTTCCAGTAAAATACTGGCAGTGTCCAGTGGGTTTTTTCAAATTTAAAGTGGGGTTTTATGTACCTTTTCTAGGTTTAAGGCTGTTTTCAGTGTATTTATTCAAATTTAAGCTATTTTTTAATTGATTTTTGCATATTTAAGGCTGCTTTTGGTGTATTTTATCTGGTTTTAAAGGGATTTTTTATTCACGTTTGTCTATTTAAGGCTGCTTTTAGTGTATTTTATCTGGTTTAAGGTGGACTGTTTTACTGGTGCACTAGTTTGCTAGTCTGGATTAGGGTTAGGGTCTGGGTCAGGGTTAAAGTTAGGGTCAAGGTCAGGTTCAGGGTCAGGTTCAGGGTCAGGTTCATGGTCAGGGTTGGGTTCACTGGTTAACTGGTGAGCTGGATAACTGGTTGACTGGTTAACTAGTTCACTGGTTAACTAGTTCACTGGTTAACTGGTTGACTAGTTAACTGTTTTACTGGTTGACAGTTTCACTGGTTTACTGGTTAACTAGCTCACTGGTTGACTGGTTTCACTGTTTGACTGCTTAACTATCTTACTGGTTGACTGTTTAACTGGTTGACTGGTTCAATTGGGTCAAGTGGATGCCACTTGTGTGGGTATGGAGCTCCACATGTTTGTATTTTGTATGCAGTTGTGAATAAAGTAATCCCAGCCATATGAATGCATTTTAAGTGTTGATTGTAGGTGTCAGCTGATGGTCAGTTGATGGCAGGGCACACAAGGAATGAGTGTGACATTTCCACCTGTGGGGAGTTGAGATGAAGCCACTGAGCGATGAGTGCATCTTGTCTTTATGGTGGGAGCAAAGTTGGTCTGGGAGAAAAAAGGTGACTGTGACACAGGAGAAGAACCAAACCCAACACAGAGTGGTCTGAGGGCGGATTCGAACCGGCGACCTTCTGTTTACGAGGCGAAAAAGCTACCAGCTGCGCCACGGGGGCTGCAATCGACGCTTTTAGATTCTACTGTATATAAAGGGGTCACCCTTTTCCAGTAAAATACTGGCAGTGTCCAGTGGGTTTTTTCAAATTTAAAGTGGGGTTTTATGTACCTTTTCTAGGTTTAAGGCTGTTTTCAGTGTATTTATTCAAATTTAAGCTATTTTTTAATTGATTTTTGCATATTTAAGGCTGCTTTTGGTGTATTTTATCTGGTTTTAAAGGGATTTTTTATTCACGTTTGTCTATTTAAGGCTGCTTTTAGTGTATTTTATCTGGTTTAAGGTGGACTGTTTTACTGGTGCACTAGTTTGCTAGTCTGGATTAGGGTTAGGGTCTGGGTCAGGGTTAAAGTTAGGGTCAAGGTCAGGTTCAGGGTCAGGTTCATGGTCAGGGTTGGGTTCACTGGTTAACTGGTGAGCTGGATAACTGGTTGACTGGTTAACTAGTTCACTGGTTAACTAGTTCACTGGTTAACTGGTTGACTAGTTAACTGTTTTACTGGTTGACAGTTTCACTGGTTTACTGGTTAACTAGCTCACTGGTTGACTGGTTTCACTGTTTGACTGCTTAACTATCTTACTGGTTGACTGTTTAACTGGTTGACTGGTTCAATTGGGTCAAGTGGATGCCACTTGTGTGGGTATGGAGCTCCACATGTTTGTATTTTGTATGCAGTTGTGAATAAAGTAATCCCAGCCATATGAATGCATTTTAAGTGTTGATTGTAGGTGTCAGCTGATGGTCAGTTGATGGCAGGGCACACAAGGAATGAGTGTGACATTTCCACCTGTGGGGAGTTGAGATGAAGCCACTGAGCGATGAGTGCATCTTGTCTTTATGGTGGGAGCAAAGTTGGTCTGGGAGAAAAAAGGTGACTGTGACACAGGAGAAGAACCAAACCCAACACAGAGTGGTCTGAGGGCGGATTCGAACCGGCGACCTTCTGTTTACGAGGCGAAAAAGCTACCAGCTGCGCCACGGGGGCTGCAATCGACGCTTTTAGATTCTACTGTATATAAAGGGGTCACCCTTTTCCAGTAAAATACTGGCAGTGTCCAGTGGGTTTTTTCAAATTTAAAGTGGGGTTTTATGTACCTTTTCTAGGTTTAAGGCTGTTTTCAGTGTATTTATTCAAATTTAAGCTATTTTTTAATTGATTTTTGCATATTTAAGGCTGCTTTTGGTGTATTTTATCTGGTTTTAAAGGGATTTTTTATTCACGTTTGTCTATTTAAGGCTGCTTTTAGTGTATTTTATCTGGTTTAAGGTGGACTGTTTTACTGGTGCACTAGTTTGCTAGTCTGGATTAGGGTTAGGGTCTGGGTCAGGGTTAAAGTTAGGGTCAAGGTCAGGTTCAGGGTCAGGTTCAGGGTCAGGTTCATGGTCAGGGTTGGGTTCACTGGTTAACTGGTGAGCTGGATAACTGGTTGACTGGTTAACTAGTTCACTGGTTAACTAGTTCACTGGTTAACTGGTTGACTAGTTAACTGTTTTACTGGTTGACAGTTTCACTGGTTTACTGGTTAACTAGCTCACTGGTTGACTGGTTTCACTGTTTGACTGCTTAACTATCTTACTGGTTGACTGTTTAACTGGTTGACTGGTTCAATTGGGTCAAGTGGATGCCACTTGTGTGGGTATGGAGCTCCACATCTTTGTATTTTGTATGCAGTTGTGAATAAAGTAATCCCAGCCATATGAATGCATTTTAAGTGTTGATTGTAGGTGTCAGCTGATGGTCAGTTGATGGCAGGGCACACAAGGAATGAGTGTGACATTTCCACCTGTGGGGAGTTGAGATGAAGCCACTGAGCGATGAGTGCATGTTGTCTTTATGGTGGGAGCAAAGTTGGTCTGGGAGAAAAAAGGTGACTGTGACACAGGAGAAGAACCAAACCCAACACAGAGTGGTCTGAGGGCGGATTCGAACCGGCGACCTTCTGTTTACGAGGCGAAAAAGCTACCAGCTGCGCCACGGGGGCTGCAATCGACGCTTTTAGATTCTACTGTATATAAAGGGGTCACCCTTTTCCAGTAAAATACTGGCAGTGTCCAGTGGGTTTTTTCAAATTTAAAGTGGGGTTTTATGTACCTTTTCTAGGTTTAAGGCTGTTTTCAGTGTATTTATTCAAATTTAAGCTATTTTTTAATTGATTTTTGCATATTTAAGGCTGCTTTTGGTGTATTTTATCTGGTTTTAAAGGGATTTTTTATTCACGTTTGTCTATTTAAGGCTGCTTTTAGTGTATTTTATCTGGTTTAAGGTGGACTGTTTTACTGGTGCACTAGTTTGCTAGTCTGGATTAGGGTTAGGGTCTGGGTCAGGGTTAAAGTTAGGGTCAAGGTCAGGTTCAGGGTCAGGTTCAGGGTCAGGTTCATGGTCAGGGTTGGGTTCACTGGTTAACTGGTGAGCTGGATAACTGGTTGACTGGTTAACTAGTTCACTGGTTAACTAGTTCACTGGTTAACTGGTTGACTAGTTAACTGTTTTACTGGTTGACAGTTTCACTGGTTTACTGGTTAACTAGCTCACTGGTTGACTGGTTTCACTGTTTGACTGCTTAACTATCTTACTGGTTGACTGTTTAACTGGTTGACTGGTTCAATTGGGTCAAGTGGATGCCACTTGTGTGGGTATGGAGCTCCACATGTTTGTATTTTGTATGCAGTTGTGAATAAAGTAATCCCAGCCATATGAATGCATTTTAAGTGTTGATTGTAGGTGTCAGCTGATGGTCAGTTGATGGCAGGGCACACAAGGAATGAGTGTGACATTTCCACCTGTGGGGAGTTGAGATGAAGCCACTGAGCGATGAGTGCATGTTGTCTTTATGGTGGGAGCAAAGTTGGTCTGGGAGAAAAAAGGTGACTGTGACACAGGAGAAGAACCAAACCCAACACAGAGTGGTCTGAGGGCGGATTCGAACCGGCGACCTTCTGTTTACGAGGCGAAAAAGCTACCAGCTGCGCCACGGGGGCTGCAATCGACGCTTTTAGATTCTACTGTATATAAAGGGGTCACCCTTTTCCAGTAAAATACTGGCAGTGTCCAGTGGGTTTTTTCAAATTTAAAGTGGGGTTTTATGTACCTTTTCTAGGTTTAAGGCTGTTTTCAGTGTATTTATTCAAATTTAAGCTATTTTTTAATTGATTTTTGCATATTTAAGGCTGCTTTTGGTGTATTTTATCTGGTTTTAAAGGGATTTTTTATTCACGTTTGTCTATTTAAGGCTGCTTTTAGTGTATTTTATCTGGTTTAAGGTGGACTGTTTTACTGGTGCACTAGTTTGCTAGTCTGGATTAGGGTTAGGGTCTGGGTCAGGGTTAAAGTTAGGGTCAAGGTCAGGTTCAGGGTCAGGTTCAGGGTCAGGTTCATGGTCAGGGTTGGGTTCACTGGTTAACTGGTGAGCTGGATAACTGGTTGACTGGTTAACTAGTTCACTGGTTAACTAGTTCACTGGTTAACTGGTTGACTAGTTAACTGTTTTACTGGTTGACAGTTTCACTGGTTTACTGGTTAACTAGCTCACTGGTTGACTGGTTTCACTGTTTGACTGCTTAACTATCTTACTGGTTGACTGTTTAACTGGTTGACTGGTTCAATTGGGTCAAGTGGATGCCACTTGTGTGGGTATGGAGCTCCACATGTTTGTATTTTGTATGCAGTTGTGAATAAAGTAATCCCAGCCATATGAATGCATTTTAAGTGTTGATTGTAGGTGTCAGCTGATGGTCAGTTGATGGCAGGGCACACAAGGAATGAGTGTGACATTTCCACCTGTGGGGAGTTGAGATGAAGCCACTGAGCGATGAGTGCATGTTGTCTTTATGGTGGGAGCAAAGTTGGTCTGGGAGAAAAAAGGTGACTGTGACACAGGAGAAGAACCAAACCCAACACAGAGTGGTCTGAGGGCGGATTCGAACCGGCGACCTTCTGTTTACGAGGCGAAAAAGCTACCAGCTGCGCCACGGGGGCTGCAATCGACGCTTTTAGATTCTACTGTATATAAAGGGGTCACCCTTTTCCAGTAAAATACTGGCAGTGTCCAGTGGGTTTTTTCAAATTTAAAGTGGGGTTTTATGTACCTTTTCTAGGTTTAAGGCTGTTTTCAGTGTATTTATTCAAATTTAAGCTATTTTTTAATTGATTTTTGCATATTTAAGGCTGCTTTTGGTGTATTTTATCTGGTTTTAAAGGGATTTTTTATTCACGTTTGTCTATTTAAGGCTGCTTTTAGTGTATTTTATCTGGTTTAAGGTGGACTGTTTTACTGGTGCACTAGTTTGCTAGTCTGGATTAGGGTTAGGGTCTGGGTCAGGGTTAAAGTTAGGGTCAAGGTCAGGTTCAGGGTCAGGTTCAGGGTCAGGTTCATGGTCAGGGTTGGGTTCACTGGTTAACTGGTGAGCTGGATAACTGGTTGACTGGTTAACTAGTTCACTGGTTAACTAGTTCACTGGTTAACTGGTTGACTAGTTAACTGTTTTACTGGTTGACAGTTTCACTGGTTTACTGGTTAACTAGCTCACTGGTTGACTGGTTTCACTGTTTGACTGCTTAACTATCTTACTGGTTGACTGTTTAACTGGTTGACTGGTTCAATTGGGTCAAGTGGATGCCACTTGTGTGGGTATGGAGCTCCACATGTTTGTATTTTGTATGCAGTTGTGAATAAAGTAATCCCAGCCATATGAATGCATTTTAAGTGTTGATTGTAGGTGTCAGCTGATGGTCAGTTGATGGCAGGGCACACAAGGAATGAGTGTGACATTTCCACCTGTGGGGAGTTGAGATGAAGCCACTGAGCGATGAGTGCATCTTGTCTTTATGGTGGGAGCAAAGTTGGTCTGGGAGAAAAAAGGTGACTGTGACACAGGAGAAGAACCAAACCCAACACAGAGTGGTCTGAGGGCGGATTCGAACCGGCGACCTTCTGTTTACGAGGCGAAAAAGCTACCAGCTGCGCCACGGGGGCTGCAATCGACGCTTTTAGATTCTACTGTATATAAAGGGGTCACCCTTTTCCAGTAAAATACTGGCAGTGTCCAGTGGGTTTTTTCAAATTTAAAGTGGGGTTTTATGTACCTTTTCTAGGTTTAAGGCTGTTTTCAGTGTATTTATTCAAATTTAAGCTATTTTTTAATTGATTTTTGCATATTTAAGGCTGCTTTTGGTGTATTTTATCTGGTTTTAAAGGGATTTTTTATTCACGTTTGTCTATTTAAGGCTGCTTTTAGTGTATTTTATCTGGTTTAAGGTGGACTGTTTTACTGGTGCACTAGTTTGCTAGTCTGGATTAGGGTTAGGGTCTGGGTCAGGGTTAAAGTTAGGGTCAAGGTCAGGTTCAGGGTCAGGTTCAGGGTCAGGTTCATGGTCAGGGTTGGGTTCACTGGTTAACTGGTGAGCTGGATAACTGGTTGACTGGTTAACTAGTTCACTGGTTAACTAGTTCACTGGTTAACTGGTTGACTAGTTAACTGTTTTACTGGTTGACAGTTTCACTGGTTTACTGGTTAACTAGCTCACTGGTTGACTGGTTTCACTGTTTGACTGCTTAACTATCTTACTGGTTGACTGTTTAACTGGTTGACTGGTTCAATTGGGTCAAGTGGATGCCACTTGTGTGGGTATGGAGCTCCACATGTTTGTATTTTGTATGCAGTTGTGAATAAAGTAATCCCAGCCATATGAATGCATTTTAAGTGTTGATTGTAGGTGTCAGCTGATGGTCAGTTGATGGCAGGGCACACAAGGAATGAGTGTGACATTTCCACCTGTGGGGAGTTGAGATGAAGCCACTGAGCGATGAGTGCATCTTGTCTTTATGGTGGGAGCAAAGTTGGTCTGGGAGAAAAAAGGTGACTGTGACACAGGAGAAGAACCAAACCCAACACAGAGTGGTCTGAGGGCGGATTCGAACCGGCGACCTTCTGTTTACGAGGCGAAAAAGCTACCAGCTGCGCCACGGGGGCTGCAATCGACGCTTTTAGATTCTACTGTATATAAAGGGGTCACCCTTTTCCAGTAAAATACTGGCAGTGTCCAGTGGGTTTTTTCAAATTTAAAGTGGGGTTTTATGTACCTTTTCTAGGTTTAAGGCTGTTTTCAGTGTATTTATTCAAATTTAAGCTATTTTTTAATTGATTTTTGCATATTTAAGGCTGCTTTTGGTGTATTTTATCTGGTTTTAAAGGGATTTTTTATTCACGTTTGTCTATTTAAGGCTGCTTTTAGTGTATTTTATCTGGTTTAAGGTGGACTGTTTTACTGGTGCACTAGTTTGCTAGTCTGGATTAGGGTTAGGGTCTGGGTCAGGGTTAAAGTTAGGGTCAAGGTCAGGTTCAGGGTCAGGTTCAGGGTCAGGTTCATGGTCAGGGTTGGGTTCACTGGTTAACTGGTGAGCTGGATAACTGGTTGACTGGGTAACTAGTTCACTGGTTAACTAGTTCACTGGTTAACTGGTTGACTAGTTAACTGTTTTACTGGTTGACAGTTTCACTGGTTTACTGGTTAACTAGCTCACTGGTTGACTGGTTTAACTGGTTGACTGGTTAACTGTCTCATTGTTGACTGTTTAACTGGTTGACTGTTTAACTGGTTGACTGGTTAACTGTCTCATTGTTGACTGTTTAACTGTCTCACTGGTTGACTGTTTAACTGGTTGACTGGTTATCTGTCTCAGTGGTTGACTGGTTAACTGTGTTACTGGTTGACTGTTTCACTGTTTGACTGCTTAACTATCTTACTGGTTGACTGTTTAACTGGTTGACTGGTTCAATTGGGTCAAGTGGATGCCACTTGTGTGGGTATGGAGCTCCACATGTTTGTATTTTGTATGCAGTTGTGAATAAAGTAATCCCAGCCATATGAATGCATTTTAAGTGTTGATTGTAGGTGTCAGCTGATGGTCAGTTGATGGCAGGGCACACAAGGAATGAGTGTGACATTTCCACCTGTGGGGAGTTGAGATGAAGCCACTGAGCGATGAGTGCATCTTGTCTTTATGGTGGGAGCAAAGTTGGTCTGGGAGAAAAAAGGTGACTGTGACACAGGAGAAGAACCAAACCCAACACAGAGTGGTCTGAGGGCGGATTCGAACCGGCGACCTTCTGTTTACGAGGCGAAAAAGCTACCAGCTGCGCCACGGGGGCTGCAATCGACGCTTTTAGATTCTACTGTATATAAAGGGGTCACCCTTTTCCAGTAAAATACTGGCAGTGTCCAGTGTTTTTTTTCAAATTTAAAGTGGGGTTTTATGTACCTTTTCTAGGTTTAAGGCTGTTTTCAGTGTATTTATTCAAATTTAAGCTATTTTTTAATTTATTTTTTGCATATTTAAGGCTGCTTTTGGTGTATTTTATCTGGTTTTAAAGGGATTTTTTATTCACGTTTGTCTATTTAAGGCTGCTTTTAGTGTATTTTATCTGGTTTAAGGTGGACTGTTTTACTGGTGCACTAGTTTGCTAGTCTGGATTAGGGTTAGGGTCTGGGTCAGGGTTAAAGTTAGGGTCAAGGTCAGGTTCAGGGTCAGGTTCAGGGTCAGGTTCATGGTCAGGGTTGGGTTCACTGGTTAACTGGTGAGCTGGATAACTGGTTGACTGGTTAACTAGTTCACTGGTTAACTAGTTCACTGGTTAACTGGTTGACTAGTTAACTGTTTTACTGGTTGACAGTTTCACTGGTTTACTGGTTAACTAGCTCACTGGTTGACTGGTTTCACTGTTTGACTGCTTAACTATCTTACTGGTTGACTGTTTAACTGGTTGACTGGTTCAATTGGGTCAAGTGGATGCCACTTGTGTGGGTATGGAGCTCCACATGTTTGTATTTTGTATGCAGTTGTGAATAAAGTAATCCCAGCCATATGAATGCATTTTAAGTGTTGATTGTAGGTGTCAGCTGATGGTCAGTTGATGGCAGGGCACACAAGGAATGAGTGTGACATTTCCACCTGTGGGGAGTTGAGATGAAGCCACTGAGCGATGAGTGCATCTTGTCTTTATGGTGGGAGCAAAGTTGGTCTGGGAGAAAAAAGGTGACTGTGACACAGGAGAAGAACCAAACCCAACACAGAGTGGTCTGAGGGCGGATTCGAACCGGCGACCTTCTGTTTACGAGGCGAAAAAGCTACCAGCTGCGCCACGGGGGCTGCAATCGACGCTTTTAGATTCTACTGTATATAAAGGGGTCACCCTTTTCCAGTAAAATACTGGCAGTGTCCAGTGGGTTTTTTCAAATTTAAAGTGGGGTTTTATGTACCTTTTCTAGGTTTAAGGCTGTTTTCAGTGTATTTATTCAAATTTAAGCTATTTTTTAATTGATTTTTGCATATTTAAGGCTGCTTTTGGTGTATTTTATCTGGTTTTAAAGGGATTTTTTATTCACGTTTGTCTATTTAAGGCTGCTTTTAGTGTATTTTATCTGGTTTAAGGTGGACTGTTTTACTGGTGCACTAGTTTGCTAGTCTGGATTAGGGTTAGGGTCTGGGTCAGGGTTAAAGTTAGGGTCAAGGTCAGGTTCAGGGTCAGGTTCAGGGTCAGGTTCATGGTCAGGGTTGGGTTCACTGGTTAACTGGTGAGCTGGATAACTGGTTGACTGGGTAACTAGTTCACTGGTTAACTAGTTCACTGGTTAACTGGTTGACTAGTTAACTGTTTTACTGGTTGACAGTTTCACTGGTTTACTGGTTAACTAGCTCACTGGTTGACTGGTTTAACTGGTTGACTGGTTAACTGTCTCATTGTTGACTGTTTAACTGGTTGACTGTTTAACTGGTTGACTGGTTAACTGTCTCATTGTTGACTGTTTAACTGTCTCACTGGTTGACTGTTTAACTGGTTGACTGGTTATCTGTCTCAGTGGTTGACTGGTTAACTGTGTTACTGGTTGACTGTTTCACTGTTTGACTGCTTAACTATCTTACTGGTTGACTGTTTAACTGGTTGACTGGTTCAATTGGGTCAAGTGGATGCCACTTGTGTGGGTATGGAGCTCCACATGTTTGTATTTTGTATGCAGTTGTGAATAAAGTAATCCCAGCCATATGAATGCATTTTAAGTGTTGATTGTAGGTGTGTCAGCTGATGGTCAGTTGATGGCAGGGCACACAAGGAATGAGTGTGACATTTCCACCTGTGGGGAGTTGAGATGAAGCCACTGAGCGATGAGTGCATCTTGTCTTTATGGTGGGAGCAAAGTTGGTCTGGGAGAAAAAAGGTGACTGTGACACAGGAGAAGAACCAAACCCAACACAGAGTGGTCTGAGGGCGGATTCGAACCGGCGACCTTCTGTTTACGAGGCGAAAAAGCTACCAGCTGCGCCACGGGGGCTGCAATCGACGCTTTTAGATTCTACTGTATATAAAGGGGTCACCCTTTTCCAGTAAAATACTGGCAGTGTCCAGTGGGTTTTTTTCAAATTTAAAGTGGGGTTTTATGTACCTTTTCTAGGTTTAAGGCTGTTTTCAGTGTATTTATTCAAATTTAAGCTATTTTTTAATTGATTTTTGCATATTTAAGGCTGCTTTTGGTGTATTTTATCTGGTTTTAAAGGGATTTTTTATTCACGTTTGTCTATTTAAGGCTGCTTTTAGTGTATTTTATCTGGTTTAAGGTGGACTGTTTTACTGGTGCACTAGTTTGCTAGTCTGGATTAGGGTTAGGGTCTGGGTCAGGGTTAAAGTTAGGGTCAAGGTCAGGTTCAGGGTCAGGTTCAGGGTCAGGTTCATGGTCAGGGTTGGGTTCACTGGTTAACTGGTGAGCTGGATAACTGGTTGACTGGTTAACTAGTTCACTGGTTAACTAGTTCACTGGTTAACTGGTTGACTAGTTAACTGTTTTACTGGTTGACAGTTTCACTGGTTTACTGGTTAACTAGCTCACTGGTTGACTGGTTTCACTGTTTGACTGCTTAACTATCTTACTGGTTGACTGTTTAACTGGTTGACTGGTTCAATTGGGTCAAGTGGATGCCACTTGTGTGGGTATGGAGCTCCACATGTTTGTATTTTGTATGCAGTTGTGAATAAAGTAATCCCAGCCATATGAATGCATTTTAAGTGTTGATTGTAGGTGTCAGCTGATGGTCAGTTGATGGCAGGGCACACAAGGAATGAGTGTGACATTTCCACCTGTGGGGAGTTGAGATGAAGCCACTGAGCGATGAGTGCATCTTGTCTTTATGGTGGGAGCAAAGTTGGTCTGGGAGAAAAAAGGTGACTGTGACACAGGAGAAGAACCAAACCCAACACAGAGTGGTCTGAGGGCGGATTCGAACCGGCGACCTTCTGTTTACGAGGCGAAAAAGCTACCAGCTGCGCCACGGGGGCTGCAATCGACGCTTTTAGATTCTACTGTATATAAAGGGGTCACCCTTTTCCAGTAAAATACTGGCAGTGTCCAGTGTTTTTTTTCAAATTTAAAGTGGGGTTTTATGTACCTTTTCTAGGTTTAAGGCTGTTTTCAGTGTATTTATTCAAATTTAAGCTATTTTTTAATTTATTTTTTGCATATTTAAGGCTGCTTTTGGTGTATTTTATCTGGTTTTAAAGGGATTTTTTATTCACGTTTGTCTATTTAAGGCTGCTTTTAGTGTATTTTATCTGGTTTAAGGTGGACTGTTTTACTGGTGCACTAGTTTGCTAGTCTGGATTAGGGTTAGGGTCTGGGTCAGGGTTAAAGTTAGGGTCAAGGTCAGGTTCAGGGTCAGGTTCAGGGTCAGGTTCATGGTCAGGGTTGGGTTCACTGGTTAACTGGTGAGCTGGATAACTGGTTGACTGGGTAACTAGTTCACTGGTTAACTAGTTCACTGGTTAACTGGTTGACTAGTTAACTGTTTTACTGGTTGACAGTTTCACTGGTTTACTGGTTAACTAGCTCACTGGTTGACTGGTTTAACTGGTTGACTGGTTAACTGTCTCATTGTTGACTGTTTAACTGGTTGACTGTTTAACTGGTTGACTGGTTAACTGTCTCATTGTTGACTGTTTAACTGTCTCACTGGTTGACTGTTTAACTGGTTG
>CM035793.1:5866715-5931715 GCA_020466265.1 Siphamia tubifer
TTAATATACTTGTAGATAAGTGATATTAATGATAATAAACCTCTACATAAGTGATATTAATGATAATATATCTGTAAATAAGTGATATTAATTATAATATACCTGTAGATAAGTGATATTAATGATAATATACCTGTAGATAAGTGATATTAATGATAATATACTTGTAGATAAGTGATATTAATGATAATATACCTATAGATAAGTGATATTAATGATAATATACCTGTAGATAAGTGATATTAATGATAAGATACTTGTAGATAAGTGCTATTAATGATAATATACCTGTAGATAAGTGATATTAATGATAAGATACTTGTAGATAAGTGCTATTAATGATAATATACCTATAGATAAGTGATATTAATGATAATATACCTATAGATAAGTGATATTAATGATTAGATACTTGTAGATAAGTGATATTAATGATAATATACCTATAGATAAGTGATATTAATGATAATATACCTGTAGATAAGTGATATTAATGATAAGATACTTGTAGATAAGTGATATTAATGATAATAAACCTCTACATAAGTGATATTAATGATAAAATACTTGTAGATGAGTGATATTAATGATAAAATACTTGTAGATGAGTGATATTAATGATAATATACTTGTAGATAAGTGATATTAATTATAATATACCTGTAGATAAGTGATATTAATGATAATATACCTATAGATAAGTGATATTAATGATAATATACCTATAGATAAGTGATATTAATGATAATATACTTGTAGATGAGTGATATTAATGATAATATACTTGTAGATAAGTGATATTAATGATAATATACCTGTAGATAAGTGATATTAATGATAAGATACTTGTAGATAAGTGCTATTAATGATAATATACCTGTAGATAAGTGATATTAATGATAATATACCTGTAGATAAGTGATATTAATGATAATATACTTGTAGATAAGTGATATTAATGATAATATACTTGTAGATAAGTGATATTAATGATAAGATACCTGTAGATAAGTGATATTAATGATAAAATACTTGTAGATAAGTGATATTAATGATAATACACCTCTAGATAAGTGATATTAATGATAATATACCTGTAGATAAGTGATATTAATGATAAGGTACTTGTAGATAAGTGATATTAATGATAATAAACCTCTACATAAGTGATATTAATGATAATATATCTGTAAATAAGTGATATTAATGATAATATACTTGTAGATAAGTGATATTAATGATAATATACCTGTAGATAAGTGATATTAATGATAATATACCTGTAGATAAGTGATATTAATGATAAGGTACTTGTAGATAAGTGATATTAATGATAATAAACCTCTACATAAGTGATATTAATGATAATATATCTGTAAATAAGTGATATTAATGATAATATACCTGTAGATAAGTGATATTAATGATAATATACCTATAGATAAGTGATATTAATGATAATATACTTGTAGATAAGTGATATTAATGATAATATACCTATAGATAAGTGATATTAATGATAATATACTTGTAGATAAGTGATATTAATGATAATATACCTATAGATAAGTGATATTAATGATAATATACCTATAGATAAGTGATATTAATGATAATATACCTATAGATAAGTGATATTAATGATACTATACCTGTAGATAAGTGATATTAATTATAATATACCTGTAGATAAGTGATATTAATGATAATATACCTATAGATAAGTGATATTAATGATAATATACCTATAGATAAGTGATATTAATGATAATATACTTGTAGATGAGTGATATTAATGATAATATACTTGTAGATAAGTGATATTAATGATAATATACCTGTAGATAAGTGATATTAATGATAAGATACTTGTAGATAAGTGATATTAATGATAAGATACTTGTAGATAAGTGCTATTAATGATAATATACCTGTAGATAAGTGATATTAATGATAATATACCTGTAGATAAGTGATATTAATGATAATATACTTGTAGATAAGTGATATTAATGATAAGATACCTGTAGATAAGTGATATTAATGATAATATACTTGTAGATAAGTGATATTAATGATAATACACCTCTAGATAAGTGATATTAATGATAATATACCTGTAGATAAGTGATATTAATGATAATATACCTGTAGATAAGTGATATTAATGATAATATACTTGTAGATAAGTGATATTAATGATAAGATACCTGTAGATATATGATATTAATGATAAGATACCTGTAGATAAGTGATATTAATGATAATACACCTCTAGATAAGTGATATTAATGATAATATACTTGTAGATAAGTGATATTAATGATAATATACCTGTAGATAAATGATATTAATGATAAAATACTTGCACATACGTGATATTAATGATAATATACCTGTAGATAAGTGATATTAATGATAATATACCTGTAGATAAGTGATATTAATGATAAAATACTTGTAGATGAGTGATATTAATGATAAAATACTTGTAGATGAGTGATATTAATGATAATATACTTGTAGATAAGTGATATTAATGTTAATATACCTGTAGATAAGTGATATTAATGATAATATACCTGTAGATAAGTGATATTAATGATAATATACTTGTAGATAAGTGATATTAATGATAAGATAACTGTAGATAAGTGATATTAATGATAAGATACTTGTAGATAAGTGATATTAATGATAATAAACCTCTACATAAGTGATATTAATGATAATATATCTGTAAATAAGTGATATTAATTATAATATACCTGTAGATAAGTGATATTAATGATAATATACCTGTAGATAAGTGATATTAATGATAAGATACTTGTAGATAAGTGCTATTAATGATAATATACCTGTAGATAAGTGATATTAATGATAAGATACTTGTAGATAAGTGATATTAATGATAATATACCTATAGATAAGTGATATTAATGATAATATACCTATAGATAAGTGATATTAATGATAATATACCTGTAGATAAGTGATATTAATGATAAGATACTTGTAGATAAGTGATATTAATGATAATAAACCTCTACATAAGTGATATTAATGATAATATATTTGTAAATAAGTGATATTAATGATAAAATACTTGTAGATGAGTGATATTAATGATAATATACTTGTAGATAAGTGATATTAATGTTAATATACCTGTAGATAAGTGATATTAATTATAATATACCTGTAGATAAGTGATATTAATGATAATATACCTGTAGATAAGTGATATTAATGATAATATACTTGTAGATAAGTGATATTAATGATAATATTACCTGTAGATAAGTGATATTAATGATAAGATACTTGTAGATAAGTGATATTAATGATAATATACCTATAGATAAGTGATATTAATGATAATATACCTGTAGATAAGTGATATTAATGATAATATACCTGTAGATAAGTGATATTAATGATAATAAACCTCTACATAAGTGATATTAATGATAATATAACTGTAAATAAGTGATATTAATTATAATATACCTGTAGATAAGTGATATTAATGATAATATACCTGTAGATAAGTGATATTAATGATTAGATACTTGTAGATAAGTGATATTAATGATAATATACCTATAGATAAGTGATATTAATGATAATATACCTGTAGATAAGTGATATTAATGATAAGATACTTGTAGATAAGTGATATTAATGATAATAAACCTCTACATAAGTGATATTAATGATAATATACTTGTAGATAAGTGATATTAATGATAATATACCTGTAGATAAGTGATATTAATGATAATAAACCTCTACATAAGTGATATTAATGATAATATAACTGTAAATAAGTGATATTAATTATAATATACCTGTAGATAAGTGATATTAATGATAATATACCTGTAGATAAGTGATATTAATGATAATATACCTGTAGATAAGTGATATTAATGATAAGATACTTGTAGATAAGTGCTATTAATGATAATATACCTGTAGATAAGTGATATTAATGATAAGATACTTGTAGATAAGTGCTATTAATGATAATATACCTATAGATAAGTGATATTAATGATAATATACCTATAGATAAGTGATATTAATGATTAGATACTTGTAGATAAGTGATATTAATGATAATATACCTATAGATAAGTGATATTAATGATAATATACCTGTAGATAAGTGATATTAATGATAAGATACTTGTAGATAAGTGATATTAATGATAATAAACCTCTACATAAGTGATATTAATGATAAAATACTTGTAGATGAGTGATATTAATGATAAAATACTTGTAGATGAGTGATATTAATGATAATATACTTGTAGATAAGTGATATTAATGTTAATATACCTGTAGATAAGTGATATTAATTATAATATACCTGTAGATAAGTGATATTAATGATAATATACCTGTAGATAAGTGATATTAATGATAAGATACTTGTAGATAAGTGATATTAATGATAATATACCTATAGATAAGTGATATTAATGATAAGATACTTGTAGATAAGTGATATTAATGATAATATACCTATAGATAAGTGATATTAATGATAATATACCTATAGATAAGTGATATTAATGATTAGATACTTGTAGATAAGTGATATTAATGATAATATACCTATAGATAAGTGATATTAATGATAATATACCTGTAGATAAGTGATATTAATGATAAGATACTTGTAGATAAGTGATATTAATGATAATAAACCTCTACATAAGTGATATTAATGATAATATACCTGTAGATAAGTGATATTAATGATAAAATACTTGTAGATGAGTGATATTAATGATAATATACTTGTAGATAAGTGATATTAATTATAATATACCTGTAGATAAGTGATATTAATGATAATATACTTGTAGATAAGTGATATTAATTATAATATACCTGTAGATAAGTGATATTAATGATAAGATACTTGTAGATAAGTGATATTAATGATAATATACCTATAGATAAGTGATATTAATGATAATATACCTATAGATAAGTGATATTAATGATTAGATACTTGTAGATAAGTGATATTAATGATAATATACCTATAGATAAGTGATATTAATGATAATATACCTGTAGATAAGTGATATTAATGATAAGATACTTGTAGATAAGTGATATTAATGATAATATACCTATAGATAAGTGATATTAATGATAATATACCTATAGATAAGTGATATTAATGATTAGATACTTGTAGATAAGTGATATTAATGATAATATACCTATAGATAAGTGATATTAATGATAAGATACTTGTAGATAAGTGATATTAATGATAATAAACCTCTACATAAGTGATATTAATGATAAAATACTTGTAGATGAGTGATATTAATGATAAAATACTTGTAGATGAGTGATATTAATGATAATATACTTGTAGATAAGTGATATTAATGTTAATATACCTGTAGATAAGTGATATTAATGATAATATACTTGTAGATAAGTGATATTAATGATAATATACTTGTAGATAAGTGATATTAATGATAATATACCTATAGATAAGTGATATTAATGATAATATACCTGTAGATAAGTGATATTAATGATAATATACCTGTAGATAAGTGATATTAATGATAAAATACTTGCACATACGTGATATTAATGATAATATACCTGTAGATAAGTGATATTAATGATAATATACCTGTAGATAAGTGATATTAATGATAAGATAACTGTAGATAAGTGATATTAATGATAATATACTTGTAGATAAGTGATATTAATGATAAGATAACTGTAGATAAGTGATATTAATGATAATATACCTGTAGATAAGTGATATTAATGATAAGATAACTGTAGATAAGTGATATTAATGATAATATACCTGTAGATAAATGATATTAATGATAAAATACTTGTAGATGAGTGATATTAATGATAATATACCTGTAGATAAGTGATATTAATGATAAAATACTTGCACATACGTGATATTAATGATAATATACCTGTAGATAAGTGATATTAATGATAATATACTTGTAGATAAGTGATATTAATGATAAGATACTTGTAGATAAGTGATATTAATGATAATAAACCTCTACATAAGTGATATTAATGATAATATACCTGTAGATAAGTGATATTAATGATAATATACTTGTAGATAAGTGATATTAATGATAATATACCTATAGATAAGTGATATTAATGATAATATACCTGTAGATAAGTGATATTAATGATAATATACTTGTAGATAAGTGATATTAATGATAAGATAACTGTAGATAAGTGATATTAATGATAATATACTTGTAGATAAGTGATATTAATGATAATATACTTGTAGATGAGTGATATTAATGATAATAAACCTCTACATAAGTGATATTAATGATAATATATCTGTAAATAAGTGATATTAATTATAATATACCTTTAGATAAGTGATATTAATGATAATATACCTGTAGATAAGTGATATTAATGATAATATACTTGTAGATAAGTGATATTAATGATAATATACCTATAGATAAGTGATATTAATGATAATATACCTGTAGATAAGTGATATTAATGATAATATACTTGTAGATAAGTGATATTAATGATAAGATAACTGTAGATAAGTGATATTAATGATAATATACTTGTAGATAAGTGATATTAATGATAATATACCTGTAGATAAGTGATATTAATGATAATATACTTGTAGATGAGTGATATTAATGATAAAATACTTGCACATACGTGATATTAATGATAATATACCTGTAGATAAGTGATATTAATGATAATATACCTGTAGATAAATGATATTAATGATAAAATACTTGTAGATGAGTGATATTAATGATAATATACCTGTAGATAAGTGATATTAATGATAATATACCTGTAGATAAATGATATTAATGATAAAATACTTGTAGATGAGTGATATTAATGATAATATACCTGTAGATAAGTGATATTAATGATAAAATACTTGCACATACGTGATATTAATGATAATATACCTGTAGATAAGTGATATTAATGATAATATACCTGTAGATAAGTGATATTAATGATAAAATACTTGTAGATGAGTGATATTAATGATAAGATACTTGTAGATAAGTGCTATTAATGATAATATACTTGTAGATAAGTGATATTAATGTTAATATACCTGTAGATAAGTGATATTAATGATAATATACCTGTAGATAAGTGATATTAATGATAATATACTTGTAGATAAGTGATATTAATGATAAGATAACTGTAGATAAGTGATATTAATGATAATATACTTGTAGATAAGTGATATTAATGTTAATATACCTGTAGATAAGTGATATTAATGATAATATACCTGTAGATAAGTGATATTAATGATAAGATACTTGTAGATAAGTGATATTAATGATAATATACCTGTAGATAAGTGATATTAATGATAATATACCTGTAGATAAGTGATATTAATGATAATATACTTGTAGATAAGTGATATTAATGTTAATATACCTGTAGATAAGTGATATTAATGATAATATACCTGTAGATAAGTGATATTAATGATAAGATACTTGTAGATAAGTGATATTAATGATAATAAACCTCTACATAAGTGATATTAATGATAATATATCTGTAAATAAGTGATATTAATTATAATATACCTGTAGATAAGTGATATTAATGATAATATACCTGTAGATAAGTGATATTAATGATAATATACTTGTAGATAAGTGATATTAATGATAATATACCTATAGATAAGTGATATTAATGATAATATACCTGTAGATAAGTGATATTAATGATAATATACTTGTAGATAAGTGATATTAATGATAATATACCTATAGATAAGTGATATTAATGATAATATACCTATAGATAAGTGATATTAATGATAATATACCTATAGATAAGTGATATTAATGATACTATACCTGTAGATAAGTGATATTAATGATAATATACCTGTAGATAAGTGATATTAATGATAATATACTTGTAGATAAGTGATATTAATGATAATATACTTGTAGATAAGTGATATTAATGATAATATACCTATAGATAAGTGATATTAATGATAATATACCTATAGATAAGTGATATTAATGATACTATACCTGTAGATAAGTGATATTAATGATAATATACCTATAGATAAGTGATATTAATGATAATATACCTATAGATAAGTGATATTAATGATAATATACCTATAGATAAGTGATATTAATGATACTATACCTGTAGATAAGTGATATTAATGATAATATACCTGTAGATAAGTGATATTAATGATAATATACTTGTAGATGAGTGATATTAATGATAATATACTTGTAGATAAGTGATATTAATGATAATATACCTGTAGATAAGTGATATTAATGATAAGATACTTGTAGATAAGTGATATTAATGATAAGATACTTGTAGATAAGTGATATTAATGATAAGATACTTGTAGATAAGTGCTATTAATGATAATATACCTGTAGATAAGTGATATTAATGATAATATACCTGTAGATAAGTGATATTAATGATAATATACCTGTAGATAAGTGATATTAATGATAATATACTTGTAGATAAGTGATATTAATGATAATATACCTGTAGATAAGTGATATTAATGATAAGATACCTGTAGATATATGATATTAATGATAAGATACCTGTAGATAAGTGATATTAATGATAATACACCTCTAGATAAGTGATATTAATGATAATATACTTGTAGATAAGTGATATTAATGATAAAACACTTGCACATACGTGATATTAATGATAATATACCTGTAGATAAGTGATATTAATGATAATATACCTGTAGATAAGTGATATTAATGATAAAATACTTGCACATACGTGATATTAATGATAATATACCTGTAGATAAGTGATATTAATGATAATATACCTGTAGATAAGTGATGTTAATGATAAAATACTTGTAGATGAGTGATATTAATGATAAAATACTTGTAGATGAGTGATATTAATGATAATATACTTGTAGATAAGTGATATTAATGATAATATACCTGTAGATAAGTGATATTAATGATAAGATAACTGTAGATAAGTGATATTAATGATAAGATACTTGTAGATAAGTGATATTAATGATAATAAACCTCTACATAAGTGATATTAATGATAATATATCTGTAAATAAGTGATATTAATTATAATATACCTGTAGATAAGTGATATTAATGATAATATACCTGTAGATAAGTGATATTAATGATAATAAACCTCTACATAAGTGATATTAATGATAATATATCTGTAAATAAGTGATATTAATTATAATATACCTGTAGATAAGTGATATTAATGATAATATACCTGTAGATAAGTGATATTAATGATAATATACCTGTAGATAAGTGATATTAATGATAAGATACTTGTAGATAAGTGATATTAATGATAATATACTTGTAGATAAGTGATATTAATGATAAGATACTTGTAGATAAGTGATATTAATGATAATAAACCTCTACATAAGTGATATTAATGATAATATATCTGTAAATAAGTGATATTAATTATAATATACCTGTAGATAAGTGATATTAATGATAATATACCTGTAGATAAGTGATATTAATGATAATAAACCTCTACATAAGTGATATTAATGATAATATATCTGTAAATAAGTGATATTAATGATAAGATACTTGTAGATAAGTGATATTAATGATAATACACCTCTAGATAAGTGATATTAATGATAATATACCTGTAGATAAGTGATATTAATGATACTATACCTGTAGATAAGTGATATTAATGATAATACACCTCTAGATAAGTGATATTAATGATAATATACCTATAGATAAGTGATATTAATGATACTATACCTGTAGATAAGTGATATTAATGATAATATACCTATAGATAAGGTATATTAATGATAAGATACTTGTAGATAAGTGATATTAATGATAATATACCTGTAGATAAGTGATATTAATGATTAGATACTTGTAGATAAGTGATATTAATGATAATATACCTGTAGATAAGTGATATTAATGATAAGATACTTGTAGATAAGTGATATTAATGATAATATACCTATAGATAAGTGATATTAATGATAATATACTTGTAGATGAGTGATATTAATGATAATATACCTGTAGATAAGTGATATTAATGATAATATACTTGTAGATAAGTGATATTAATGATAATATACTTGTAGATAAGTGATATTAATGATAATATACCTGTAGATAAGTGATATTAATGATAATATACTTGTAGATAAGTGATATTAATGATAATATACTTGTAGATAAGTGATATTAATGATAATATACTTGTAGATAAGTGATATTAATGATAATATACTTGTAGATAAGTGATATTAATGATAAGATACTTGTAGATAAGTGCTATTAATGATAATATACCTGTAGATAAGTGATATTAATGATAATATACTTGTAGATAAGTGATATTAATGATAAGATACTTGTAGATAAGTGATATTAATGATAATACACCTCTAGATAAGTGATATTAATGATAATATACCTATAGATAAGTGATATTAATGATACTATACCTGTAGATAAGTGATATTAATGATAATATACCTATAGATAAGGTATATTAATGATAAGATACTTGTAGATAAGTGATATTAATGATAATATACCTGTAGATAAGTGATATTAATGATTAGATACTTGTAGATAAGTGATATTAATGATAATATACCTGTAGATAAGTGATATTAATGATAAGATACTTGTAGATAAGTGATATTAATGATAATATACCTATAGATAAGTGATATTAATGATAATATACTTGTAGATGAGTGATATTAATGATAATATACCTGTAGATAAGTGATATTAATGATAATATACTTGTAGATAAGTGATATTAATGATAATATACTTGTAGATAAGTGATATTAATGATAATATACCTGTAGATAAGTGATATTAATGATAATATACTTGTAGATAAGTGATATTAATGATAATATACTTGTAGATAAGTGATATTAATGATAATATACTTGTAGATAAGTGATATTAATGATAATATACTTGTAGATAAGTGATATTAATGATAAGATACTTGTAGATAAGTGCTATTAATGATAATATACCTGTAGATAAGTGATATTAATGATAATATACTTGTAGATAAGTGATATTAATGATAAGATACTTGTAGATAAGTGATATTAATGATAATACACCTCTAGATAAGTGATATTAATGATAAGATACCTGTAGATAAGTGATATTAATGATAAGATACCTGTAGATAAGTGATATTAATGATAATACACCTCTAGATAAGTGATATTAATGATAATATACCTGTAGATAAGTGATATTAATGATAATATACCTGTAGATAAGTGATATTAATGATAATATACTTGTAGATAAGTGATATTAATGATAATATACCTGTAGATAAGTGATATTAATGATAATATACCTGTAGATATATGATATTAATGATAATATACCTGTAGATAAGTGATATTAATGATAATACACCTCTAGATAAGTGATATTAATGATAATATACTTGTAGATAAGTGATATTAATGATAATATACCTGTAGATAAGTGATATTAATGATAAGATACCTGTAGATAAGTGATATTAATGATAAGATACTTGTAGATAAGTGATATTAATGATAAGATACTTGTAGATAAGTGCTATTAATGATAATACACCTCGAGATAAGTGATATTAATGATAATATACTTATAGATAAGTGATATGAATGATAATATACTTGTAGATAAGTGCTATTAATGATAATACACCTCGAGATAAGTGATATTAATGATAATATACTTGTAGATAAGTGATATTAATGATGAGATACTTGTAGATAAGTGATATTAATGTTAATATACCTGTAGATAAGTGATATTAATGATAAAATACTTGTAGATGAGTGATATTAATGATAAGATACTTGTAGATAAGTGATATTAATGATAAGATACTTGTAGATAAGTGATATTAATGATAATATACCTGTAGATAAGTGATATTAATGATAATATACCTGTAGATAAGTGATATTAATGATAATATACCTGTAGATAAGTGATATTAATGATAATATACCTGTAGATAAGTGATATTAATGATAAGATACCTGTAGATAAGTGATATTAATGATAATATACTTGTAGATAAGTGATATTAATGATAATATACCTGTAGATAAGTGATATTAATGATAAGATACTTGTAGATAAGTGATATTAATGATAATATACCTGTAGATAAGTGATATTAATGATAAGATACTTGTAGATAAGTGATATTAATGATAATATACTTGTAGATAAGTGATATTAATGATAATATACCTGTAGATAAGTGATATTAATGATAAGATACTTGTAGATAAGTGATATTAATGATAATATACCTGTAGATAAGTGATATTAATGATAAGATACTTGTAGATAAGTGATATTAATGATAATAAACCTCTACATAAGTGATATTAATGATAATATATCTGTAAATAAGTGATATTAATTATAATATACCTGTAGATAAGTGATATTAATGATAATGTACCTGTGGATAAGTGATATTAATGATAATATACCTGTGGATAAGTGATATTTATGATAATGTACCAGTGGATAAGTGATATTAATGATAATAAACCTCTACATAAGTGATATTAATGATAATATATCTGTAAATAAGTGATATTAATGATAATATACCTGTAGATAAGTGATATTAATGATAATGTACCAGTGGATAAGTGATATTAATGATAATAAACCTCTACATAAGTGATATTAATGATAATATATCTGTAGATAAGTGATATTATTTATAATATATCTGTAGATAAGTGATATTAATGATAAGATACTTGTAGATAAGTGATATTAATTATAATATACCTTTAGATAAGTGATATTAATGATAATATTCCTGAAGATAAGTGATATTAATGATAAGATACCTGTAGATAACTGATATCAATTATAATATACCTGCAGATAAGTGATATTAATGATAAGATACTTGTAAATAAGTGATATTAATTATAATATACCTGTAGATAAGTGATATTAATGATAATATACTTGTAGATGAGTGATATTAATGATAAAATACTTGCACATACGTGATATTAATGATAATATACCTGTAGATAAGTGATATTAATGATAATATACCTGTAAATAAATGATATTAATGATAAAATACTTATAGATGAGTGATATTAATGATAATATACCTGTAGATAAGTGATATTAATGATGAGATACTTGTAGATAAGTGATATTAATGATAATATATCTGTAGATAAGTGATATTAATGATAAAATACTTGTAGATGAGTGATATTAATGATAAGATACTTGTAGATAAGTGATATTAATGATAAGATACTTGTAGATAAGTGATATTAATGATAATATACCTGTAGATAAGTGATATTAATGATGAGATACTTGTAGATAAGTGATATTAATGATAATATACTTGTAGATAAGTGATATTAATGATAATATACTTGTAGATAAGTGATATTAATGATAATATACCTGTAGATAAGTGATATTAATGATAATATACTTGTAGATAAGTGATATTAATGATAATATACTTGTAGATAAGTGATATTAATGATAATATACTTGTAGATAAGTGATATTAATGATAATATACTTGTAGATAAGTGATATTAATGATAAGATACTTGTAGATAAGTGCTATTAATGATAATATACCTGTAGATAAGTGATATTAATGATAATATACTTGTAGATAAGTGATATTAATGATAAGATACTTGTAGATAAGTGATATTAATGATAATACACCTCTAGATAAGTGATATTAATGATAAGATACCTGTAGATAAGTGATATTAATGATAAGATACCTGTAGATAAGTGATATTAATGATAATACACCTCTAGATAAGTGATATTAATGATAATATACCTGTAGATAAGTGATATTAATGATAATATACCTGTAGATAAGTGATATTAATGATAATATACTTGTAGATAAGTGATATTAATGATAATATACCTGTAGATAAGTGATATTAATGATAATATACCTGTAGATATATGATATTAATGATAATATACCTGTAGATAAGTGATATTAATGATAATACACCTCTAGATAAGTGATATTAATGATAATATACTTGTAGATAAGTGATATTAATGATAATATACCTGTAGATAAGTGATATTAATGATAAGATACCTGTAGATAAGTGATATTAATGATAAGATACTTGTAGATAAGTGATATTAATGATAAGATACTTGTAGATAAGTGCTATTAATGATAATACACCTCGAGATAAGTGATATTAATGATAATATACTTATAGATAAGTGATATGAATGATAATATACTTGTAGATAAGTGCTATTAATGATAATACACCTCGAGATAAGTGATATTAATGATAATATACTTGTAGATAAGTGATATTAATGATGAGATACTTGTAGATAAGTGATATTAATGTTAATATACCTGTAGATAAGTGATATTAATGATAAAATACTTGTAGATGAGTGATATTAATGATAAGATACTTGTAGATAAGTGATATTAATGATAAGATACTTGTAGATAAGTGATATTAATGATAATATACCTGTAGATAAGTGATATTAATGATAATATACCTGTAGATAAGTGATATTAATGATAATATACCTGTAGATAAGTGATATTAATGATAATATACCTGTAGATAAGTGATATTAATGATAAGATACCTGTAGATAAGTGATATTAATGATAATATACTTGTAGATAAGTGATATTAATGATAATATACCTGTAGATAAGTGATATTAATGATAATATACCTGTAGATAAGTGATATTAATGATAATATACCTGTAGATAAGTGATATTAATGATAATATACCTGTAGATAAGTGATATTAATGATAATATACCTGTAGATAAGTGATATTAATGATAATATACCTGTAGATAAGTGATATTAATGATAATATACCTGTAGATAAGTGATATTAATGATAATATACCTGTAGATAAGTGATATTAATGATAAGATACTTGTAGATAAGTGATATTAATGATAATATACTTGTAGATAAGTGATATTAATGATAATATACCTGTAGATAAGTGATATTAATGATAAGATACTTGTAGATAAGTGATATTAATGATAATATACCTGTAGATAAGTGATATTAATGATAAGATACTTGTAGATAAGTGATATTAATGATAATATACCTGTAGATAAGTGATATTAATGATAAGATACTTGTAGATAAGTGATATTAATGATAATATACCTGTAGATAAGTGATATTAATGATAAGATACTTGTAGATAAGTGATATTAATGATAATATACCTGTAGATAAGTGATATTAATGATAAGATACTTGTAGATAAGTGATATTAATGATAATATACCTGTAGATAAGTGATATTAATGATAAGATACTTGTAGATAAGTGATATTAATGATAATAAACCTCTACATAAGTGATATTAATGATAATATATCTGTAAATAAGTGATATTAATTATAATATACCTGTAGATAAGTGATATTAATGATAATGTACCTGTGGATAAGTGATATTAATGATAATATACCTGTGGATAAGTGATATTTATGATAATGTACCAGTGGATAAGTGATATTAATGATAATAAACCTCTACATAAGTGATATTAATGATAATATATCTGTAAATAAGTGATATTAATGATAATATACCTGTAGATAAGTGATATTAATGATAATGTACCAGTGGATAAGTGATATTAATGATAATAAACCTCTACATAAGTGATATTAATGATAATATATCTGTAGATAAGTGATATTATTTATAATATATCTGTAGATAAGTGATATTAATGATAAGATACTTGTAGATAAGTGATATTAATTATAATATACCTTTAGATAAGTGATATTAATGATAATATTCCTGAAGATAAGTGATATTAATGATAAGATACCTGTAGATAACTGATATCAATTATAATATACCTGCAGATAAGTGATATTAATGATAAGATACTTGTAAATAAGTGATATTAATTATAATATACCTGTAGATAAGTGATATTAATGATAATACACCTCGAGATAAGTGATATTAATGATAATATACTTGTAGATAAGTGATATTAATGATAATATACTTGTAGATGAGTGATATTAATGATAAAATACTTGCACATACGTGATATTAATGATAATATACCTGTAGATAAGTGATATTAATGATAATATACCTGTAAATAAATGATATTAATGATAAAATACTTATAGATGAGTGATATTAATGATAATATACCTGTAGATAAGTGATATTAATGATGAGATACTTGTAGATAAGTGATATTAATGATAATATATCTGTAGATAAGTGATATTAATGATAAAATACTTGTAGATGAGTGATATTAATGATAAGATACTTGTAGATAAGTGGTATTAATGATAAGATACTTGTAGATAAGTGATATTAATGATAATATACCTGTAGATAAGTGATATTAATGATGAGATACTTGTAGATAAGTGATATTAATGATAATATACTTGTAGATAAGTGATATTAATGATAAGATAACTGTAGATAAGTGATATTAATGATAATATACTTGTAGATAAGTGATATTAATGATAAGATAACTGTAGATAAGTGATATTAATGATAATATACTTGTAGATAAGTGATATTAATGATAATATACTTGTAGATAAGTGATATTAATGATAATATACCTGTAGATAAGTGATATTAATGATAAGATACTTGTAGATAAGTGATATTAATGATAATAAACCTCTACATAAGTGATATTAATTATAATATACCTGTAGATAAGTGATATTAATGATAATATACCTGTAGATAAGTGATATTAATGATAATATACCTGTAGATAAGTGATATTAATGATAAGATACTTGTAGATAAGTGATATTAATGATAATATACCTGTAGATAAGTGATATTAATGATAAGATACTTGTAGATAAGTGATATTAATGATAATAAACCTCTACATAAGTGATATTAATGATAATATATTTGTAAATAAGTGATATTAATTATAATATACCTGTAGATAAGTGATATTAATGATAAGATACTTGTAGATAAGTGATATTAATTATAATATACCTTTAGATAAGTGATATTAATGATAATATTCCTGAAGATAAGTGATATTAATGATAAGATACCTGTAGATAACTGATATCAATTATAATATACCTGCAGATAAGTGATATTAATGATAAGATACTTGTAAATAAGTGATATTAATTATAATATACCTGTAGATAAGTGATATTAATGATAATATACTTGTAGATAAGTGATATTAATGATAAGATAACTGTAGATAAGTGATATTAATGATAATATACTTGTAGATAAGTGATATTAATGATAATATACCTGTAGATAAGTGATATTAATGATAAGATACTTGTAGATAAGTGATATTAATGATAATAAACCTCTACATAAGTGATATTAATTATAATATACCTGTAGATAAGTGATATTAATGATAATATACCTGTAGATAAGTGATATTAATGATAATATACCTGTAGATAAGTGATATTAATGATAAGATACTTGTAGATAAGTGATATTAATGATAATATACCTGTAGATAAGTGATATTAATGATAAGATACTTGTAGATAAGTGATATTAATGATAATATACCTGTAGATAAGTGATATTAATGATAAGATACTTGTAGATAAGTGATATTAATGATAAAATACTTGTAGATGAGTGATATTAATGATAATATACTTATAGATAAGTGATATTAATGATAATATACCTGTAGATAAGTGATATTAATGATAATATACCTGTAGATAAGTGATAATAATGATAAGATACTTGTAGATAAGTGATATTAATGATAATATACTTGTAGATAAGTGATATTAATGATAAGATAACTGTAGATAAGTGATATTAATGATAATATACCTGTAGATAAGTGATATTAATGATAAGATACTTGTAGATAAGTGATATTAATGATAATATACCTGTAGATAAGTGATATTAATGATTAGATACTTGTAGATAAGTGATATTAATGATAATATACCTGTAGATAAGTGATATTAATGATAAGATACTTGTAGATAAGTGATATTAATGATAATATACCTATAGATAAGGTATATTAATGATAATATACCTATAGATAAGTGATATTAATGATAATATACTTGTAGATGAGTGATATTAATGATAATATACCTGTAGATAAGTGATATTAATGATAATATACTTGTAGATAAGTGATATTAATGATAATATACTTGTAGATAAGTGATATTAATGATAATATACTTGTAGATAAGTGATATTAATGATAATATACTTGTAGATAAGTGATATTAATGATAGGATACTTGTAGATAAGTGCTATTAATGATAATATACCTGTAGATAAGTGATATTAATGATAATACACCTCTAGATAAGTGATATTAATGATAAGATACCTGTAGATAAGTGATATTAATGATAAGATACCTGTAGATAAGTGATATTAATGATAATACACCTCTAGATAAGTGATATTAATGATAATATACCTATAGATAAGTGATATTAATGATAATATACCTGTAGATAAGTGATATTAATGATAATATACCTGTAGATATATGATATTAATGATAATATACCTATAGATAAGTGATATTAATGATAAGATACCTGTAGATAAGTGATATTAATGATAATACACCTCTAGATAAGTGATATTAATGATAATATACCTATAGATAAGTGATATTAATGATAATACACCTCTAGATAAGTGATATTAATGATAATATACTTGTAGATAAGTGATATTAATGATAATATACCTGTAGATAAGTGATATTAATGATAAGATACCTGTAGATAAGTGATATTAATGATAAGATACTTGTAGATAAGTGATATTAATGATAAGATACTTGTAGATAAGTGCTATTAATGATAATACACCTCGAGATAAGTGATATTAATGATAATATACTTATAGATAAGTGATATGAATGATAATATACTTGTAGATAAGTGATATTAATGATAATATACCTGTAGATAAGTGATATTAATGATGAGATACTTGTAGATAAGTGATATTAATGTTAATATACCTGTAGATAAGTGATATTAATGATAAAATACTTGTAGATGAGTGATATTAATGATAAAATACTTATAGATGAGTGATATTAATGATAATATACCTGTAGATAAGTGATATTAATGATGAGATACTTGTAGATAAGTGATAATAATGTTAATATACCTGTAGATAAGTGATATTAATGATAAAATACTTGTAGATGAGTGATATTAATGATAAGATACTTGTAGATAAGTGATATTAATGATAAGATACTTGTAGATAAGTGATATTAATGATAATATACCTGTAGATAAGTGATATTAATGATAATATACCTGTAGATAAGTGATATTAATGATAATATACCTGTAGATAAGTGATATTAATGATAATATACCTGTAGATAAGTGATATTAATGATAATATACCTGTAGATAAGTGATATTAATGATAATATACCTGTAGATAAGTGATATTAATGATAAGATACTTGTAGATAAGTGATATTAATGATAATATACCTGTAGATAAGTGATATTAATGATAAGATACTTGTAGATAAGTGATATTAATGATAATATACCTGTAGATAAGTGATATTAATGATAAGATACTTGTAGATAAGTGATATTAATGATAATAAACCTCTACATAAGTGATATTAATGATAATATATCTGTAAATAAGTGATATTAATTATAATATACCTGTAGATAAGTGATATTAATGATAATGTACCTGTGGATAAGTGATATTTATGATAATATACCTGTAGATAAGTGATATTAATGATAATAAACCTCTACATAAGTGATATTAATGATAATATATCTGTAAATAAGTGATATTAATTATAATATACCTGTAGATAAGTGATATTAATGATAATATACCTGTGGATAAGTGATATTTATGATAATATACCTGTAGATAAGTGATATTAATGATAATATACTTGTAGATAAGTGATATTAATGATAATATACTTGTAGATAAGTGATATTAATGATAAGATACCTGTAGATAAGTGATATTAATGATAATATACTTGTAGATAAGTGATATTAATGATAATATACCTGTAGATAAGTGATATTAATGATAAGATACTTGTAGATAAGTGATATTAATGATAATATACCTGTAGATAAGTGATATTAATGATAAGATACTTGTAGATAAGTGATATTAATGATAATAAACCTCTACATAAGTGATATTAATGATAATATATCTGTAAATAAGTGATATTAATTATAATATACCTGTAGATAAGTGATATTAATGATAATATACCTGTAGATAAGTGATATTAATGATAAGATACTTGTAGATAAGTGATATTAATGATAATAAACCTCTACATAAGTGATATTAATGATAATATATCTGTAAATAAGTGATATTAATTATAATATACCTGTAGATAAGTGATATTAATGATAATATACCTGTGGATAAGTGATATTTATGATAATATACCTGTAGATAAGTGATATTAATGATAATATACTTGTAGATAAGTGATATTAATGATAATATACTTGTAGATAAGTGATATTAATGATAAGATACCTGTAGATAAGTGATATTAATGATAATATACTTGTAGATAAGTGATATTAATGATAATATACCTGTAGATAAGTGATATTAATGATAAGATACTTGTAGATAAGTGATATTAATGATAATATACCTGTAGATAAGTGATATTAATGATAAGATACTTGTAGATAAGTGATATTAATGATAATAAACCTCTACATAAGTGATATTAATGATAATATATCTGTAAATAAGTGATATTAATTATAATATACCTGTAGATAAGTGATATTAATGATAATATACCTGTAGATAAGTGATATTAATGATAAGATACTTGTAGATAAGTGATATTAATGATAATATACCTGTAGATAAGTGATATTAATGATAAGATACTTGTAGATAAGTGATACTAATGATAATATACCTGTAGATAAGTGATATTAATGATAAGATACTTGTAGATAAGTGATATTAATGATAATATACCTGTAGATAAGTGATATTAATGATAAGATACTTGTAGATAAGTGATATTAATGATAATATACCTGTAGATAAGTGATATTAATGATAAGATACTTGTAGATAAGTGATACTAATGATAATAAACCTCTACATAAGTGATATTAATGATAATATATCTGTAAATAAGTGATATTAATTATAATATACCTGTAGATAAGTGATATTAATGATAATGTACCTGTGGATAAGTGATATTAATGATAATATACCTGTGGATAAGTGATATTTATGATAATGTACCAGTGGATAAGTGATATTAATGATAATAAACCTCTACATAAGTGATATTAATGATAATATATCTGTAAATAAGTGATATTAATTATAATATACCTGTAGATAAGTGATATTAATGATAATGTACCTGTGGATAAGTGATATTAATGATAATATACCTGTAGATAAGTGATATTAATGATAATGTACCAGTGGATAAGTGATATTAATGATAATAAACCTCTACATAAGTGATATTAATGATAATATATCTGTAAATAAGTGATATTAATTATAATATACCTTTAGATAAGTGATATTAATGATAATATTCCTGAAGATAAGTGATATTAATGATAAGATACCTGTAGATAACTGATATCAATTATAATATACCTGCAGATAAGTGATATTAATGATAAGATACTTGTAAATAAGTGATATTAATTATAATATACCTGTAGATAAGTGATATTAATGATAATACACCTCGAGATAAGTGATATTAATGATAATATACTTGTAGATAAGTGATATTAATGATAATATACTTGTAGATGAGTGATATTAATGATAAAATACTTGCACATACGTGATATTAATGATAATATACCTGTAGATAAGTGATATTAATGATAATATACCTGTAAATAAATGATATTAATGATAAAATACTTATAGATGAGTGATATTAATGATAATATACCTGTAGATAAGTGATATTAATGATGAGATACTTGTAGATAAGTGATATTAATGATAATATATCTGTAGATAAGTGATATTAATGATAAAATACTTGTAGATGAGTGATATTAATGATAAGATACTTGTAGATAAGTGATATTAATGATAAGATACTTGTAGATAAGTGATATTAATGATAATATACCTGTAGATAAGTGATATTAATGATGAGATACTTGTAGATAAGTGATATTAATGATAATATACTTGTAGATAAGTGATATTAATGATAAGATAACTGTAGATAAGTGATATTAATGATAATATACTTGTAGATAAGTGATATTAATGATAATATACTTGTAGATAAGTGATATTAATGATAATATACTTGTAGATAAGTGATATTAATGATAATAACCGTAGATAAGTGATATTAATGATAAGATACTTGTAGATAAGTGATATTAATGATAATAAACCTCTACATAAGTGATATTAATTATAATATAACTGTAGATAAGTGATATTAATGATAATATACCTGTAGATAAGTGATATTAATGATAATAATACCTGTAGATAAGTGATATTAATGATAAGATACTTGTAGATAAGTGATATTAATGATAATATACCTGTAGATAAGTGATATTAATGATAAGATACTTGTAGATAAGTGATATTAATGATAATAAACCTCTACATAGTGATATTAATGATAATATATTTGTAAATAAGTGATATTAATTATAATATACCTGTAGATAAGTGATATTAATGATAATGTACCAGTGGATAAGTGATATTAATGATAAGATACTTGAAGATAAGTGATATTAATTTTAATATACCTTTAGATAAGTGAAATTAATGATAATATTCCTGAAGATAAGTGATATTAATGATAAGATACCTGTAGATAACTGATATCAATTATAATATACCTGCAGATATGTGATATTAATGATAAGATACTTGTAAATAAGTGATATTAATATTAATATACCTGTAGATAAGTGATATTAATGATAATATACTTGTAGATAAGTGATATTAATGATAAGATAACTGTAGATAAGTGATATTAATGATAATATACTTGTAGAAAAGTGATATTAATGATAAGATACCTGTAGATAAGTGATATTAATGATAATATACTTGTAGATAAGTGATATTAATGATAATATACCTGTAGATAAGTGTATTAATGATAAGATACTTGTAGATAAGTGATATTAATGATAATAAACCTCTACATAAGTGATATTAATTATAATATACCTGTAGATAAGTGATATTAATGATAATATACCTGTAGATAAGTGATATTAATGATAATATACCTGTAGATAAGTGATATTAATGATAAGATACTTGTAGATAAGTGATATTAATGATAATATACCTGTAGATAAGTGATATTAATGATAAGATACTTGTAGATAAGTGATATTATGATATATACCTGTAGATAAGTGATATTAATGATAAGATACTTGTAGATAAGTGATATTAATGATAATAAACCTCTACATAAGTGATATTAATGATAATATATTTGTAAATAAGTGATATTAATTATAATATACCTGTAGATAAGTGATATTAATGATAATATACCTGTAGATAAGTGATATTAATGATAAGATACTTGTAGATAAGTGATATTAATGATAATATACCTGTAGATAAGTGATATTAATGATAAGATACTTGTAGATAAGTGATATTAATGATAATATACCTGTAGATAAGTGATATTAATGATAAGATACTTGTAGATAAGTGATATTAATTATAATATACCTTTAGATAAGTGATATTAATGATAATATTCCTGAAGATAAGTGATATTAATGATAAGATACCTGTAGATAACTGATATCAATTATAATATACCTGCAGATAAGTGATATTAATGATAAGATACTTGTAAATAAGTGATATTAATTATAATATACCTGTAGATAAGTGATATTAATGATAATATACTTGTAGATAAGTGATATTAATGATAAGATAACTGTAGATAAGTGATATTAATGATAATATACTTGTAGATAAGTGATATTAATGATAAGATACCTGTAGATAAGTGATATTAATGATAAGATACTTGTAGATAAGTGATATTAATGATAATAAACCTCTACATAAGTGATATTAATGATAATATATCTGTAAATAAGTGATATTAATTAAAATATACCTGTAGATAAGTAATATTAATGATAATATACCTGTAGATAAGTGATATTAATGATAAGATACTTGTAGATAAGTGATATTAATGATAATATACCTGTAGATAAGTGATATTAATGATAAGATACTTGTAGATAAGTGATATTAATGATAATATACCTGTAGATAAGTGATATTAATGATAAGATACTTGTAGATAAGTGATATTAATGATAATAAACCTCTACATAAGTGATATTAATGATAATATATCTGTAAATAAGTGATATTAATTATAATATACCTGTAGATAAGTAATATTAATGATAATATACCTGTAGATAAGTGATATTAATGATAAGATACTTGTAGATAAGTGATATTAATGATAATATACCTGTAGATAAGTGATATTAATGATAATATACCTGTAGATAAGTGATATTAATGATAATATACCTGTAGATAAGTGATATTAATGATAAGATACTTGTAGATAAGTGATATTAATGATAATAAACCTCTACATAAGTGATATTAATGATAATATATCTGTAAATAAGTGATATTAATTATAATATACCTGTAGATAAGTAATATTAATGATAATATACCTGTAGATAAGTGATATTAATGATAAGATACTTGTAGATAAGTGATATTAATGATAATATACCTGTAGATAAGTGATATTAATGATAAGATACTTGTAGATAAGTGATATTAATGATAATATACCTGTAGATAAGTGATATTAATGATAAGATACTTGTAGATAAGTGATATTAATGATAATAAACCTCTACATAAGTGATATTAATGATAATATATCTGTAAATAAGTGATATTAATTATAATATACCTGTAGATAAGTGATATTAATGATAATGTACCTGTGGATAAGTGATATTTATGATAATATACCTGTAGATAAGTGATATTAATGATAATATACTTGTAGATAAGTGATATTAATGATAATATACCTGTAGATAAGTGATATTAATGATAATATACCTGTAGATAAGTGATATTAATGATAATATACTTGTAGATAACTGATATTAATGATAATATACCTGTAGATAAGTGATATTAATGATAAGATACCTGTAGATAAGTGATATTAATGATAATATACTTGTAGATAAGTGATATTAATGATAATATACCTGTAGATAAGTGATATTAATGATAATATACCTGTAGATAAGTGATATTAATGATAAGATACTTGTAGATAAGTGATATTAATGATAATATATCTGTAAATAAGTGATATTAATTATAATATACCTGTAGATAAGTGATATTAATGATAAGATACTTGTAGATAAGTGATATTAATGATAATATACCTGTAGATAAGTGATATTAATGATAAGATACTTGTAGATAAGTGATATTAATGATAAGATACTTGTAGATAAGTGATATTAATGATAATATACCTGTAGATAAGTGATATTAATGATAAGATACTTGTAGATAAGTGATATTAATGATAATATACCTGTAGATAAGTGATATTAATGATAAGATACTTGTAGATAAGTGATATTAATTATAATATACCTTTAGATAAGTGATATTAATGATAATATTCCTGAAGATAAGTGATATTAATGATAAGATACCTGTAGATAACTGATATCAATTATAATATACCTGCAGATAAGTGATATTAATGATAAGATACTTGTAAATAAGTGATATTAATTATAATATACCTGTAGATAAGTGATATTAATGATAATATACTTGTAGATAAGTGAT
This sequence comes from Siphamia tubifer, assembly GCA_020466265.1. Classification (NCBI taxonomy): domain Eukaryota; kingdom Metazoa; phylum Chordata; class Actinopteri; order Kurtiformes; family Apogonidae; genus Siphamia; species Siphamia tubifer. The sequence goes on from CM035793.1 coordinate 5,892,900, forward strand.
ATTAATGATAAGATAACTGTAGATAAGTGATATTAATGATAATATACTTGTAGATAAGTGATATTAATGATAAGATACCTGTAGATAAGTGATATTAATGATAAGATACTTGTAGATAAGTGATATTAATGATAATAAACCTCTACATAAGTGATATTAATGATAATATATCTGTAAATAAGTGATATTAATTAAAATATACCTGTAGATAAGTAATATTAATGATAATATACCTGTAGATAAGTGATATTAATGATAAGATACTTGTAGATAAGTGATATTAATGATAATATACCTGTAGATAAGTGATATTAATGATAAGATACTTGTAGATAAGTGATATTAATGATAATATACCTGTAGATAAGTGATATTAATGATAAGATACTTGTAGATAAGTGATATTAATGATAATAAACCTCTACATAAGTGATATTAATGATAATATATCTGTAAATAAGTGATATTAATTATAATATACCTGTAGATAAGTAATATTAATGATAATATACCTGTAGATAAGTGATATTAATGATAAGATACTTGTAGATAAGTGATATTAATGATAATATACCTGTAGATAAGTGATATTAATGATAATATACCTGTAGATAAGTGATATTAATGATAATATACCTGTAGATAAGTGATATTAATGATAAGATACTTGTAGATAAGTGATATTAATGATAATAAACCTCTACATAAGTGATATTAATGATAATATATCTGTAAATAAGTGATATTAATTATAATATACCTGTAGATAAGTAATATTAATGATAATATACCTGTAGATAAGTGATATTAATGATAAGATACTTGTAGATAAGTGATATTAATGATAATATACCTGTAGATAAGTGATATTAATGATAAGATACTTGTAGATAAGTGATATTAATGATAATATACCTGTAGATAAGTGATATTAATGATAAGATACTTGTAGATAAGTGATATTAATGATAATAAACCTCTACATAAGTGATATTAATGATAATATATCTGTAAATAAGTGATATTAATTATAATATACCTGTAGATAAGTGATATTAATGATAATGTACCTGTGGATAAGTGATATTTATGATAATATACCTGTAGATAAGTGATATTAATGATAATATACTTGTAGATAAGTGATATTAATGATAATATACCTGTAGATAAGTGATATTAATGATAATATACCTGTAGATAAGTGATATTAATGATAATATACTTGTAGATAACTGATATTAATGATAATATACCTGTAGATAAGTGATATTAATGATAAGATACCTGTAGATAAGTGATATTAATGATAATATACTTGTAGATAAGTGATATTAATGATAATATACCTGTAGATAAGTGATATTAATGATAATATACCTGTAGATAAGTGATATTAATGATAAGATACTTGTAGATAAGTGATATTAATGATAATAAACCTCTACATAAGTGATATTAATGATAATATATCTGTAAATAAGTGATATTAATTATAATATACCTGTAGATAAGTGATATTAATGATAAGATACTTGTAGATAAGTGATATTAATGATAATATACCTGTAGATAAGTGATATTAATGATAAGATACCTGTAGATAAGTGATATTAATGATAATGTACCAGTGGATAAGTGATATTAATGATAATAAACCTCTACATAAGTGATATTAATGATAATATATCTGTAGATAAGTGATATTATTTATAATATATCTGTAGATAAGTGATATTAATTATAATATACCTTTAGATAAGTGATATTAATGATAATATTCCTGCAGATAAGTGATATTAATGATAAGATACTTGTAAATAAGTGATATTAATTATAATATACCTGTAGATAAGTGATATTAATGATTAAATACCTTTAGATAAGTGATATTAATTATAATATACTTGTAGATAAGTGATATTAATGATTAAATAACTTTAGATAAGTGATATTAATGATAATATACCTGTAGATAAGTGATATTAATGATAATATACCTGTAGATAAGTGATATTAATGATAATATACTTGTAGATAAGTGATATTAATGATAATATACCTGTAGATAAGTGATATTAATGATAATAAACCTCTACATAAGTGATATTAATGATAATATATCTGTAAATAAGTGATATTAATTATAATATACCTGTAGATAAGTGATATTAATGATAATATACCTGTAGATAAGTGATATTAATGATAAGATACTTGTAGATAAGTGATATTAATGATAATATACCTGTAGATAAGTGATATTAATGATAATATATCTGTAAATAAGTGATATTAATGATAATATACCTGTAGATAAGTGATATTAATGATAATATACCTGTAGATAAGTGATATTAATGATAAGATACTTGTAGATAAGTGATATTAATGATAATATACCTGTAGATAAGTGATATTAATGATAAGATACTTGTAGATAAGTGATATTAATGATAATATACCTGTAGATAAGTGATATTAATGATAATGTACCTGTGGATAAGTGATATTAATGATAATATACCTGTGGATAAGTGATATTTATGATAATATACCTGTAGATAAGTGATATTAATGATAATGTACCTGTGGATAAGTGATATTAATGATAATATACCTGTGGATAAGTGATATTTATGATAATATACCTGTAGATAAGTGATATTAATGATAATGTACCAGTGGATAAGTGATATTAATGATAATAAACCTCTACATAAGTGATATTAATGATAATATATCTGTAGATAAGTGATATTATTTATAATATATCTGTAGATAAGTGATATTAATGATAAGATACTTGTAAATAAGTGATATTAATTATAATATACCTGTAGATAAGTGATATTAATGATAATATACCTGTGGATAAGTGATATTTATGATAATAAACCTCTACATAAGTGATATTAATGATAATATATCTGTAGATAAGTGATATTATTTATAATATATCTGTAGATAAGTGATATTATTTATAATAAACCTCTACATAAGTGATATTAATGATAATATATCTGTAGATAAGTGATATTATTTATAATATATCTGTAGATAACTGATATCAATTATAATATACCTGTAGATAAGTGATATTAATGATAATGTACCAGTGGATAAGTGATATTAATGATAATAAACCTCTACATAAGTGATATTAATGATAATATATCTGTAAATAAGTGATATTAATTATAATATACCTGTAGATAAGTGATATTAATGATTAAATACCTTTAGATAAGTGATATTAATTATAATATACTTGTAGATAAGTGATATTAATGATTAAATACCTTTAGATAAGTGATATTAATGATAATATACCTGTAGATAAGTGATATTAATGATAATATACCTGTAGATAAGTGATATTAATGATAATATTCCTGTAGATAAGTGATATTAATGATAAGATACTTGTAGATAAGTGATATTAATGATAATATACCTGTAGATATGTGACATTAATGATAAGATACTTGTAGATAAGTGATATTAATGATAATATACCTGTAGATATGTGACATTAATGATAAGATACTTGTAGATAAGTGATATTAATGATAATATACCTGTAGATATGTGACATTAATGATAAGATACTTGTAGATAAGTGATATTAATGATAAGATACTTGTAGATAAGTGATATTAATGGTAATATATCTGTAGATAACTGATATTAATGATAACATACCTGTAGATAAGTTATATTAATAATAATATACCTGGAGATAAGTGATATTAATGGTAATATATCTGTAGATAACTGATATTAATGATAATATACCTGTAGATAACTGATATTAATGATAATATACCTGTAGATAAGTGATATTAATGATAATATACCTGTAGATAAGTGATATTAATGATAATATATCTGTAGATAAGTGATATTAATGATAATATACCTGTAGATAAGTGATATTAATGATAATATACCTGTAGATAAGTGATATTAATGATAAGATACTTGTAAATAAGTGATATTAATTATAATATACCTGTAGATAAGTGATATTAACGATAATATACCTGAAGATAACTGATATTAATTGTAATATACCTGCAGATAAGTGATATTAATGATAAGATACTTGTAAATAAGTGATATTAATTATAATATACCTGTAGATAAGTGATATTAATTATAATATACCTTTAGATAAGTGATATTAATGATAATATTCCTGAAGATAACTGATATTAATTGTAATATACCTGCAGATAAGTGATATTAATGATAAGATACTTGTAAATAAGTGATATTAATTATAATATACCTGTAGATAAGTGATATTAATGATAATGTACCAGTGGATAAGTGATATTAATGATAATAAACCTCTACATAAGTGATATTAATGATAATATACCTGTAGATAAGTGATATTAATTATAATATACCTTTAGATAAGTGATATTAATGATAATATTCCTGAAGATAAGTGATATTAATGATAAGATACCTGTAGATAACTGATATCAATTATAATATACCTGCAGATAAGTGATATTAATGATAAGATACTTGTAAATAAGTGATATTAATTATAATATACCTGTAGATAAGTGATATTAATGATAAGATACTTGTAGATAAGTGATATTAATGATAATATACCTGTAGATAAGTGATATTAATGATAATATACCTGTAGATAAGTGATATTAATGATAATATACCTGTAGATAAGTGATATTAATGATAAGATACTTGTAGATAAGTGATATTAATGATAATATACCTGTAGATAAGTGATATTAATGATAAGATACTTGTAGATAAGTGATATTAATGATAATATACCTGTAGATAAGTGATATTAATGATAATATACCTATAGATAAGTGATATTAATGATAATATACCTGTAGATAAGTGATATTAATGATAATATACCTGTAGATAAGTGATATTAATGATAAGATACTTGTAGATAAGTGATATTAATGATAATATACCTGTAGATAAGTGATATTAATGATAAGATACTTGTAGATAAGTGATATTAATGATAATATACCTGTAGATAAGAAATATTAATGATAAGATACTTGTAGATAAGTGATATGAATGATAATAAACCTCTACATAAGTGATATTAATGATAATATATCTGTAAATAAGTGATATTAATTATAATATACCTGTAGATAAGTGATATTAATGATAATGTACCAGTGGATAAGTGATATTAATGATAATAAACCTCTACATAAGTGATATTAATGATAATATATCTGTAGATAAGTGATATTATTTATAATATATCTGTAGATAAGTGATATTAATTATAATATACCTTTAGATAAGTGATATTAATGATAATATTCCTGAAGATAAGTGATATTAATGATAAGATACCTGTAGATAACTGATATCAATTATAATATACCTGCAGATAAGTGATATTAATGATAAGATACTTGTAAATAAGTGATATTAATTATAATATACCTGTAGATAAGTGATATTAATGATTAAATACCTTTAGATAAGTGATATTAATTATAATATACTTGTAGATAAGTGATATTAATGATTAAATACCTTTAGATAAGTGATATTAATGATAATATACCTGTAGATAAGTGATATTAATGATAATATACCTGTAGATAAGTGATATTAATGATAATATTCCTGAAGATAACTGATATTAATTATAATATACCTGCAGATAAGTGATATTAATGATAAGATACTTGTAAATAAGTGATATTAATTATAATATACCTGTAGATAAGTGATATTAATGATTAAATACCTTTAGATAAGTGATATTAATTATAATATACTTGTAGATAAGTGATATTAATGATTAAATACCTTTAGATAAGTGATATTAATGATAATATACCTGTAGATAAGTGATATTAATGATTAAATACCTTTAGATAAGTGATATTAATGATAATATACCTGTAGATAAGTGATATTAATGATAATATACCTGTAGATAAGTGATATTAATGATAAGATACTTGTAGATGAGTGATATTAATGATAATATACCTGTAGATAAGTGATATTAACGATAATATACCTGTAGATAAGTGATATTAATGATAAGATACTTGTAGATAAGTGATATTAATTATAATATACCTTTAGATAAGTGATATTAATGATAATATTCCTGAAGATAAGTGATATTAACGATAATATACCTGTAGATAAGTGATATTAATGATAAGATACTTGTAGATGAGTGATATTAATGATAATATACCTGTAGATAAGTGATATTAACGATAATATACCTGTAGATAAGTGATATTAATGATAAGATACTTGTAGATAAGTGATATTAATGATAATATACCTGTAGATAAGTGATATTAATGATTAAATACCTTTAGATAAGTGATATTAATGATAATATACCTGTAGATAAGTGATATTAATGATAATAATTTCTTGGGGAATGGTTATCTGTTTTTTTTCTATTAGTAATTTTAAAAGAAAGAAAAATAAATAAATAAATAAATAAATTACTTGTTTCATTGTCTTTTTTGATTTTTTTCAAAAACCAATTAATGACTGATACACATATCAAACACAGTAAAATAAATGCTTCTGCATATACAGACATACATGTGTTTGTTTTCAGGCAAGGAACTCCTCCAGCTCCTACTCCAGTTCTCTCCGAGAACTTCTCCAGCGGAAAATCAACGCTCTGGAAGAACAACTTCACAGTTACTATGGAGATCACCACGATGACCACCACAGCAATGGGCACCACGATGACTACGATAGCAACGGTCACCACAAGGACCACCACAGCAACGGTCACCACGATGACCACCACAGCAACAATCACCACGATGACCACCACAGCAACAATCACCACGATGACCACCATAGCAACAATCACCACAAGGACCACCACAGCAACAATCACCACAATGACCACCACAGCAACAATCACCACGATGACCACCATAGCAACAATCACCACGATGACCACCACAGCAACGGTCACCACAAGGACCACCGTAGCAACGGTCACCACGAAGACCACCACAGCAATGGTCACCACAATGACCACCACAGCAACGGTCACCACAATGACCACCACAGCAACGGTCACCACAAGGACCACCACAGCAACGGTCATCATGACGACCACCACAGCATTGGTCACCAAACCAATCACCACAGCAACAGCCACCATGGTAACCATCATAGCAACCGCCATCATGTCAACCACCGTGGCTCCGGTAACTATGACAGCCATCACAGTAACTACCATGGCAACCAAAGACACAGTCATCACGGCAGTCACAGTAATCGCCATTATGACCACCAGTATGACAGGCACCACGGAAAGCACCATGGTTACCAAGGAATACACCACAACTATCACGATGACAACCACCACCACGATCACTATGACAACCACCACAATGACCATCACAACGATCACTACGACGACCACAAGAATGACCACCACCACGATCACCACGACGACCATCATAGAGATCACCATGACGACCATCACTATGATCATCGTGATGACCATCATGGAGACCACCGTTATGACCATCACTATGACCACCACAATGATCACCTTGACAGCCACCACAATGATCACCATGACAGCTACCACAAAGATCACCATGACGACTACCACCACGACCACCACAGTGATCACCATGACAATCAACACAAAGATAACCACCGTGACGATCACTATGCCCATCACACAGATCACAATGATGACCATCACTATAATCACCATGACGACCACCATGGCAGCGGTAACCACCCACATAAGCTGCCGAGCCTCAGTTGGGGGCGGAGCTTACGTGGTACCGTACACAGCCAAGTGGAGACTGTTCTCAGCCAACTGCACCATGGCAACAGTAACCACGGTAACCACATTTACAATGTTCAGTTGTTCTGGTACCAGTACTAGTCCAGATACTGGTGTTGGTCCTTGTCCAGATGACCCGATTCTAGGACCAGATCAGTGTTTGTGTTCAATCTTAACCCCACACAAGTTAAACTGTTGACAGAGGCAGACAGTAACTAAGTAAGAGTACTTCATTACTGTACGTAAATATAGTTTTTAGGTATCTGTACTTTACTTTTACTTTATACTCTTACATTTTAGTATAAATATCTGTTATACTCTTTACATTTATATAAATATTTGTACTTTATACTCTTTACATTTATTTAATATTTGTACTTTATACTCTTTACATTTATATAAATATTTGTACTTTATACTCTTTACATTTACATAAGTATTTGTACTTTATACTCTTTACATTTATATAAATATATGTACTTTATACTCTTTACATTTATATAAATATATGTACTTTATACTCTTTACATTTATATAAATATATGTACTTTATACTCTTTACATTTATATAAATATATGTACTTTATACTCTTTACATTTATATAAATATTTGTACTTTATACTCTTTACATTTATATAAATATTTGTACTTTATACTCTTTACATTTATATAAATATATGTACTTTATACTCTTTACATTTATATAAATATCTGTACTTTATACTCTTTACATTTATATAAATATCTGTACTTTATACTCTTTACATTTATATAAATATCTTTACTTTATACTCTTTACATTTATATAAATATATGTACTTTATACTCTTTACATTTATATAAATATATGTACTTTATACTCTTTACATTTATATAAATATTTGTACTTTATACTCTTTACATTTATATAAATATATGTACTTTATACTCTTTACATTTATATAAATATTTGTACTTTATACTCTTTACATTTATATAAATATTTGTACTTTATACTCTTTACATTTATATAAATATATGTACTTTATACTCTTTACATTTATATAAATATTTGTACTTTATACTCTTTACATTTATATAAATATATGTACTTTATACTCTTTACATTTATATAAATATTTGTACTTTATACTCTTTACATTTATATAAATATTTGTACTTTATACTCTTTACATTCTCAGAATAGACTTATTACGTTTTCAAAATCAAATGTGACAGTATAAATAATAATTCATTGTAACTGACTATATCATAATTTAGATTTATCTCATAATTATATAATTTATAATATATAATCATAATTTTAAAAATCTTCTATTTATGACTTTATTTTTTCTAAATGTTCTGTCCATACCCATTAAAGTCAGAACCATGACCCAATAAAACACATCATCTACACTAAGTCCATTTAAAAGGATTTATTTTGGACATTTTTCAGGTTTTCATCCATAGCAAAAAAAATACAGTTTTACTTTTGTACAATTTAGAAGTTGTACTTTTTGACTTTTACTTCAGTAAAGTAGTTGAATCAGTACTTCTACTTTTTCACAGCAGTAGTTCTACTTGTACTGCAGTACAGAATGTCAGTATGTTTTCCACCTCTGCCTGTTGGTTCCATCACCTGACCTCTGACCTCTGTCCCAGCAGAGGACCAGTCCCAGCTGAAGAATCCCAGTGCATTCCTGCTGGACTTCCCCATGCGGACCAACTACATGTACGCTCGTATGAAGCGCTCTCTGGCCAGCGAGGTGTTCGCCCTGACTCTGTGCCTGTGGCTGAAGGCGGGGGCGGGGCCTGGACTGGGGACCGCCTTCTCCTACGCCGTACCGGGACAACCCAATGAACTGGTCCTCCTGGAGTGGGACAACAATCCCATGCAGCTGCTGATTAATGACCAGGTAAACAGTGTGTCTAAAGTCCTGTGATCTTTGACCTCCACATCCCAGATCCATCTGAGACCATAGTCCAGGGGGGTCAAACTCCAGGCCTGGATGTTTTAGATATTTCCCTTTTACACGTGATTCAGTTTAACCCTGAACACAAAAGGAACAAAACTAAAGTAAAAAATAATTACATTCAAAAACTGTAGTAAAATAAATAAAAAAGTATGAACAAAATTATAAATAAGATGGAAAAATGTGCAAAGAAATTACTAAAAGAGAAAAAATGACTATAATGGATGGTTTAGTTTAAATATTCAAAAAAATTTAACAGTTTACCTTTTTTAGGCCGTCGCCGCGGACAACATCGGTGCAAGGCCTATTGAGTCTGCTGTGATGGTCAGGTGACCAAATATGCCAGGGACGACTCACACACACTCACACATTCACGGTAGCGAGCCGTGTCCGAGCATGTGCTCGTCACACACACACACCGCATACTTGCTCCTGCTCAGAATGAATGGGAGTCTATGGGCCACGCCCACTCCGGGTCACTGACATGAGTGAAAGTGTGTCAAATGTGACCTCTGACCCCCTAGGGACATGGGGAAAGTCAAAAGATTTTATTTGGGGGCGAGTTCGGGAGGGTCAGAAAAACACTATATTGTTCTTGTTTGGTTTCTGAATTTTTCTTTATTTATTATTATTATTATTATTATTATTTATTTTTCTTTCGTCTGCCCTTTGACCTCTAATTTGACCCCCTGAACATGCACGAAAACTCCTCAAATTTTACACACACCTCAGAAGTGTGAAAAATTACAAGTATTTATAGGTTTCGTAAAAGTCCGTTTAGAAATGTGTCTACAGCGCCACCTAGAAAAGGTGAAATAGTTTGTATTAGGCCAGATCACGCCCCAGTGAAGTTAGAGCTATGAAAATCAGTACACATGTTCATTATATGATGATGAACAAAAAAGGTTAATGATAACCACGCCCATAAACCAACAGGAAGTCCACCATCTTGGATTGAAATTTGAAAATTTTTGAGTCGTCGTTTTCGCTGTCATCAGAATTTTTTCTATCTCCTCCTAGGCCGTTGGACCAAATGAGCTCAAAATCCATGAACACGATCTAGACAAGTGGGACTTCAAAAGTTATCCAATTTAGTTGGAAAAGTTGCATCGTTTTTGTGCTACGCTGTTGCAAAGTTTGCAAAGATTTCGGGAAAAATTACCGCTACATAAATTGCTTCAGCTTGGACATACGAACACTGATTTGGCTGAAATTTGACTAGGATGTCTGTCTCCCAGGTCTACACCTGTTTGTCATATGAAGTTTTTATTTTGCACTATAGCGCCTCCTACAGTATCACCTTTACTCAAATGGCTGTAGATCGGGCATACGAACACAGATTTGGCTGAAATTTGACAAGGACATCGGGTGGGGAGGCGTTCGCCAGGGATGGCGAAGGCCTTTGAGACTGCTTGCAGTTTTAATTTGTTTTATTTTTGTACTTCTTTTAAATTTTATAATGTTTTCTTGTCTGACTTTGTTCATGTTACAAATTATTTTGTTACTTTACTATTATTTTTATTGTATTTTATTGATTTGTTTAACTGTTAAAATCACAGGAGTTAAAGATTTAACTAAATCATGAGGAAGAGCAAAATATACAAAACATGCAGGACACTGGCCGTCCAGGACTCCAGTTTGACACCTGTTCCACAGACATGCCTCATAAACTGGTGTCACCCACTCAGTCGTGTCCCTGCAGGGCGGCCATCTTGGATCAGTGCCACTCGTTTCTACAGATCATTATTCCCATAGAGGAATGATATGTTTATACAATTAAATCCGTCAAAAATCGCTCAATTCTCAAGCAATATTGAAGGGGTTTGTTTGTAACAAACACAGATATGCTAGAGAGACAGACAGATACCTATATATAATAATATCAGAATCAGAATCAGAATCGTTTTTTATTCGCCAGGTACATTTGCACATACATGGAATTCTATTCCGGCAGGTGGTGTCACTCTCAGAATAGTAATAGTAATATAAAATATAAAATAGTATGTACAAGAGAAAAAAAAAATAAAGGTAATAAATAATATTTTACAAAAAGGGTGGTGCAAAGTACACGAGGTAGTGCAATCAGTTGACTGTAGGGCTTGAATGTATGGCAGTGCAAGACTGTGTCAGCTGTTAGTTAAAGTTATGGCAGTGGGGTAAAAACTGTTTTTAAGTCTGGTGGTTTTGGTGCGCAGGGCTCTGTAGCGCCTGCCGGAGGGGAGGAGGGAGAACAGGTTGTTACCAGGGTGGGCAGAGTCTTTAATAATGTTGGCTGCCCTCTTCCTGGTTCTGGAGGAGTACAGTTCCTGGATGGAGGGCAGGGGGGCTCCTGTGATTTTTTCTGCCGTCCTGACTGTGCGCTGCAGTCTGTTCCTGTCCTGCTGTGTGGCTGCTCCGAACCACACAGTGATGGAGGAGCACAGGACAGACTCGATAACAGCCGTGTAGAACTGGACGAGCAGCTCCTGCGACAGGCCATGTCTTTTCAGCTGTCGCAGGAAGAACATCCTCTGCTGGGCCTTCTTCAGGATGCAGTGGATGTTCTTCTCCCACTTCAGGTCCTGAGAGATGGTAATTCCCAGGAACTTGAAGGTCTCGACAGGTGACACGGGGCTGTTGCAGATGGTGAGGGGGGGCAGAGGCGGGGGCTGTCTCCTGAAGTCCACCGTCATCTCCACAGTCTTGAGCGTGTTCAGCTCCAAGTTGTTCTGGCTGCACCAGAGCACCAGGCGCTCGATCTCCTGCCGATATGCAGACTCATCTCCATTCTGGATCAGGCCGATGACTGTGGTGTCGTCTGCAAACTTCAGGAGTTTGATGGCTGGGTGCGTGGAGGTGCAGTCGTTGGTGTAGAGGGAGAAGAGCAGAGGGGACAGGACACACCCCTGGGGGGCGCCAGTGCTGATGCTCCGTGTGGCTGAGGTGGCGTCTCCCAGCCTCACCTGCTAACTTCTATCTGTCAAGAAGCTGGTGATCCACTGACAGATGGGCAGACACACGTTGAGTTGGGAGAGTTTGGAGGAGAGGATTTCGGGGATGATGGTGTTGAACGCCGAGCTGAAATCCACAAACAGGATCCTCGCGTAGCAGCCCGGGCTGTCAAGGTGCTGCAGGATGTAGTGCAGTCCCAGGTTGACAGCATCATCCACCGACCTGTTTGCCCGGTAGGCAAACTGCAGCGGGTCCAGCAGGGGTCCTGTTACGGACTTCAGGTGGCTCAACACGAGTCTTTCAAAGGACTTCATGACCACAGATGTGAGTGCCACCGGTCTGTAGTCATTCAGTCCTGTAATGCGGGATTTCTTGGGGACTGGGATGATGGTGGAGCGCTTGAAAACGGAGGGGACTTCACACAGCTCCAGTGAGCAGTTGAAAATCTTTGTGAAGACTGGGGCCAGTTGGTCAGCGCAGGTTTTGAGACAGGAGGGTGACACTCTGTCTGGGCCTGGTGCTTTCCTGATATTCTGTTTCTTGAAGGTCTGGCTCACCTCCTCTTCACGTACTCTGAGTGGGACCGGGGGGGGGGGGGGTGGCAGTGCGGCTATAGGTGTGATGGGGGCTGTCGTACTGCTGGTTTGGATGAGTGGTGGCTGGGTGAGGGGTGCAAAGTTGTCCCTCTCAAATCTACAGTAAAAGGTGTTGAGGTCGTTAGCCAGGTCTTTGTTTGCCTCGACGCGGGGGGAGGGTCTTTTATAGTTGGTAATTTCCCGCAGGCCCCTCCACACTAAGGCAGGGTCGTTGGCTGAAAACTGGTTCTTCAGCTTCTCAGAATAGCTATATATACATATATAATAAAAAAACAAGCATGATGCTCAAATCAGCTCAGAGCACAAACAAATGGACTGCATGGACTGCATTTTTATATAGCGCTTTTCCACCTTCATGGTGCTCAAAGCGCTTTACATTAGCCTCTCATTCACCCATTCACACACACACTCATACACCAGTAGGTTTCTAAGGTGAAAGGTCAGTCCTACTGGGGGCCTAAGTCAGGGTTCAGTGTCTTGCCCAAGGACACTTCGACATGTGGACAGCCAGAGCCGGGACGCGAACCGCCAACCTCTCGGTCATTGGGCGACCCACTCTACCAACTGAACCACACAAACAAGTCACTGCAGATTGAGTCGTCCATGGCTCCCCACGTGGACACTGCTGAGACAGCTGCCCCTCCCCTCAGGGGGGGAGGGGGGAAAGTTGTCACCAGGTGACGAGACATGAACAGACTTGGTATGAAAGATAGGTTATAAAAATGACAAAAACAAACACAGGAGAGAGAGAGAGAGAAAGAACTCAGTGTCTGTTCTTCCTCCATCATTCTATTTCCTAGTGCAGCTTAGACTGAACTGTGACTTCAGTCTGTTTTTAACTAACCTGACCATAGTTTTTATCAAACATTAATGTTTTCAACCTAATTTTAAATGTAGAGAGTGTGTCGACCTGTTTAATATTAAATGAAGATGATTCCATCAGACAGTAACCATGGTAACTAAAGGCTCTAGCTCCATCAGACAGTAACCATGGTAACTAAAGGCTCTAGCTCCATCAGACAGTAACCATGGTAACTAAAGGCACTAGCTCCATCAGACAGTAACCATGGTAACTAAAGGCTCTAGCTCCATCAGATAGTAACCATGGTAACTAAAGGCTCTAGCTCCATCAAACAGTAACCATGGTAACTAAAGGCTCTAGCTCCATCAGACAGTAACCATGGTAACTAAAGGCTCTAGCTACTACTGTACATTTCCAAACCCTGGGAACTTTCAATAAACCTGCATTCTGAGAACGAAGGGTTCTATTGGGCTGGAATGGAAGATAATAAGAGAAGAGAAGAGAAGAGAAGAGAAGAGAAGAGAAGAGAAGAGAAGAGAAGAGAAGAGAAGAGAAGAGAAGAGAAGAGAAGAGAAGAGAAGAGAAGAGAAGAGAAGAGAAGAGAAGAGAAGAGAAGAGAAGATATTCCTGGGCAGCTGTGGGTCAGTTGGTAGAGTGGGTCAGTTGGTAGAATGGGTCAGTTGGTAGAGTGGGTCAGTTGGTAGAGTGGGTCGCCCAATGACCGAGAGGTTGGCGGTCCGCGTCCCAGCTCTGGCTGTCCACATGTCGGAGTGTCCTTGGGCAAGACACTGAACCCTGACTTAGGCCTCCAGTAGGACTGACCTTTGACCTTAGAAACCTACTGGTGTATGAGTGTGTGTGTGAATGGGTGAATGTGAAGCTAATGTAAAGAACTTTGAACCATGAAGGTGGAAAAGAACTATATAAATGCAGTCCATTTACTATATACACTATATACATTATATACATTATATACACTATTTACACCATATAGACTATATACACTATACACACTATTTACACCACATACACTATATACACTCTTTACACCATACACACTATATACACTATATATACTATGTACATGATATACACTATTTACACCATATACACTATTCAATTCAATTTTATTTATAAAGCCCTAAATCACAACAAAGTCGTCTCACAGGGCTTTACAAAAACACAATCAACTACAGAGATATATGAAAAGTCCCAGGCATCCCCTGTCCTTAGACCCTCCTTCTCAGCAGAAAAAACTTCCAAACCCAGTGGGAAAAAGAAGAAATCGTGGGTAGAACAACATTGAAGGACAGATCCACTCCCATGGACGGACAGACTATAGATGAACGTCCATTTATAAATGAAGGAGGGGGGGCTGGTCCAGACAGGCAGGGGCGGTGGTCCGGGGTCACAGGTCGGCACAGGCGAGACACTGCAGATCCTGTCATCCATAGCTCCCGTGCAGACACTGTCAGGCGAGCCACCACTCCCCCCAGGGGGGGAGGGGGGAAAGGGGACACCAGGTGACTAGTCATGAACAGACTTGGTATGAAAGATAGGTTATAAAAACGACAGTGGTGTATATGGTGTATATATACACCATACACACTATATATACTATGTACACGATATACACTATTTACACCGTATACACTATATATGCTATTTACACTGTATACACCATACACACTATATATACTATGTACACCATATACACTTTTACACTATATACACTTTTACACTATATACACTTTTACACTATATGCACTATTTACACTATTGCACATGGTTTGATTAATTGCACTGTACATGACTATATGATTGTTAGTCGTACATTATTGTAGGTTGTGGATTTCTGTTGTGGATCCTGACAGCTAAAGGAAGGAAGGATCTGCAATGTCTCTCCTTCACACACTTGGAGTGTCTTAGTCTGTCACTAAAGGAGCTCCTTAGTTCAGTCAGTGTAAGTTTGAAGGGGTGGGGGTCCCTGACTATGATGGAGGACAGCTCGGCTGCCGCCCTCCTTCAACCCACCTCCTCTACAGGATCTCGAGGACATCGCAGGACTGACTTGGCCTTTATTAGTTTGTCCCGCCTCTTCCTGTCAGCTGCTGTGATGCTCCTCCCCCAGCTGACCACACCATAGAAGATTGCAGATGCCACAACAGAGTCATAGAAGGTGTTTAAGAGTGCCCCCCCACACCCAAAAAGACCTCAGTGTCCTGAGCAGATAGAGTCTACTCTGTCCTTTGGTGTTATGAGTCCAGTTTATTGTTCAGGTGAACACCCAGGTACCTATAGGACCAGATCATCTTTAAGATAAGAGGGGCCCATACCATTAAACCCTGACCCCTAACCCATACCATTAAGGGTTTTATATGTAAGGAGGATTTTCAATTTAATTCTAAACTCAACTGGTAGCCAGTGAAGGGTTTGGAGGACAGGGGTGATAGGGTTAGGGGTCAGGGTTTGGAGCACAGGGGTGATAGGGTTAGGGGTCAGGGGTCAGGGTTTGGAGCACAGGGGTGATAGGGTTAGGGGTCAGGGTTTGGAGCACAGGGGTGATAAGGTTAGGGGTCAGGGTTTGGAGCACAGGGGTGATAGGGTTAGGGGTCAGGGGTCAGGGTTTGGAGCACAGGGGTGATAGGGTTAGGGGTCAGGGTTTGGAGCACAGGGGTGATAGGGTCAGGGGTCAGGGTTTGGAGCACAGGGGTGATAGGGTTAGGGGTCAGGGTTTGGAGCACAGGGGTGATGTGTTCTCTTCTATTTGATCCTGTTAATAATCTTGCTGCTGCATTTTGAACCAGTTGAAGCTTTTTAGGGAATATTTAGGACACGCTACAAGTAAGGAGTTACAATAATCTAATCGTGATGTAACAAATGCATGAATTAATTTTTCTGCAGTTGTTTTAGACAGAATATTCCTAATTTTGGCTAATGTTGCGCATGTGAAAGAAGGCAGTTCTGCATGTTTGGTTAATGTGCATTTTGAATGACAGATGTGGATCAAATAAAACTCCTAAATTTTTAACTGTGGCACTGGGTGTTACACTTAAGTTGTCCAGAGTAACTATGTGGTCAGGTAGGGAGTCTCTCGCATTTTTAGGACCAATTATAATGACTTCAGTGTTTTCAGGGTTCAATAAAAGATAATTGGCACTCATCCAAGTTTTTATGTCTTGGACACAAGTACTTAGTTTATCTATTTGTCTGGTCTGATCAGGTTTAATCGATAAATATAGCTGTGTGTCATCTGCATAACAATGAAAATTAATGCCATGATTTCTAATGATGTTACCTAAAGGGAGCATATATAATGTAAACAAAATAGGCCCAAGGACTGACCCTTGAGGAACGCCATAATTAACTCTGGAGAACGGCCATGATTGTTGATTAACGTTAACAAATTGGTATGGATTAGATAAATATGATTTAAAGCAGCAGAGGGCTGCTCCTCTAATACCTATATCACATTCTAATCTGTGCACTAAGATACTGTGGTCAATGGTGTCAAAGGCTGCACAAAGGCTGCAGGTCTAATAACACCAGGACCCATATTAATCTGATGTCAGCGGCTAATAATAAGTCATTAGTAACTTTAACTAACGCCGTTTCAGTGCTATGATGGGCATGAAGGCCAGACAAACTGTTCAAATAAACTATTATCCTGCAGGTGCTGACACAGCTGTTTAACTATTACTCTTTCTAGAACTTTTCAGAGGAAGGGCAGATTAGATATAGACCTAGAATTGTCTAGAATGTCAGGTTTGGGGCCACTGCTTTTACTGATCTAATGTTTGGGAGTAGTTGATCTATTTTGTCTCCAATAGTTGATATTTTATTGTTAAAGAACTGCAGGAAATGATGGTGAAGGAATATAAAGTGTGTTTCCACTCTCTGAACTTCCGGGCCATTTTTTCAGGAACTTCACGGTATGCGAGTGTTTCCACTGACTGGGCCGTTCCGATAAGCGGCCCTATCTGAACTTTTACAAGCACTAACGGAGTCCTTTCCACAGGCTAGGTACTCTACAACTGCCCGATAGAGCTGCTGGGCGGAAGTCGTGCAGATTGGTTATCCAAAATTACATCATCAGATTATGACAAACAACTCCAGAGTAATTAATTTTTAACTCAAGAGTCGTTGTCGGAGGAAGTTTACCACAACGAAGCAGAATTTCTCATTTTTCCAGTTCTGTTTTGTTCATCTCTGTTGAATTTTTCTTCCAGAACAACTCTTCGTCTTTCAGTCTCTGATTACAGTGTTCACAGGGGCAATGGCACCCCATCGACGAAATGTTGCAAATGCAAGAAAGATGCAACAATCAAAAACACAAAGACATAAAACAAATGCAACACAAGTGAAACTGCCAAAGAAAAATACTGTAACAACAGAAAGCAAGAAGAAGAAACTGTACAAACCCCCAAAAGAAATGTGAAAAAATACTGCAAATACCAAAACATACTAACTAACAAAACAACTGCAAGTTCACCAAAATATAACAGGCACATTGCCAAGTCAAATAAGTGTAAATATGCTCAGTACTTAACAAATTATAAATGTATGTAGTGTTTTTTTACACAGTGCTGCACTTGACACTTTACACAGAGAATAGATTCATCTGTAAAAACAACAAACACTAGCAGATAATAAAGTAAACACTGTGTCTACTGTAGGAATCACTCTGATCATCACTACAACAGTGTGATCAGGACTGTCTTAGTTCTGTCGTCCCAGCAGCCAAAGGTTGTCATGGTTACAGTTACTGCAGCTGCCATTTTCACATTTTTACAGCAATATTTACACTTTGCGAATTTCCGAGGGTAATGGAAACAGCTTATGATGAGTCTACGTATGTCAATGACTGAGCCTTTTTGCTCACAGGCGGTGACCCTCCCCCTCACTATGAATGATGGGAAATGGCATCACGTCTGCGTCACGTGGTCGACTCATGACGGCGTGTGGGAAGTGTATCAGGACGGCGCCATCAAAGGATCGGGACAGAACCTGTCACCGTGGCAACCAGTCCGTGCCGGAGGGACCTTTATCCTGGGCCAAGAGCAGGTAAGAGGTCCCACCTGAACAGACAGCAGCAAAGCATGATGGGTAGTCATGGAAACAGATTCAGATTCATAATAATTTGAACACATTTGACTGAAGTTTATTCAGAAAGAAAATTTAAATAAAATCTCCTCTCTTTGTCTCTCTCTCTTCTCTCTCTCTCTCTTTCTTTCTCATGTCTTTCTGTCTCTCCCGACTCCCCCCCCTCTCTCTCCTCTCTCCCCCTTCTTTCTCTCTCTCTTTCCTGTCTTCTCTCTCTCTCTGTCTTCTCTTTCTCTCCCCCCTCTCTCTCTGGCCTCTCTCCCCTCTCTCTCTCTCTCTCTTTCCTGTCTCTCTCTCCTCTCTTTCTCTCTCTCTCTCCTCTGTCCCCCCCCCTCTCTGTCCTCTCTCCCCTCTCTCTCTCTCTGTCCTCTCTTTCTCTCTGTCCTCTCTCTCTACCCCCCCGCTCTCTCTCTCTCTGTTGTCTCTCACCCCCCCCCCCCCTCTCTCTCACCCCCCTCTCCCCCTCAGGACTCTCTGGGTGGAGATTTTGACTCCTCCCAGTCCTTCATGGGTCACATGTCAGACCTCCAGTTCTGGTCCAGAGTTCTTTCTTCCTCTGAACTCCAGGACCAGGCCTCCTGTGGGCGGAGTCACCTGACTGGGGATGTCTTATCCTGGTCTGAGGAGTCACTGGAGCTACATGGGGGGCTGGCCCAGCTGCCCTTTGACCCCTGCCACTGAGGCCTGAGGCCACACCCACCAACAGTTAAGAATCAACATTTATCTGACATAGGAGGGGCTTATTACTGTGCACTAACTCTGAGGTGGGAGGGGCTTATTACTGTGCACTAACTGTGACGTAGGCGGGGTTTATTCCTGAGGAGTGACTGTGTTCTTGTTGATGTTCCATGTCTGTGGCACCTTGGTTCTGATGCTCAGTGGACAGGGTCAACGGCTCCAGGGAGTAATGACAAAAAAGGCTCCGGGAGTGGTGCCAAATAAGGTTCCAAGGAGTGGTGATGAAGGCTCCAGGGAGCGGTGATGAAGGCTCCAGGGAGTGGTGATGAAGGCTCCAGGGAGCGGTCACAAAATAGATTCCAAGGAGCAGTGACAAAAAAGGTTCCAGGGAGCGGTGATGAAGGCTCCAGGGAGCAGTGACAAAAAGACTCCAGGGAGCGGTGATGAAAGCTCCAGGGAGCGGTGACAAAAAAAGGTTCCAGGGAGCGGTGACGAAGGCTCCAGGGAGCGGTGACAAAAAAGGTTCCAGGGAGCGGTGATGAAGGCTCCAGGGAGCGGTGACAAAAAAGACTCCAGGGAGCAATGACAAAAGACGCTCCAGGGAACTATGGGCTCTGGTTTAATCCCACACTCATTAAAGGATCTACCCCCATAAAGATGGGGTCAAAGGTCACGTGTTGTCATCGGTTATTTGTGTTTGATATATGAGCGACAAAACTGTTCCTGGACCCAGAATGTGTGGTGGGTGGGGTTAAACCCTCTGGTGGGTGGAGTTAAACCCTCTGGTGGGTGGGGTTAAACCCTCTGGTGGGTGGAGTTAAACCCTCTGGTTGATTCCCAACCCCACCCACCAGAGGGTTAAACCCTCTGGTGGGTGGGGTTGGGAATCAAAAGGGTTGATACTAAATACTAAATACCGATACTAAATCAGTATTTAGTATTCAACACAATATTCAACGCAGTATTGTTTCCTAAACAGTATTTAAATCTGTGCTTTAAAAAAAAAAATTAAATTCATACATTTTGCCCCAAAATTCAAAATGGCTGCGATCTTCTAAAATGGCCGAATTTTACGCATTTTTCACCATATCTATAAGGATATAATCTTTAAAGATCAAGTCTGTCCTATTCCTTCAAAGGCATGTTCTTAATGGTTGACTAAATAAAAATAATGAAAATGTATATTTGTTCACTCAAAATATCCTCAGAAAAATGTCAAAAATGCTTCCATTTGACATAGACAGTCATGAGGCTTATTTTTACGTCACATATTTCCCTGTAGACTACTGACCAGGTCTTTGGAAGAGATTCAAACATGGGTCTGTCTCTCTAATTGTTCTTTTAATGGTCATAATCTGTCACTTTTAGGGTTCGTGATGCTCTTGGTACTAAAACAATCCAGCTTTGGTCTCTTCTGTTATGTTATGAAGTTCAGAGGTGGAGCCACATTTAGACCAACTCCAGTTTGTTAATGCACCTTCAGAGCCCTTCTACAGGTCTGAGGTCACAGGTCTGGGGTCACAGGTCTGAGGTCACAGGTCTGGGGTCACAGATCTGAGGTCACAGGTCTGGGGTCACAGATCTGAGGTCACAGGTCTGGGGTCACAGATCTGAGGTCACAGGTCTGAGGTCACAGGTCTGGGGTCACAGATCTGAGGTCACAGGTCTGGGGTCACAGGTCTGGGGTCACAGATCTGAGGTCACAGGTCTGAGGTCACAGGTCTGGGGTCACAGATCTGAGGTCACAGGTCTGGGGTCACAGGTCTGGGGTCACAGGTCTGAGGTCACAGGTCTGGGGTCACAGGTCTGAGGTCACAGGTCTGGGGTCACAGGTCTGGGGTCACAGGTCTGGGGTCACAGGTCTGAGGTCACAGGTCTGGGGTCACATATATATATATATATATATATATATATATATATATATATATATATATATATATATATATATATATATATATATATATATATAATTTTTATTTAGTCAAACATTGAGAGCATGTCTTTGAAGGAATAGGACAGACATTTCTCACCTTTATTGATTATATCCTTGTAGTGTTGTGAAAAATACTTAAAAGTAATTTTAGAAAAAATTTGAGATGGCCCCAAGTTTGAATCTCTTCCATCAGACCTTCTGGTCAGTAATCTACAGGGAAAATGACCTGTCTATATATGTGTGGTACCAAAACATGGTACTGACATTAATGCTATATTTTGGTTTGGTTACTACCATTGAAGTAACCAACCTTACTGATGGGTGTGGTTAAACTGTCTGGTGGGTGTGGTTAAACGGTCTGGTAGGTGTGGTTAAACTGTCAGGTGGGTGTGGTTAAACTGTCTGGTGGGTGTGGTTAAACTGTCTGGTGGGTGTGGTTAAACTGTCAGGTGGGTGTGGTTAAACCGTGGCAGCCTGTTTTGGCCCACAGGCCTTCTGTTTCCCCTCTCTCTCTTTCTCTCTCTCTCTCTCTCTCTCTCTCTCTCTCTCTCTCTCTCTCTCTCTCTCTCTCTCTCTCTCTCTGTTGCATCAATATTATGAACACGTTTCTATGGAGACAAAGCAGGTTAACGCTTCCTCAACGTGACTCCGCCTCCACCGCTTTGAGCTGGATTGACCTGTGGACAGCTGATCTGATCCTGCCTATTTCTGTGCGCCTCCTGGCCCCGCCCATTTCTGAGCTCCTGGCCCCGCCCACATGGCAGTCAACTCACTCACTCTGTAAAACTGTAGCACTTTCAACTTTTTATAAAAGGCTCTTGTTTTTCTACATAGATGATTTTTAATCTCCTTAATATTTATTATTATTTATATTCCTTGTAAATAAGATCATAGCACTTTTCTGTGGGAGGTAACCATTTGTAACCCCGCCCCCTCTGAGTTCAACTCGTCCTTCGCTGTGAAACTCTCTTTTACCAGGATAAAAGGGCTGTCGTTGTTGCCATGGTGATAGCATCTCTCAGCATCAGGACCATTCTGACCCTTTGACCTACAGCTCAGTGACACAGGCTCTGATTGGTCCGGTGTTGAGGCCCCACCCCTCCCTCATGTACTCGCCAAAACTTCAGTGTAAAACTTGAAAGATGAGCAAATGTTGTAAAATATTTATAAAAATGTCACAATTTTGAATAAAACTATTAAAATATTTGATGAATTCAGAATCAACTGTGAATGTTTGAATTTTTCTGGTGTTTAGACGTTTGGTTTTCTTACGTCAGCTGACCGTTTAGTGGTTGGAGTTTGATTTGATTTGATTTGAATGATTTATTTCGAACATGTGCAAAGTGCAACAATAATCAATACAACAATAATAATAATAACAATGACATGTCTGAAAAGGAGTAGGATGAAGCATAAGCTTATGGTCCTACCCCTTCTTCACTTCCACAATAACCTAAATTCATCTTATAGTAATATAGTGCATAGTACAAAAATGATGATAAATAAAATAATAACAATAATCAATAACTGAAGTACTAAACATAGACATATATACAAAAAAACCAACAAAAAACAAATGAGCAGATAGGAAAGTAGGTAACAAATAGAGTTTTTTTTCTTGTTTATTGTTTTCTTTTTTCCTCCCTTCCTTCTTCTTCTTTTCCCTTTTTTCTTCTTCCCTTTTTTTTCCTTTTTCTAAGTTGTCTGCATTTTGTTCTTATTTTTTATTTTATTTATTTTATTTTTCTATTCATTCACTTATTTTATTCATGTATTTATTTATTTTTTTTTATATATATATTTTAACCCCACAGAGGGGGAGTCAACATTGCTTCAGATCAGTGCATATTCCAGTCTTGCAGACATATACTAGACTATTTAGTGCATGTGTGTGACCATCATCGGTCCTCCCCGAAAGCTGAGCAGACATCCCCCATTAGAACTCTCCCTTACAAGCCAGTGAGGGCAGTGCTGCATCTCAGTGATGTGCGGAGGAAACAAAGACTGGACAGGACGGACAGGACGAACGGGGACAGAAATGGAGACAGAAACCAACAGTTAAGTGAGAAAAGGAGACTGGGTGGTCCAACACTGGGTTTTTTTCCAAAGTTCACATGCATCAGTCAAAGTTCAAAGGTCTCCTTGTCTTGCATTGTATAGTGTCCAGACATTTCCACGGTCTGTCCAAGTATCTATGGATTGTGTAGAAGGAGAGTCCATCTGTTGTCTCCTGGGTATAAATCAGCGTCACCCACAGTGGGACCAGGACTGTCTGGATGGGATTTAGGATGGTGACAAAACGGTCCAGTTGTTGTAATGTGTCAGTGACACATGATGTTTTCTGGCCGTTCGATGTGGCGCCACAACTATGGAATCATGGGATGGTGTGATGTCAATGCATTACCTCTATATACAGTGGTTCCTCTAGTGAGACCAGGTAACACATGATCCAAGTAACGAAAAACATTTACCTCAACTTGTCTTCTCTGAATACGAAAGAAAATTCTATTCATGAAAGGAAACTGAAAGCTCCCAAACATAAATACTATGTACAGTACAGTACAGTACAGTACAGTACAGTACAGTATAGTACAGTACAGTATAGTACAGTACAGTACAGTATAGTACAGTACAGTATAGTACAGTATAGTACAGTACAGTACAGTACAGTACAGTACAGTATAGTACAGTATAGTACAGTATAGTACAGTACAGTACAGTATAGTACAGTATAGTACAGTACAGTATAGTACAGTATAGTACAGTACAGTACAGTACAGTATAGTATAGTACAGTACAGTACAGTACAGTACAGTACAGTATAGTACAGTACAGTACAGTACAGTATAGTACAGTATAGTACAGTACAGTATAGTACAGTATAGTACAGTATAGTACACTATAGTACAGTACAGTATAGTACAGTACAGTACAGTACAGTATAGTACAGTACAGTATAGTACAGTATAGTACAGTATAGTACAGTACAGTATAGTACAGTATAGTACAGTATAGTACAGTACAGTATAGTACAGTACAGTATAGTACAGTATAGTACAGTACAGTACAGTATAGTACAGTATAGTACATTATAGTACAGTACAGTACAGTATAGTACAGTACAGTATAGTACAGTATAGTACAGTATAGTACAGTATAGTACAGTACAGTATAGTACAGTATAGTACAGTATAGTACAGTACAGTACAGTATAGTACAGTATAGTACAGTACAGTATAGTATAGTATGTAAGGTACTGTACACATCATCCCATAGGCTATGAGGGAGCTACCAGTTATGCTCCTGTTGACCTTTGACAATCATTCATCACAGAGTTCTAACCATGGACACATAAAGAACAGAGTGACCAGTGTCCACTGAAAACCATCACAGCAAAAACCAGAAAAAAGACAGTGACTCCTGCAGCGAAGGAAAGAAGCAACGACTGCGTTCATAGAAGTTAAAAAGGAGACACTTAAAAAAGAGGAGGAGTCATCACTGTACCAGCACTAACAAAAGACACACACACTAACACACACACTAACACACTAACACACTAACACACACTAACATACACTAACACACACTAACACACACTAACACACACACTAACACACTAACACACACTTACACACACACTAACACACACTAACACACACTAACACACACACTAAAACACTAACACACACACTAACACACACACTAACACACACACTAACACACCATAACACACACACTAACACACAATAACACACACACTAACACACAATAACACACACACTTACACACACACTAACACACACACTAACACACCATAACACACACACTAACACACAATAACACACAATAACACACACACTAACACACAATAACACACACACTAACACACACTAACACACACACTAACACACACTAACACACACACAAACACACACTAACACACACTAACACACACAAACACACACACACACAAACACAAACACACACACACACACAAACACACACACACACAAACACACACACAAACACACATACACACACACACACACAAACACACACAAACACAAACACACACACTAACACACACTAACACACAAACTAACACACACTAACACGCACACTAACACACACTAACAGACACTAACACACACACTAACACGCACACGCCAACACACACACACTATAACACACTATCACACACCCAACACACACTAAAACACACACTATCACGCACACACTAACACACAGTAACAAACACATTAACACGCACACTATCACACACACTGTCACACACACTAACACACACGCTAACACACACAAACACAATATCACACACAAACACACACTAACACCCACAAACTAACATACACACTATAACACACACATTAACACACACTATAACACACACTAACACACAGTAACAAACACATTAACACGCACACTATCACACACACTGTCACACACACTAACACACACACACACACAATATCACACACACAATAACACAATAACACACACACTAACACACACAAACTAACATACACACTATAACACACATTAACACACACTATAACACGCACTAACACACATTAACACACACTATAACATGCACTAACACACATTAACACACACACAATAACACACACACTATAACACACACTATCACACACACTAACACACTAACACACACACTATCACACAAACTAACATACACTAACACACACACTATCACACAAACTAACACATATTAACACACACACTGTAACACACTAACGCAAACAATGTCACACACACTAACACACAATAACACACACACACACACTAACACACACACACACTATCACAAACACTATCACGCACACTAACACACAATAACACACACACAAACTAACATACACACTGTAACACACACACACACTATTACAAACACTATCACACACACTAACACACAATAACAAACACACAAACTAACATACACACTGTAACACACACACACACACTAACACACACACTATCACAAACACTAACACATACATAACAAACACACTAACACATTTTGTAACACACATAAAAACACACACTATCACACACTAACACACAAGCTAACATACACTAACACACACACTAACACACACAAACTAACACACACACTATAACACACTATCACATACACTAACACACACACTATGACACACAAACAATCACACACACTAACACACACTATCACACATACTAACACACAATAACACACACACAAACTAACATAAACACTGTAACACACACACACACACACTAACACACACACTATCACAAACACTAACACACACTAACACATACAATAACAAACACACTAACACATTTTGTAACACACATAAAAACACACACTATCACACACACAAACACACACACTAACATACACTAGCACACACACTAACACACACAAACTAACACACAAACAATCACACACACTAACACACACTATCACACATACTAACACATATACTATAACACACAATAACACACACACAAACTACCATACACACTGTAACACACACTAACACACACACTATCACAAACACTAACACATACAATAACAAACACACTAACACATTATGTAACACACATACAAACACACACTATCACACACACACACACACGCACTATCACAAACACTATCACACACACTAACACACAATAACACACACACAAACTAACATACACACTGTAACACACACTAACACACACACTATCACAAACACTAACACATACAATAACAAACACACTAACACATTATGTAACACACATACAAACACACACTATCACACACACAAACACACACACTAACACACAAGCTAACATACACTAACACACACACTAACACACACAAACTAACACACACACTATAACACACTATCACATACACTAACACACACACTATGACACACACTATCACACACACTAACACACACTATCACACATACTAACACACAATAACACACACACAAACTAACATACACACTGTAACACACACACACTAACACACACACTATCACTAACACACACTAACACATACAATAACAAACACACTAACACATTATGTAACACACATACAAACACACACTATCACACACACAAACACACACACTAACACACAAGCTAACATACACTAACACACACACTAACACACACAAACTAACACACACACTATAACACACTATCACATACACTAACACACACACTATGACACACACTATCACACACACTAACACACACTATCACACATACTAACACACAATAACACACACACAAACTAACACACACACACTAACACACACACACTAACACACACACTATCACTAACACACACTAACACATACAATAACAAACACACATTAACACACACACTAACATACACTAACACACACAAACTAACACATACACTAACACACACACTATCACACACACTAACACACAAACAATCACACACACTAACACACACTATCACACATACTAACACACACACTATAACACACACTAACACACATTATCACACACACTAACAAACACACACTAACACACACTATCACACATACTAACACACACACTATAACACACACTAACACACATTATCACAAACACTAACAAACACACACTATCACACAAACTACCACACACTATCACACATACTAACACACACACTGTCACACACACTAACACACACACTAACACAAACGAACACACACACACTAAGACATACACACTAACATACACAGTAACACAAACAAAAACACACACACTTACACACACTAACACAAACTGTCAAACACACTAACACACACTAACACACTCTATAAAACATACTAAAACACACACTAACACACACACTAAGACAGATACAATAACACACATACTAACACACATAAAACACACACACAATATCACACAAACTCACACACACACACACTATGACACACACTAACATACACAGGAACACAAACAAAAACACACACACTTACACACACTAACACAAACTGTCAAACACACTAACACACACTAACACACACTATAAAACATACTAAAACACACACTGTCACACACACTAACATACACACTAACACAAACACGCTAAGACAGACACACTAACACACATACTAACACACATAAAACAAACACACAATATCACACAAACTCACACACACACTATGACACACAGTAATACACACACTATAACACATGCTAACACACACATGAACACACACGTTAACACACACACTAACACAAACACTATCACATACACTATCACACACACTAACACACAATAACACACATTAACACACACACTAACACATATTAACACACACACTAACATGCACACTATCACACACACTAACACACACTATAAAACATACTAACACACACACTGTCACACACACTAACACACACACACTAAGACATACACACTAACACACACAGTAACACAAACAAAAACATACACTAACACACACACTATGACACACACTATCACAAACACTAACACACACTAACACACACACACACACTAACACACACAAACTAACACACACACTATAACACACACTAACACACACTATCACACACACTATCACACACCCTATAACAAACAGTATCACACACACTAACACACACACTATAACACACAGTATCACACACACTAACACGCACATGCTAACACACTAACACACAGACTAACACACATAAAAACACACACACTAACACACACACTAACATACACACTAACACACACACTATCGCACACACTAACACACACACGCTAACATACATTAACACACACTATCACACAGACACTAAAAAACACACTTACACACACACACACACTATCACACACCCTATGACACACACTATCACATACACTATGACACACACTAACAGACAC
The DNA here is from genome assembly GCA_020466265.1 of Siphamia tubifer. Taxonomy (NCBI): domain Eukaryota; kingdom Metazoa; phylum Chordata; class Actinopteri; order Kurtiformes; family Apogonidae; genus Siphamia; species Siphamia tubifer. The sequence goes on from CM035793.1 coordinate 5,922,666, forward strand.
ACTAACACACACAATATCACACACACAAACAATTGCTATCACACACACACTAACACACACACTATTACAAACACTAAAACACACTAACACAAACTATCACACATACTAACACACACACTAACACACACACTAACACGCGCACACACAAACATACACACTATCACACACACTAACACACACTAACACGCACACGCTAACACACATTAACACACGCACTAACACCCACACACTAACACACACACTAACACACACACTATCACAAACACTAACAAACACACTTACACACACACTATCACACACACTATCACATATACTATGACACACACTAACACACTAACACACACACTATCACACACACAAACACATGCTACAGTGTCTGTACGGGAGCCATGGACGACAGGATCTGCAGTATCTCGCCTGTGCACACCTGTGACCCCGGACCACTGCCCCTGCCTGTCTGGACCAGCCCCCCTTCCTGCATTTATACATGGATGTTCATCTATAGTCTGTCCGTCCATGGGAGTGGATCTCTCCTTCAATGTGGTTCTCCTCAAGATTTCTTCTTTTTCCCACTGGGTTTTGAAGTTTTTTCTTGCCGAGAAGGAGGGTCTAAGGACAGGGGATGCCTGGGACTTTTTTCATGTATCTCTGTAGTTGATTGTGTTTTTGTAAAGCCCTTTGAGACGACTTTGTTGTGATTTAGGGCTTTATAAATAAAATTGAATTGAATTGAATTGAATGCTATCACATATACACTAACATGCACTATCACACATTCTAACACACACACTAACACACACACTATCACACACACTAACACACACACTATCACACACACTAACACACACACTATCACACACACGAACACACACACTTACACACACATTAACACACAAACTATCACACACACTAACACATACATTAAAACATACACAATATCACAAAGACTAACACACAAAAATACACACACTAACACACACACTAACAGAGACACCAACACACACTAACATACACAATAACAAACACACACTAACTCATACACTATCACACACACAAACACATGCTATCACACACACACTAACACACACTATCACACACACTAACACTCACTAACACACACACTATCATACACACTAACACACACACAATCACACACACTAACACCGACACTAACACACATACACTAACAAACACACTAACATGCACACACTAACACACATACATTATCTAACACACACACTTACACACACTAACACATAAACTATTACACACACTAACACATACATTAAAGCATACACAATATCACAAACACTAACACACACTAACACACACAAAAACCAACACTAACACACATACAGTACACACACACTTACACACAAAAACTATCACACACACAAACATGCTATCACACAAACTAACACACACACCAACACTCACTAACACACACACTAACACCCAGAGTAACACACATACACTAACACAGACAATGACATACACACACTAACACACATACACTATCACACACAAACACACACACTTACACACACTAACACACACAAAAAAACACACTAACAGACACACACTAACAGAGACACTAACACACACATTATCACACACACTAACACACAAACTATCACACAGACTAACACACTATCAAACACACTAACACACACACTATTACACACACTAACACACACACTATCAAACACACTAACACACACACTGACACACACATTAACACACAAACTATCACACACACTAACACATACATTAAAACATACACAATATCAGAAACACTAACACACACACTAACACACAAAAATACACACACTAACACACACTAACAGAGACACCAACACACACTAACACACACGATAACACACACACACACTAACACACACACATCACACACACTAACACACAAACTATCACACAGACTAACGCACTATCAAACACACTAACACACACAATATTACACACACTAACACACACACTATCACACACACTAACACACACACGAACACACATGAACACACACACTATCAGACACACTAACACACACACTATCAAACACACTAACACACACACAAACACACATGAACACACACACAAACACACACAAACACACACACACTATCAAACACACTAACACACACACTATTACACACACTAACACACACACTATTACACACACTAACACACACACTATCAAACACACTAACACACACACTATCAAACACACTGACACACAGTATCACACATACTAAAACACACACTAACACACACACTATCAAACACACTAACACACAGTATCACAAACACTAACACACATACACTATCACACACACACTAACACTCACACACTATCACTAACACACACACTATCACACACACTAACACACACAGACTAACAAACACACTAACACACACACTATCACACACACTAACACACACAGACTAACAAACACACTAACACACACACTATCACACACACTAACAAACACACCAACACAAACACTATCACACACACTAACACACACTCACTAACAAACACACTAACACACACACTATCACACACACAAACACACACACACTAACACACATACAGTACACACACACTTACACACGCAAACTATTACACACACAAACATGCTATCACACAAACTAACACACACACCAACACTCACTAACACACACACTAACACTCACAGTCACACACATACACTAACACAGACAATGACATGCACACACTAACAGACACACACTAACAGAGACACTAACACACACATCACACACACTAACACACAAACTATCACACAGACTAACGCACTATCAAACACACTAACACACACAATATTACACACACTAACACACACACTATCACACACACTAACACACACACGAACACACATGAACACACACACTATCAGACACACTAACACACACACTATCAAACACACTAACACACACACAAACACACATGAACACACACACAAACACACACAAACACACACACACTATCAAACACACTAACACACACACTATTACACACACTAACACACACACTGACACACAGTATCACACATACTAAAACACACACTAACACACACTCACTAACAAACACACTAACACACACACTATCACACACACAAACACATGCTATCACACAAACTAACACACTCTATCACAAACACTAACACACACTATCATGCATACTAAGACAGACACTAACATACACACAATCACACACACTAACACAATCTATCACACACAGTAAAACTCACTAAAACCACACTAACACAAAACTATCTCACACACATACACTATCACACACTATGTCACACGCTAACACCCACACTAAAACCCAATAACACACACACTAACACATATACTAGAACACACACTAACACACACAGACTATCACACACAATAACACACACGGACACACAGACTATCACACACACTACCACACACTATCACACGTACTAACACAAACACTATCACACACACTAACACTTACTAGAACACACACTAACACACACACTAACACACACTATCACACAAACTAACACAAACACTATCACACACACTAACACACACTCACTAACAAACACACTAACACACACACTATCACACACACAAACACATGCTATCACACAAACTAACACACTCTATCACAAACACTAACACACACTATCATGCATACTAAGACAGACACTAACATACACACAATCACACACACTAACACAATCTATCACACACAGTAAAACTCACTAAAACCACACTAACACAAAACTATCTCACACACATACACTATCACACACTATGTCACACACTAACACCCACACTAAAACCCAATAACACACACACTAACACATACACTAGAACACACACTAACACACACAGACTATCACACACAATAACACACACGGACACACAGACTATCACACACACTACCACACACTATCACACGTACTAACACAAACACTATCACACACACTAACACTTACTAGAACACACACTAACACACACACTAACACACACTATCACACAAACTAACACTTACACTATCACACACACTAACACACACTATCACACAAACTAACACTTACACTATCACACACACTAACACACACACACACTGACAGAGACAATATCAAACACACTAACACACACACTAACACACATACACTATCACACACACTACCATACATACTAAAACACACACACACACTAACACACACTATAAGAAACTAACACACACACAAAATCAAACACACTATGTCACACACTAACACCCACATTAACACCCACAATAACACACACACTATCACTCACACTAACACACACTATTACAACACTATCACATACACTAAGACACACATTATCACAGACACTATCTAACACACACACTAACACATACATTAAAACCTACACAATATCATAAACACTAACACAAACTAACACACACACTAGCACACACAAAAACACACACACTAACAGACACTCTAACACACATTAACATGCACACACAAACACACATACACTAATACACACACTAACACAGACACTATCACACATATTAACAGACACATTAACACAGACACTAATGAACACACTAACACACATGCTAACACACATAAAAATAAACACACTAACACGTACACTATGACCCACACTAACACACACTAACACAAATACTATCACACACACTAACAAACAAACTATAACTGATACTAACACACGTACATTAAAAAACACTAAGACACTAACTAACACAGACACTAACACACACACTAACACACATACACTAACACACACACTAACACACATACACTAACACACACACTAACACACATACACTAACACACATACTAACACACATACAGTACACACACACTATCACAGACTCTAACACACACACACACACACACACACACACACTATCAAACACACTGTCACACACTAACACCCACACTAACACCCACACTAACACAAACTAACACACCCATTAACACACACACTAACACAGACACTAACACACACACTAAAACACACACTAACACCCAAACTATTACACACACTAACACACACACACACACACACACACACTATCACACGCTAACACCACACTAACAAACATACACTAACACACTAACATGCACACACTAAAACATACACACACACACACACGCACACGCACACACTAACACACATACACTAAAACATACACACACAAATTAACAAGCACTAACACACACACTAACACGCACACGCTAACACACATTAACACACACTAACACACACACACACACTATCACACATATTAACACACATATTAACATACATACTATCACACACACTATCACACACACTAACACACACTAATACAACACACTAACACGCACACACTAACACACACAATAACACACAAAGTATCACACACACGAGCACACACTATCACACACACACACTAACACACACACTAACAAACATCCACTACCACACATTATCACACACACTAACACACACACACACTAAAACAGAGACAATACCACGTGCACACACACACTATCAACCACAGTAACACACATACTAACACAAACCACTAACACACACAATATCTCACACACTATTACACACACTAACACACATTATCACAGACACTATCACACACAATAACACACACACACACACTAACACACACACTATCACACACGCTATCGCACACTCTAACACATCATACACACTAACACATACACACAATTACACACACTAACACACACACAAACCACACTATCACACACACTATCACACATACTAAAACACACACACACACTATCACTCACACTATCACACATTTACACCAAAACTATCACACACACTAACACACATAGAGAAACACACACACTAACACAGACACTATCACACACACTAGCTAACACACTAATACACAAACACACACGCACTAACACACACACACTAACACACACAAACTAACACATACAGTAAACATACATTATCACACACACTAACAAACATACACTAACACACATTAACACACACAATATCACACACACTAACACAGATTAACATGCACACACAAAGACACATACACTAATACACACACTAACACAGACATTATCACACACACTATCACACACACTATCACACAAATTAACACGCACTAACACAAACACTAACATGCACACTATCACACAAATTAACACGCACTAACACACACACTAACACGCACACTATCACACAAATTAACACGCACTAACACACACTAACACGCACACTGTAACACATATTAACACACACTAACACTCACACACACACTCACACACATACTAACACACACATTAACACACACACTATCACATACTAAGACACACTATCACACAAACTAACACACATACTAACACATACACTAACACACACAAACTATCATACATAAAGTACATACATACAGTACACATACACATACACGTACACATACACGAATACACACACTAACATAGACATTATCACACATACTATCACACACACTATCACACAAATTAACACGCACTAACACACACACTAACACACACACTATCACACACACTAACACACATACACTAACACACACACTAACACACACACAAACACATGCTACAGTGTCTGTACGGGAGCCATGGACGACAGGATCTGCAGTATCTCGCCTGTGCACACCTGTGACCCCGGACCACTGCCCCTGCCTGTCTGGACCAGCCCCCCTTCCTGCATTTATACATGGATGTTCATCTATAGTCTGTCCGTCCATGGGAGTGGATCTCTCCTTCAATGTGGTTCTCCTCGAGATTTCTTCTTTTTCCCACTGGGTTTTGAAGTTTTTTCTTGCCGAGAAGGAGGGTCTAAGGACAGGGGATGCCTGGGACTTTTTTCATGTATCTCTGTAGTTGATTGTGTTTTTGTAAAGCCCTTTGAGACGACTTTGTTGTGATTTAGGACTTTATAAATAAAATTGAATTGAATTGAATTGAATGCTATCACATATACACTAACATGCACTATCACACATTCTAACACACACACTAACACACACACTATCACACACACTAACACACACACTATCACACACACTAACACACACACTATCACACACACGAACACACACACTTACACACACATTAACACACAAACTATCACACACACTAACACATACATTAAAACATACACAATATCACAAAGACTAACACACAAAAATACACACACTAACACACACACTAACAGAGACACCAACACACACTAACATACACAATAACAAACACACACTAACTCATACACTATCACACACACAAACACATGCTATCACACACACACTAACACACACTATCACACACACTAACACTCACTAACACACACACTATCATACACACTAACACACACACAATCACACACACTAACACCGACACTAACACACATACACTAACAAACACACTAACATGCACACACTAACACACATACATTATCTAACACACACACTTACACACACTAACACATAAACTATTACACACACTAACACATACATTAAAGCATACACAATATCACAAACACTAACACACACTAACACACACAAAAACCAACACTAACACACATACAGTACACACACACTTACACACAAAAACTATCACACACACAAACATGCTATCACACAAACTAACACACACACCAACACTCACTAACACACACACTAACACCCAGAGTAACACACATACACTAACACAGACAATGACATACACACACTAACACACATACACTATCACACACAAACACACACACTTACACACACTAACACACACAAAAAAACACACTAACAGACACACACTAACAGAGGCACTAACACACACATTATCACACACACTAACACACAAACTATCACACAGACTAACACACTATCAAACACACTAACACACACACTATTACACACACTAACACACACACTATCAAACACACTAACACACACACTGACACACACATTAACACACAAACTATCACACACACTAACACATACATTAAAACATACACAATATCAGAAACACTAACACACACACTAACACACAAAAATACACACACTAACACACACTAACAGAGACACCAACACACACTAACACACACAATAACACACACACACACTAACACACATACAGTACACACACACTTACACACACAAACTATTACACACACAAACATGCTATCACACAAACTAACACACACACCAACACTCACTAACACACACACTAACACTCACAGTCACACACATACACTAACACAGACAATGACATGCACACACTAACAGACACACACTAACAGAGACACTAACACACACATCACACACACTAACACACAAACTATCACACAGACTAACGCACTATCAAACACACTAACACACACAATATTACACACACTAACACACACACTATCACACACACTAACACACACACGAACACACATGAACACACACACTATCAGACACACTAACACACACACTATCAAACACACTAACACACACACAAACACACATGAACACACACACAAACACACACAAACACACACACACTATCAAACACACTAACACACACACTATTACACACACTAACACACACACTATTACACACACTAACACACACACTATCAAACACACTAACACACACACTATCAAACACACTAACACACACACTATCAAACACACTGACACACAGTATCACACATACTAAAACACACACTAACACACACACTATCAAACACACTAACACACAGTATCACAAACACTAACACACATACACTATCACACACACACTAACACTCACACACTATCACTAACACACACACTATCACACACACTAACACACACAGACTAACAAACACACTAACACACACACTATCACACACACTAACAAACACACCAACACAAACACTATCACACACACTAACACACACTCACTAACAAACACACTAACACACACACTATCACACACACAAACACATGCTATCACACAAACTAA
>CM035793.1:5939215-5957380 GCA_020466265.1 Siphamia tubifer
TAGTGACTAAATATTGTCATTAATGAACCTTTATCATGTGACAAAAACCAGAACAAACTAGAAGTAAATGTGGGTCTAGTGACGATAACTATAATTAAATATATAATGCAGTTATAGATGAACAATAAAAACACACAAAATGTGGATTAAAAAATAAAAAACATTCCTAAAATGTCTCTAATTTTATTATTGTTATTTTAATTATTTTAGCTGTGTCCTTATTTATGTATGTATTTATTTATTGTTGCTGTCACTCACCAGGAAGTGGTCAAATGATGTCCCCACTAATGTCCACATCATTATTACTGCCATGTCATAGACAATAGGACAAATCCGGTCAATGTGTGAAAGGGGGCGGGGTTTGTTGTGTCTGACACACAACAAACATAAACAATAAAAAAAAACAGCATCATGGATAAAAGTGTGATGATGGAAAATGACATTATCTGTGGAAACATGTTACAGGAAACAAGTGGAAATGAACAAACTATGTTTGTTTGTTTTTCTTAAATGGTTAAAAGTCCATTTCTTTCATCTTCCTTCCATCAGATAAATGGATCTGAAGTGTGTGCAGTTGAAATTACAACGTTCAAATGATCACAGATACAATATGTTTTATTACTGTTCTACAGCAGGTGATTTTATTTTGGAATTGCAAACATGTTACAGTTAAATGATCAATATGTGAGTGGAGTCGTCATGGCAACCAGAAAACATGGATGAGATGAGAATAGAATAGAATAAAATAAAATAAAATAAAATAAAATAAAATAAAATAGAATAGAATAGAATAGAATAGAATAGAATAGAATATATATTTTATTCTATTCTATTGTATTCTATTCCATTCTATTATATTATATGGTATGAGCCATATAGGGGAGTATGGTATGAGCTGGGAGTTCTGTTGAGGTAATGAATGTGGGTGAATATGGGTGAACTGACAGAGAGGACAGGAAAGGATAGAACTTAAATAGGGTGAAGACATGAGGACAGGTGTGCAAGGGAACATGAGAACGTTATCGTTACAGACCCTTTACTAAAGAGCAGCACACACAGAAGACTGGACCAGGACCGGAAAAATGGGTTTGGTGCTAACCACAGCTGTTGGTACAGATGTGTATTAGCATGGAAGCTAACCACAGCTGTTGGTACAGATGTGTATTAGCATGGATGCTAACCACAGCTGTTGGTACAGATATGTATTAGCATGGAAGCTAACCACAGCTGTTGGTACAGATATGTATTAGCATGGAAGCTAACCACAGCTGTTGGTACAGATGTGTATTAGCATGGACGCTAACCACAGCTGTTGGTACAGATGTGTATTAGCATGGAAGCTAACCACAGCTGTTGGTACAGATATGTATTAGCATGGATGCTAACCACAGCTGTTGGTACAGATGTGCACGGACCGTAGGTGAAAGCACCTGGTGACTTAAGAGAACATTCTAGGAGACAATCGTAGAATGAACAGTGTCCATAAGTCTTCAGGGTGGTACTGCAGATAGATACCGATGGTGGACAAGTACAGCCTGAGCCCCTGGAAGGATTTACTTCCAGGAAAATAATTGTCTGTTTGACAATTGTAGTATTGCATTCAATACTAGAGTTAAAATAATGTATTTTTCTGTAATATATATTTTTTTTACCCTTTTTGATTCTTGTTGAATGGCTTGGGGAGGCTAAGCTCCACCCTTCTACTTCCCCTCCATGGCTTAGGTCGCAAAAAATGAATGGGAGTGAATGGAGCGAGTCAAGTTAAATTCTGCTTCTGTTTGACAAGTGTTCTGAAATTCACATATGATAGAGATGAATAATAAATATCTGATGTGCCGTAGGCATTGGTTTATTTGCTGATTGTTTAGTTAGTTAGTGGTTTATTTAGTTAGATGTTTGTTTAGTTAGTTGTTTAGTTCAGGGGTTCTCAAACTTTTTTGGCCCAGGTCCCCCTTGGAGGGGTGAAATTTTTCCATGTCCCCCCTCATCCTCGCGATACTGAAAATGATAAAAAAACCACTTCAACAATGATTATAATGAAACAATGATAACCTTTTTTAATAGTGCTTTTGTGCAAACCAGCGACATTTTCAGGTATTATAATATAAATGAGCACTTCAGAAACAACAATTTTAAATAATTTTAAAATAATAAACGGAACAAAAGACACACAAAACCGTGTGTGTGTGTGTGTGTATGTGTGTGTGTGTGTGTGACAGACAGACAGACAGACAGACAGAGACTTAATGAGAGGGATGAGCTTGTCAAACTCAATATAACTATCAATGTACTTTCTCTTTTTAGGGTTAGGGCGTTTGTTTTTGTCATTGTCATTTTCATTGTAATTTCTTTTACCACTTCTTGAGGAACTTGGCGGACACAAAAATCGATCCATGTTCGCTGCAGGGTGGCTAAAAATAGCCTGTGACTCGCTCCGTCTCAATTTAGTCAAGCTGGCGTCAAACAGCGCTGTTACTTCCGCCCGCTAGCTACAAAATAAAACTTCCGCATTTCAAAATAAAACAGCAAAAAAACAAAAAACAAAACCGTGAATAATTTCGTGTACCCCCTGGACATGTGCCACGTCCCCCTAGGGGTCCGCGGACCCCAGTTTGACAACCGTGGGTTTAGTTATCTGGTAATGAGCAGATGTAGGTCAGAGGTTGATGAGTTTTTCCAGTGTTGTGTCAATGGATGAGTCAGTCGTGTGCATTAGTGCAGATATAACTACAGCACCATCCTGCATCAATAAAACTGTCACCTACAGCCTGTTGCCATGGAGACAGAAATGGAGGGAAGAAGGACAATATAGAGGCTTCAGCCAAACCAATGGTTACCTTACCTTGTCTTATCTTATCTCAGGCTGGTTTGAACAGTCAACAGCGGCTGGTGTTGGTGTGAAATGGAGCCTTCGCCGGCTGTGGTCACGACACTGGTTGCTGTAGTAACAGAGCATCTGTTCAGGAAGTAGTGTGTGTGTGGGACAGGCTGCGTCTGTTTGTGTTGTTTGTTCTTTAGACACAGATACAGTATAACATCAGAGTTATAAACCAATTAAATACGTGAAGCAGACATTGGTAGTATTGGTCTGTGGGCGGAGTCACATGACCTGTCACTTCTACTGAGTCACTGTGACTGAACCAAAGAATAGGTGACGATGAGGAAGACAAAGGTGAAGTGAGCCAGGTGTGACTGCATGTGCACTCTAACATTTAAATTCTATTCTATACCTGTTACTGAACAATAAATACTTCGGTTTATGGTTTCATATTATTAACAAATATTATTTATATTAGGGTTGTCAATCCATTCAAATATTTAATCGCAAGATGATCGTAGTTAATTGCAAATTAATCTCATATTGTAAAACTTATCAATATGACAATAGACAAATATTTGCTTTATGTAAAAACATGTTTATTTATTACTACAATAACAAATACTCTCAGTTCCAGTAACTAACATATGTAAAGAATGAACCTCAATGAACTGCAAAGACATTAGCATCACATTCAAAACACAAACACAAAATAACTTAGAATGTGTTCTAGTGTTCTAGTGTTCTAGGGTTCTAGTGTTCTAGTGTTCTAGTGTTCTAGGGTTCTAGTGTTCTAGTGTTCTAGGGTTCTAGTGTTCTAGGGTTCTAGTGTTCTAGGGTTCTAGTGTTCTAGGGTTCTAGGGTTCTAGGGTTCTAGTGTTCTAGTGTTCTAGGGTTCTAGTGTTCTAGTGTTCTAGGGTTCTAGTGTTCTAGGGTTCTAGTGTTCTAGGGTTCTAGGGTTCTAGTGTTCTAGGGTTCTAGTGTTCTAGGGTTCTAGGGTTCTAGTGTTCTAGGGTTCTAGGGTTCTAGTGTTCTAGGGTTCTAGTGTTCTAGGGTTCTAGTGTTCTAGGGTTCTAGTGTTCTAGGGTTCTAGGGTTCAAGTGTTCTAGGGTTCTAGTGTTCTAGGGTTCTAAGGTTCTAGTGTTCTAGTGTTCTAGGGTTCTAGTGTTCTAGGGTTCTAGTGTTCTAGTGTTCTAGGGTTCTAGTGTTCTAGTATTCTAGTGTTCTAGGGTTCTAGTGTCTAGGGTTCTAGTGTTCTAGGGTTCTAGGGTTCTAGGGTTCTAGTGTTCTAGGGTTCTAGTGTTCTAGTGTTCTAGGGTTCTAGTGTTCTAGTGTTCTAGGGTTCTAGGGTTCTAGTGTTCTAGGGTTCTAGTGTTCTAGGGTTCTAGTGTTCTAGGGTTCTAGTGTTCTAGGGTTCTAGGGTTCTAGTGTTCTAGTGTTCTAATGTTCTAGTGTTCTAGGGTTCTAGGGTTCTACAGTTCTAGTGTTCTAGTGTTCTAATGTTCTAGTGTTCTAGGGTTCTAGTGTTCTAGTCCAGTGATAGTACAGTCAGTCTAAACAGCTGTTTTGTTCTATTCAGGCTCAACAGCCCAGCCTCCATTTTTGCTCTTTTTTAACACAACAAATTATTACCGTTATCAAATGGGCTGTTGGAGACAAAACACCGAAGCTACTGGAGGAAATGTATGTTCACATAGGCACGCCTTCCCTTTATTATATCACGTGTTACAGAGCACGTTCTAGCATTTGTTGTGGAATGCTATCAAAGCGTTACAGGAGGCGTTCTGTTGCGCGCAATGGCATGTGATCTAGCACATGTTCCATAACGTGTGCCAGAACACGTCCTGCAACGCGTGATATAATAAAGGGAACGTGTGCCTATGTGAACGCTTTGGCTTGCCATAGCCTTGCCATGGTGGTCAGCGTGCTGAATTTGATTTGATTCGATTCATTTGAACATTAAAAATAATAATAATAATAATAATAATAATAATAATGAAAAAGGAAACATACAGTAAAAAACAACCAAGCATGTTCAAAAGTGGGTGGAAGTTAACACTTATAAAAACCCACCCCTCTTACTGTATCAACTTTTCAAACAAAAATCCCCTTCCTCCAAAAAAAAAAGTACATTACATTTGTTAACTATTTCTGATACAAACACACACACACTCACACATACGTACATACAAAATGAAAATCACATCCAAGAATAAATACAGAACCAGCAACAACATTCAATAATAATAATAATAACAATAATGATAATGTATTTGTGGAAAGTGAAAAAAATAAACCAAAGAATGAAAAGGAATGAAACAAGCTGTCACTAATAACTCAACTGAGCCACAGCTTTAACCTTTGACCCTAACGACCCACTCTACCAACTGAGCCACAGCTTTAACCTTTGACCCTAACGACCCACTCTACCAACTGAGCCACAGCTTTAACCTTTGACCCTAACGACCCACTCTACCAACTGAGCCACAGCTTTAACCTTTGACCCTAACAACCCACTCTACCAACTGAGCCACAGCTTTAACCTTTGACCCTAACGACCCACTCTACCAACTGAACCACAGCTTAAACCTTTGACCCTAATGACCCACTGTACCATCTGAACCACAGCTTTAGCCACAGTCAGTTTTGTCTTAAACTGATGTAGACTGTGACACTGTTTAAGCTCCTCCCCCAAACTGTTCCACAGTTTTACCCACAAAATGAAATACAAAATTATTTCCTGTGTGAACGTATTGTATTTATTTTTAAATGATCTTTCCCTCTCAGCTGATACTCCCCATCACCATCCCTAAATAGTATTTGTATGTTTTGTGATAAATTATTGTTTCCATCTTTGTACATAATTTGTGTTTTCTGGAATTTTACAAAGTCTGTGAATTTGAGTAGTTATATAGTTAACTTATACAGTTATTGTCCCAGATTTCTACACAGTCAGTGAAATATGTTTAGACTAAGGAGTGCAGTGGTATATAATCCACAACCGGTTTTAATTTTCTTATAACTGAAATGCTTGGTGATATTTTGATCTGTACATGTTTAATGTGTGATTTACAACAATTCTTACTCTAAGAAATGTATTGTCATGAACCCTGTCTATCTCCACTCCATCTATCTGCACTTGGTCATTAATTCCACAGGTCCCAAACAACATCATTTTAGTTTTACCTAAGTTTAATGATCATTTATTTCTTTCAAACCACATTTTCAGTTTTCTCATTTCTTCAGTAACTACCCCCAGTAATTCTTTTAAACTTTCCCCAGAACAGAAAATATTTGTGTCATCAGCAAATAACACCATTTTAAATATCTCTGACACCTTACAAATATCATTAATATACAAAATGAATCATTTAGCACCCAACACTGACCCCTGGGGGACACCACAGACATCTTTACAAACTGCTGTCTCTGTAGTAGATGACTTTGTAATCAGTTCAGTGCTGTACCTCTGAAACCATATTTTTCTAATTTTGTTACTAATATATCGTGCTTGATTGTGTCAAAGGCATCACTATTCCTCTCTCGGGTTACATGCTCTGTTTTCATAACAGTTAGAACCCGCGACTAAACTCCCCTCTGTTGATCAACATAATGCGCCGTGACGCAGAGATAACTGTGACACTCAGTGAGGTCCAGTAGTCTCCAGTCAGCACCGCTGTCCTAGTCTGTTCGCAGCATCGACGTTGGCGCATTGCTTCTGGTTTTCCAAGCTACGGAAATGCCCGAGCTTCAAATGCCACTGCATTAACCGCGTGTTAAAAACATTTAGTGCCATAAAACGGACTTCGCGTTTATGCATTAACTTTGACAGCCTTAATATATATATGTATGACAGCCTATATATATATATATATATATATATATATATATATATATATATATATATATATATATATATATATATATATATATATATATATATATATATATATATATATATATATATATATATATATACACAGTATATATATTGAAAACTTGCTCAGGAGTAAATAACAGTTGTGTGATGTCGAAACAAACGCTCAAACAGATTAGTGGTCGACATACATTTGACTGTCATCCTTCTGTAAGTGAAGTAATTAAATCCTATTAATAAGTACAAATAAAAATAAAATAACAGTAAATTAATTAATTAAAAAAATTAAATATAATAATAAATTAACTATAATAATTAATAACTATAATATACATATAATATACGACTTAAAAATAACAAGTTAATGAAATGAATTAAAAAATTATAGAATACATTTTAATAAATACCAAAAGTTAAAATAACACACACACACTGTGATGTGGATGCTCAGACAGAATAAAGTGTGCAGCTCTAGATCTGGCCTTCCCCACTGGGAGAAGGAGGGGTAAAGACAGGGGGAGGGGTAAAGACATCTGTATATTTCATCGTTTGTTTTCTTTCTCTAAAGTTTTATGAAATCACCTGGTTGTGATTTATACAATAAATAATAAAATATAACCAAATAAACAAATACATGCAATAATATATATATATATATATATATATATATATATATATATATATATATATATATATATATATATATATATATATATATATATATATATATATATATATATATATATATATATATATTTGTTGTTGTTTTGGGTGGTGTGGGTTGCTCCTGTCATCTGGTTTGTCCTGTGGTGCTCTGTATCCGATGATTGGTTGTCAGAGGCCGTGCCCCTCTGTGGTGGCCCCACCCCGTTGCAGTGTGTGTTGATGTTGTGCGACCTCATTGTGATATTGTTGGCGTGAAGGGCGGCGGATCACATGACCCTCCTGCTCGACAGTACTCCAACCCATCTCACATAACGACTGGAGGCAAGTCAGCACTGGAGGGTGAGGGGGGGGCACAGGGACAGGGGGGTTGGACTGTTCTGGTTCGAACCCACTTTAGCTCAGACGGGTCTGACGGACGAACTGTACTAGCCTGAATTTGTCTCTGTGTCCCCCCACCTCCCCAGCCCCTTCCCTGCAATGATTGAATTTGTCTAAACCAATAAAGAGGCGGAGCTAAAGCTGTGTGTGTTTGGATTGGCTCCTGAGGCAACCGTATCCATGACGACACCAACTCTAATTCTCACCTGATTGGATTAATAAGGTTTATTTATATAGTACAGTTCATCCACACCCACAGGGTGTTCACAGGGACGTACGCTCGCAGAGCCATACATCCACAGGGACCTACATGGGATTCCAATATGACATACCTGTGATTTCACATTATTATAACAAATAAAACCCCATTCATTCTTAATGGGACCCACTAAAAAATTTTTCTTTTTTTCCAACACTCCTGCTTCTCCATACTTTGTGGCACAGACTTCATTTAAACTTTCAAACGCAGTCATTTTTGTCGTCTCTTTAGGATGTGATTGTCATGAGCGTGTGATTTACGGTTGTCGATAGAGAACTCAGTAAATCCACCCTGAAAAGACCAAAATCTGACTTTTTATCAGTGGGTGATGTCATCGCTAGAGCACGAGAGAAGAAAAAATTAAGCTGAAAAATGTCTCAATAACTCGTCCTCACGGCAAAACCATAAATAGTAGACAAACAATCTTTTCCACAAATGTTGCCAAACCAGGGTTTGAAGATCTAGCTCTTTTTAAAGTGAAATGACAGGAACCTGTTTGGGACATCGACCCCGACCCCAGCTGCCTGCCCCGAATCCGGAACAGATATCGACTTCGAGACCCGCCGCCAGCCCCGACCTTGGACCAGAACCGGCTCGGATCCAGCCTTGCCCTCAGGCGAGAAGAGATCTACTGACCTCAGTCAGTATTGTTCCTTCAGAACCCTGAAAGACTTTAAAGGGGACATAACATCTCTCTGCTGTATTGTGTATTTGAACAGTCTGTTAATAAATAACTGCTTGGACTCTTATACGTGTCTCCTGTTCTGCACTTGGGTTCCCTGTGGTCCGTCACAGTATAATCTGGCCACCATGAACCCAGCAGAACTAGAGGCTTTATTAGAAGCAGTTCGCGGCCAGGGTGAAGTGACACCTCAGCACAGCGAGGCTCTGAACGTTCTGCCTATCGGCATGAAGGAGCTCGGATCTCCCATGTCGGAGATGCGGGCCCAGCTAAGTTCCATGGACATTCGGCTCTCACCTCAGACTCCGCCAGCTGGGATCACTGCAGTTCCGCCTCCTGTCATAACAGCCATCACATCCGCTCTGGTGGCAACCTCGTCGGTCTACAGTTCCCCCCCCGGGAGCCTCACATGCCCACCCCAGTATCATGGTGACCTGGGTCTATGCGATCAGTTTCTCCACCAATGTTCCCTGGTTTTCAGTCAACAACCACTCAGTTATGCTACCAGTGAGGCCAAGTCTGCAGCAGCATGGGCTCTGGCAGTTTCTACCCAGCATCCAGAGTTTCAGACGAACTATGATCGATTAGTGAATGAGATGTTATTGGTTTTCGATCATCCGGTTAGGGACAGAGAGACAGAGACCAAGCGGTTGTCCTTAAAGCAGGGAAACTCTCCAGTAGCACAGTATGCCATCACTTTTCGCATCGCAGCTGCTGAATGTGGATGGGAGGATAAGGCTCTCAGTGCTCTGTTCCATAGGAGCCTTAATTCTGAGCTGAAGGATGAGCTAGCACTGCGGGATGACCCCACCTCACTTGAGGAATTAATTCGGTTAACGATTATTTTGGACAATCATTTGAGAGAAAGAAGAAGAGAAAGGGGAGAACCAAGCAGTTCATTCAGGGATTCACATGCTTCATCCCGCAGTCTCCGTACGATGGAAGAGGAACCCAGGCAGATGGGCCGAACCAGGTTATCTCTGCAGGAATGGGAACGACGTCGTAGAGAGAACCTGTGTCTTTATTGCGGGGGCTCTGGACATTACATTCAGGGCTGTCCGTTAAAAGAACAGGCTCAGCATTAAGAGGGGGCATCTTGCTGAGCCATTCCACTTCCTCTGCTCCCACTCCCCGACCCTTGTTCCATGTTCAACTCCGACCAAAGGGTGAATCCATCACCCTTTCCGCTTTCATTGATTCTGGGGCTGACAGTAATCTTATGGACAAAGAGCTGGTCAAACAGCTTGGGTTATCTGTCAGTGCCCTCAAAGAACCAGTAATTGCCCATGCATTGGATGGCCACCTCTTGGCAAGCATCACCCATTAGACTGAGCTGGTGCCAATGATTACTGCTGGTAATCACTTCGAAACTGTTAAATTTTTTGTTCTGAACTCACCTGATCTTCCTGTGATTCTGGATACCCATGGCTCCGCCGGCATAACCCGCATTTGGATTGGCAGACAGGGTCAGTTGGGGAAAGAGTTGCCAATCCATTTGTCTCCAGCAGAGGGAGCTCGTTCCTAGATCTGCACCTTCGGCAACACCTCAGGGCCTGAACAATGTCCCTACTGTTTACTTGGACTACCGGGAGGTATTCAGCAAAGCCAAGGCGACATCATTACCTCCTCACCGGGACCATGACTGCTGCATTGATCTCCTGCCAGGTACCTCCCCTCCTAAAGGGAGATTATATTCTCTTTCCGCTTCTGAACGTAAAGCTATGGATTCATAGCCGGATTTTTCTTCGTTGACAAGAAAGTTAAGACTCTTCGACCTTGTATAGACTACAGGGGGTTAAATGACATTACTGTCAAAAACAGGTACCCCTTGCCACTCATCTCCTCAGCCTTCAAACTTCTTCAAGGCGCCACCATCTTCACCAAACTGGACCTGCGGAATGCTTACCATCTGGTACGCATCCGAGACGGAGATGAGTGGAAAACCGCATTTAACACACTTTCAGGACACTACGAATATTTAGTCATGCCTTTTGGGCTTACTAACGCTCCTGCAGTTTTTCAGAACCTCATTAACGAAGTATTAAGGGATATGTTAAACCAGTTTGTGTTCTTATACCTCGATGATATTCTGATTTTTTCTCGTTCTGAACAGGAGCACGTTCACCATGTTCAGCAGGTTCTCCAGAGGCTTCTCGAGAACTCCTTGTACGTCAAGGCAGAGAAGTGTGAGTTTCATGTCCCCACGGTCTCCTTCCTAGGATACATTGTGGGCCAGGACCAGCTCCAAATGGACCCCACTAAGGTAGCTGCGGTAACCGACTGGCCTGCTCCCGAGACTCGCAAGCAGCTCCAACGGTTCCTGGGGTTTGCAAATTTCTACCGAAGGTTCATTCGAGGTTATAGCACTATTGCTGCTCCCCTTAGTGCTTTAACTTCTTCCAAGGTTCCTTTTCGGTGGAACCGAGATGCAGATCAGGCTTTCCTTAAATTAAAGAGCCTTTTCAGTCCCGCCCCTATACTCCAATTTCCCGATCCGGTCAGACAGTTTGTGGTGGAGGTCGATGCTTCCAGTGTGGGAGTAGGGGCAGTACTTTCCCAGAGAAATTGTTCGGACAATATGATGCATCCTTGTGCCTTTTTTTCTTAACGTTTATCCCCTGCATAGAGAAATTACGACATTGGGAATCGTGAACTACTGGCGGTCAAGCTGGCTTTCGAGGAGTGGAGACACTGGCTGGAGGGCGCTAGGGAACCATTTGTGGTATGGACTGATCATAAGAACCTGGAATACCTAAGAACCGCCAAGAGGCTCAACTCCAGGCAAGCACATTGGTCTTTATTTTTTAATCGCTTTGATTTTTGCCTCTCCTACCGCCCAGGGTCTCGCAACATAAAGCCTGACGCTCTATCCCAACAGTTCCACTCCTCTGAGGAGGAAGAGGGAGATCCTGAACCCATCCTTCCCAAGGCATCCAGAGTCGCAGTCATAAGACGGGATGTAGAAGAAAGAATTAAGACTGCGTTGGAGAATGAACCTGGGCCCAGTAACTGCCCTGTCTCTCACCTGTTTGTGGCTCTCTCCTTCAGAAGCGAACTTCTGCAGTGGCTCCATGGGTCGAATCTGACCTGTCATCCAGGGATCAACAGAACTCTTGAGGTGGTCAAGAGGAGGTTTTGGTGGCCCTCCTTAAAAGAGGATGTCACCGCCTATGTTAATGCTTGTCCTGTGTGTTCACAGAATAAAAGTTCCAGAAACGTGCCTGCAGGTCATCTCCGGCCTCTACCTGTGCCCCATCGCCCCTGGTCCCATATCTCTCTCGACTTTGTTACAGGTTTGCCCCCTTCGGATGGCAACACCGTTATTCTTACGATTGTCGATAGATTCAGTAAGATGGCTCATTTTGTTCCCCTGCCCAAACTTCCTTCAGCCAAGGAAACTGCACAAATCGTGTTACAGCATGTGTTTAGGATACATGGACTTCCCTCAGATATTGTATCGGATCGGGGCCCACAGTTCACTTCCTCCTTCTGGAGGGAGTTCTGTCATCTAATTGGGGCTTCTGTGAGTCTTTCCTCAGGTTTCCACCCTCAGACCAATGGGCAGTCTGAAAGAGCCAACCAGGAACTGGAGTCTCTTCTTCGGTGCATGACATCTAAGGATCCTGGACAGTGGTCCAAGCAACTATTATGGGTAGAATACGCACACAACACTCTAGTCAACTCGTCTACAGGTTTGACCCCGTTTGAGGTGGGTATTGGATACTTACCCCCTCTGTTCCCCGACACTGAGATCAACTCTAGTTCCCCCTCAGTGGATTCTTTTTTAAAGAAGTGTAGGAGAATCTGGAGAAGCGCTCGTGCCTCCTTGCTTCACTCAGTCAAGAGACAGACGCTGTATGCGAAGAAGAAGAGGTCTCTAGGGCCTACATACAAGGTGGGCCAAAGGGTTTGGCTGTCCACCAAAGATCCCCCATTAAGAGTCGAATCTAGAAAACTCTCCCAAATTTATTGGCCCTTTTGCTATAGAGAAGATAATCAACCCCGTGGCTGTTAAATTATCCCTTCCCCGTTCCATGAAGATTCATCCATCCTTCCACATTTCAAGATTGAAACCAGTCACTAAGAGTCCGTTAATGGGTCCTTCTCAGTCTCCACCTCTCCCCAGGATGATCGATGGCGCACCCGCATATACGTTCCGGAAATTGCTCCGTTCCAGACGTTGGGGGAGAGGACTACAATACCTGGTAGACTGCGATGGTTACAGCCCGGAGGAGAGGACCTGGGTTCCTGCTCGACAGATCCTAGACAAGGGTCTCATCACTAAGTTTCACGCTTCCCACCCAGAGCAACCTTCCAACTCCAGACGCCAGAAAGTACCTCCTGTGGTCAATTCTACCCGTTCATCAAATGAGGAGGAGGAGACGGAGATGACCATGGATGAAGAGGAGGAGGATATGACGGATCATGCTGATCATGAAGATATGAACTGGGATGACTTGGAAGAAGATGATTGTGACATGAATTCTGATTTCTACAAAGAATACTAAGCCTCCTCCAGGTCCCCCACCACCCTCCCGTGTCTTTTTTTTTTTTTTTTTTTTTTTGTGTGGAACATCTGGAGACGTTCCTTGGGGGGGGGTTCTGTCATATTCTGTATCTTTGAGCTTTCTGTTTCCTCTTTGTCTGTGTGTTTTCTCTGCCTCTGTGTCTCTGCTCTGTGTTTCACCTTTCACCCTGTTCTGTTTCCCTGGCTAATTATTAGATGCGACTCACCTGGTGAGCTCAGCTGAACTCATCAGGTGAGGAGTATATAATACTGCATTCAGACCTGAGTCAGTTGCCAGATTATCATGATCCCTTCCTCTGATTCTCCAGCAAACTCTCTGATCTATGTTCCGTGTACCAGACCTGTTTCCGTCCGACCTCTGTTTTCTGCCTGTGTATTCTGCCTGTTTCTGTTGGTACTGAACCTGGACCGGATTCCGCTACACCCCTCGCCGCCTGCCCTGACCTTGGACCGTACATCGACCCCGACCCCAGCTGCCTGCCCCGACCCCGTAACGGACATCGACTTCGAGACCCGCCGCCAGCCCCGGCCTTGGACCAGAACTGGCTCGGATCCAGCCTCGCCCTCAGGCGAGAAGAGATCTGCTGACCTCAGTCGGTATTGTTCCTTCAGAACCCTGAAAGACTTTAAAAGGGACATAACCTCTCTCTGCTGTATTGTGTATTTGAACAGTCTGTTAATAAATAACTGCTTGGACTTTTATAAGTGTCTCCTGTTCTGCACTTAGGTTCCCTGCGGTCCGTCACACATGGTTTAACATTCAGACAGACTTTACTGCAGTCAGCTCTGTGTGTGTGTTTGTGTGTGTGTGTGGAACTACAGGCTGGTTTCCATGGCAACAGGGAAAGTCCCTGAATCACAGAGAATGGGAGGAGCACCAATGATGGGGTTAGTTTTAGAACTCAGTCAGGTCTGACTCCTGTTGTTTCCCGTCAGCCCAAACAGGTGACCTGTTACCTCCTGTTCTCCATGTCCACTGCTGTCATCGGATCGTTGCAGTTCGGATACAACACTGGAGTCATCAATGCACCGGAGCAGGTACCGTCACTGACTAACAACTGAGAATCCCCTGACTAATACCTGAAACGTCCCTGACTAACACCTGAAAGGTCCCTGACTAAAACCTGAAAATCCCCTGACTAATACCTGAAACGTCCCTGACTAACACCTGAAAGGCCCCTGACTAACACCTGAAAATCCCCTGACTAACACCTGAAACGTCCCTGACGAACACCCTGAAACGTCCCTGACGAACACCTGAAACGTCCCTGATGAACACCTTAAAAGGCCCCTAACTAATACCTGAAACGTCCCTGACTAACACCCGAAAGGGCCATGACTAACACCTGAAAATCCCCTGACTAACGCCTGAAATGCCCCTGACTAACACCTGAAACGCCCCTGACTAACACCTGAAACGCCCCTGACTAACACCTGAAACGTACCTGACTAACACCTGAAACGTCCCTGACTAACACCTGAAAGGCCTTTAACTAACACCTGAAAATCCCCTGACTAACACCTGAAACGCCCCTGACTAACACCTGAAACGCCCCTGACTAACACCTGAAACGTACCTGACTAACACCTGAAACGTCCCTGACTAACACCTGAAAGGCCTTTAACTAACACCTGAAAATCCCCTGACTAACACCTGAAAGGCCCCTGACTAACACCTTAAAGGGCCCTGACTAACACCTGATAATCCCCTGACTAACACCTGAAAGGCCCCTGACCAACACCTGAAAATCCCATGCCTAAGACCTGAAAGGGCCCTGACTAACACCTGAAAATCCCCTGACTAACACCTGAAAGGCCCCTGACTAACACCGAAACGCCCCTGGCTAACACCTGAAAGGCCCCTGACTAACACCTAAACGCCCCTGACTAACACCTGAAGGGCCCTGACTAACACCTGAAAGGCCCCTGACTAACACCTTAACGCCCCTGACTAACACCTGAAACGTACCTGACTAACACCTGAAACGTCCCTGACTAACACTTGAAAGGGCAATGACTAACACCTGAAAATCCCCCGATTAACACCTGAAAGGGCCATGACTAACACCTGAAAGGCCTTTAACTAACACCTGAAAATCCCCTGACTAACACCTGAAATTCCCCTGACTAACATCTAAATGCCCCTGACTAACACCTGAAAGGCCCCTGACTAACACCTAAACGTCCCTGACTAACACCTGAAAGGCCCCTGACTAACACCTGAAATGTCCCCGACTAACACCTGAAACGTACCTGACTAACACCTGAAACGTCCCTGACTAACACCTGAAAGGCCTTTAACTAACACCTGAAAATCCCCTGACTAACACCTGAAACGCCCCTGACTAACACCTGAAACGCCCCTGACTAACACCTGAAACGTACCTGACTAACACCTGAAACGTCCCTGACTAACACCTGAAAGGCCTTTAACTAACACCTGAAAATCCCCTGACTAACACCTGAAAGGCCCCTGACTAACACCTTAAAGGGCCCTGACTAACACCTGATAATCCCCTGACTAACACCTGAAAGGCCCCTGACCAACACCTGAAAATCCCATGCCTAACACCTGAAAGGGCCCTGACTAACACCTGAAAATCCCCTGACTAACACCTGAAAGGCCCCTGACTAACACCGAAACGCCCCTGGCTAACACCTGAAAGGCCCCTGACTAACACCTAAACGCCCCTGACTAACACCTGAAGGGCCCTGACTAACACCTGAAAGGCCCCTGACTAACACCTTAACGCCCCTGACTAACACCTGAAACGTACCTGACTAACACCTGAAACGTCCCTGACTAACACTTGAAAGGGCAATGACTAACACCTGAAAATCCCCCGATTAACACCTGAAAGGGCCATGACTAACACCTGAAAGGCCTTTAACTAACACCTGAAAATCCCCTGACTAACACCTGAAATTCCCCTGACTAACATCTAAATGCCCCTGACTAACACCTGAAAGGCCCCTGACTAACACCTAAACGTCCCTGACTAACACCTGAAAGGCCCCTGACTAACACCTGAAATGTCCCCGACTAACACCTGAAATGTCCCCGACTAACACCTGAAAGGCCCTTGACTAACACCTGAAAGGCTCTTGACTAACACCTGAAATGCCCCTGGCTAACACCTGAAATGCCCCTGACTAACACCTAAAATGTCCTTGACTAACACCTGAAAATTCCCTGACTATTACCTGAACGGCCCTTGACGAACACCTAAAAGGGCCCTGACTAACACCTGAAAGGGCCCTGACTAACACCTGAAAGGCCCCTGACTAACACCTGAAAGGCCCTTATAACACCTGAAACGTCCTTGACTAACAGCTGAAAAGCCCCTGACTAACACCTGAAAGGCCCTTGATGAACACCTGAAAGGTCCCTGACTAACACCTGAATGGCCCTTGACTAACACCTGAAACGCCCCTGACTAACACCTGAAACGTACCTGACTAACACCTGAAACATCCCTGACTAACACCTGAAATGCCTTTGACTAACACCTGAAAATCCCTTGACTAACACCTGAAAGGCCCTTGACGTACACCCGAAAGGCTCCTGACTAACACCTAAACGCCCCTGACTAACACCTGAAAGGGCCCTGACTGACACCTGAAAGGCCCCTGACTGACACCTGAAAGGCCCTTATAACACCTGAAACGTCCTTGACTAACAGCTGAAAGGCCCCTGACTAACACCTGAAAGGCCCTTATAACACCTGAATAGTCCTTGACTAACACCTGAAATGTCCCCGACTAACACCTGAAAGGCCCTTGACTAACACCTGAAATGCCCCTGGCTAACACCTGAAATGCCCCTGACTAACACCTGAAATGTCCTTGACTAACACCTGAAAATTCCCTGACTATTACCTGAACGGCCCTTGACGAACACCTGAAAGGGCCCTGACTAACACCTGAAAGGGCCCTGACTAACACCTGAAAGGACCTTATAACACCTGAAACGTCCTTGACTAACACCTGAAATGCCCTTGACTAACACCTGAAATGTCCTTGACTAACACCTGAAAATTCCCTGACTATTACCTGAACGGCCCTTGACGAACACCTGAAAGGGCCCTGACTAACACCTGAAAGGCCCTTATAACACCTGAAACGTCCTTGACTAACAGCTGAAACATCCCTGACTAACACCTGAAAGGGCCTTGACTAACACCTGAAAATCCCTTGACTAACACCTGAAAGGCCCTTGACGAACACCCGAAAGGCTCCTGACTAACACCTAAAATGTCCTTGACTAACACCTGAAAATTCCCGGACTATTACCTGAACGGCCCTTGACGAACACCTAAAAGGGCCCTGACTAACACCTGAAAGGCCCCTGACTAACACCTGAAAGGCCCTTATAACACCTGAAACATCCTTGACTAACAGCTGAAAGGCCCCTGACTAACACCTGAATGGCCCTTGACTAACACCTGAATGGCCCTTGACTAACACCTGAAACGCCCCTGACTAACACCTGAATGGCCCTTGACTAACACCTGAAACGCCCCTGACTAACACCTGAAACGTACCTGACTAACACCTGAAACATCCCTGACTAACACCTGAAATGCCTTTGACTAACACCTGAAAATCCCTTGACTAACACCTGAAAGGCCCTTGACGAACACCCGAAAGGCTCCTGACTAACACCTAAACGCCCCTGACTAACACCTGAAAGGGCCCTGACTGACACCTGAAAGGCCCTTGGCTGACACCTGAAAGGCCCCTGACTGACACCTGAAAGGCCCTTATAACACCTGAAACGTCCTTGACTAACACCTGAATAGTCCTTGACTAACACCTGAAATGTCCCCGACTAACACCTGAAAGGCCCTTGACTAACACCTGAAAGGCCCTTGACTAACACCTGAAATGCCCCTGGCTAACACCTGAAATACCCCTGACTAACACCTGAAATGTCCTTGACTAACACCTGAAAATT
>CM035793.1:5957480-6004980 GCA_020466265.1 Siphamia tubifer
GACTAACACCTGAAAATTCCCTGACTATTACCTGAACGGCCCTTGACGAACACCTGAAAGGGCCCTGACTAACACCTGAAAGGCCCTTATAACACCTGAAACATCCCTGACTAACACCTGAAATGCCTTTGACTAACACCTGAAAATCCCTTGACTAACACCTGAAAGGCCCTTGACGAACACCCGAAAGGCTCCTGACTAACACCTAAACGCCCCTGACTAACACCTGAAAGGGCCTTGACTAACACCTGAAAGGCCCCTGACTGACACCTGAAAGGCCCTTATAACACCTGAAACGTCCTTGACTAACAGCTGAAAGGCCCCTGACTAACACCTGAAAGGCCCTTATAACACCTGAAACGTCCTTGACTAACACCTGAAATGTCCCCCGACTAACACCTGAAATGTCCGCGACTAACACCTGAAAGGCCCTTGACTAACACCTGAAAGGCCCTTGACTAACACCTGAAATGCCCCTGGCTAACACCTGAAATGCCCCTGACTAACACCTGAAATGTCCTTGACTAACACCTGAAAATTCCCTGACTATTACCTGAACGGCCCTTGACGAACACCTGAAAGGGCCCTGACTAACGCCTGAAAGGGCCCTGACTAACACCTGAAAGGCCCCTGACTAACACCTGAAAGGCCCTTATAACACCTGAAACGTCCTTGACTAACAGCTGAAACATCCCTGACTAACACCTGAAATGCCTTTGACTAACACCTGAAAATCCCTTGACTAACACCTGAAAGGCCCTTGACGAACACCCGAAAGGCTCCTGACTAACACCTAAACGCCCCTGACTAACACCTGAAAGGGCCTTGACTAACACCCGAAAGGCTCCTGACTAACACCTAAACGGCCCTGACTAACACCTGAAAGGGCCTTGACTAACACCTGAAAGGCCCCTGACTGACACCTGAAAGGCCCTTATAACACCTGAAACGTCCTTGACTAACAGCTGAAAGGCCCCTGACTAACACCTGAAATGTCTTTGACTAACACCTGAAAATTCCCTGACTATTACCTGAAAATCCCTTGACTAAACACCTGAAAGGCCCTTGACGAACACCCGAAAGGCTCCTGACTAACACCTAAACGGCCCTGACTAACACCTGAAAGGGCCTTGACTAACACCTGAAAGGCCCCTGACTGACACCTGAAAGGCCCTTATAACACCTGAAACGTCCTTGACTAACAGCTGAAAGGCCCCTGACTAACACCTGAAAGGCCCTTATAACACCTGAAACGTCCTTGACTAACACCTGAAATGTCCCCGACTAACACCTGAAAGGCCCTTGACTAACACCTGAAAGGCCCTTGACTAACACCTGAAAGGCCCTTGACTAACACCTGAAATGCCCCTGGCTAACACCTGAAATGCCCCTGGCTAACACCTGAAATGCCCCTGACTAACACCTGAAATGTCCTTGACTAACACCTGAAAATTCCCTGACTATTACCTGAACGGCCCTTGACTAACACCTGAAAGGGCCCTGACTAACACCTGAAAGGGCCCTGACTAACACCTGAAATGCCCCTGACTAACACCTGAAATGTCCTTGACTAACACCTGAAAATTCCCTGACTATTACCTGAACGGCCCTTGACGAACACCTGAAAGGGCCCTGACTAACACCTGAATGGCCCCTGACTAACACCTGAAAGGCCCTTATAACACCTGAAACGTCCTTGACTAACAGCTGAAAGGCCCCTGACTAACACCTGAAAGGGCCATGACTAACACTTGAAAATCCCCTGACTAACACCTGAAAGGCCCTTGACTAACACTTGAAAGGTCCCTGACTAACACCTGAAACATCCCTGACTAACACCTGAAAATCCCCTGACTAACACCTGAAAGGCCCCTGACCAACACCTGAAAATCCCATGCCTCACACCTAAAAGGGCCCTGACTAACACCTGAAAATCCCCTGACTAACACCTGAAAGGCCCCTGACTAACACCTGAAGGGCCCTGACTAACACCTGAAGGGCCCTGACTAACACCTGAAGGGCCCTGACGAACACCTGAAAGGCCCCTGACTAACACCTGAAAGGCTCCTGACTAACACCTAAACGCCCCTGACTAACACCTGAAGGGCCCTGACGAACACCTGAAAGGCCCCTGACTAACACCTGAAAGGCCCCTGACTAACACCTGAAAATCCCATGCCTAACACCTGAAAATCCCATGCCTAACACCTGAAAATCCCATGCCTAACACCTGAAAAGCCCCTGACTAACACCTGAAAATCCCATGCCTAACACTTAAACGCCCCTGACTAAGACTTCATCGTCACTCGCTCTGCCAACAGAGCCACCATGGTCCTGACCTTCATCTATTGTGTGTGTTTTCAGAAACTGCGTTCGTTCTTCAATGACACGTGGGTGGAGCGTTATGGGAATCCCATCAGTGCAGGCGTGTGCACGGTGGTCTGGAGTATTTCTGTGGCCATCTTCAGTGTTGGTGGCATGGTGGGGTCCTTCAGTGTGGGCGTCATGGCCAACAGGTTTGGCAGGTACGACCGTAGAGAGGGCGGAGCCTCTGTGCTGAGGGTGGGCCTTAGCGGCATGTGCTATGTCAAGTCGTAAACCCCTCCTCCCCCAGATGGCCCAGGTTTTTAAAACCTGTTTGACACAAAGGATGAAAGATTTTTTAAATTTCTTGTAATTCTACAGATGTTTATATTTTCAGTATTTTTATGATGGTTTAGTTTGGATCAAACTCATCACATCAAAACTGAAAATTATGTCTCAGTGGATCATTTAAAGTGCATGTTCTGCTCCTCCTGTTCCTCCTCTTCTCCTCCCTCTCATCCTCCTCCTCTTTTTCCTCCTCCTCCTCCCCTCCTCCTCCCCTCCCTCTCCTCCTCCTCCTCCTCCTCCTCTTTTTCCTCCTCGTCCCCTCGCCTCTTCCTCCTTCCCCCTCCTCCACTCTCCCTCGTGCGCCTCTTTTTCCTCTCCCTTCTCCTCCTCCTCCTCCTCACCCTCTTCCTCCTCCTCCTCCACTCTCCCTCATACTCCTCTTTTTCCTCTCCCTTCTCCTCCTCCTCACCTTCTTCCTCCTCCACTCTCCCTCGTGCTCCTCTTTTTCCCTCTCCCTTCTCCTCCTCCTCACCCTCTTCCTCCTCCTCCTCCTCCACTCTCCCTTCTCCTCCTCCTCCTCCTCCTCCTCACCCTCTTCCTCCTCCTCCTCCTCCTCCACTCTCCCTCGTGCTCCTCTTTTTCCTCTCCCTTCTCCTCCTCCTCACCCTCTTCCTCCTCCTCCTCTTCCACTCTCCCTCGTGCTCCTCTTTTTCCTCTCCCATCTCCTCCTCCTCACCCTCTTCCTCCTCCTCCTCCTCCACTCTCCCTCGTGCTCCTCTTTTTCCTCTCCCTTCTCCTCCTCTTCACCCTCTTCCTCGTCCTCCTCCTCCACTCTCCCTCGTGCTGCTCTTTTTCCTCTCCCTCCTCCTCCTCCTCCTCCTCCTCCGCCTCCTCCTCCTCCTCCACTCTCCCTCGTGCTCCTCTTTTTCCTCTCTCTCCTCCTCCTCCTCCTCGCAACCTTCTTCCTCCTCCACTCTCCCTCATGCTCCTCTTTTTCCTCTCCCTTCTCCTCTTCCTCCTCCTCCACTCTCCCTTGTGATCCTCTTTTTCCTCTCCCTCCTCCTCCTCCTCCTCCTCCTCCTCCTCCTCACCCTCCTCCTCCTCCACTCTCCCTCGTGCTCCTCTTTTTCCTCTCCCTTCTCCTCCTCCTCACCCTCTTCCTCCTCCTCCTCCACTCTCCCTCGTGCTCCTCTTTTTCCCCTCCCTTCTCCTCCTCCTCCTCCTCCACTCTCCCTCGTGCTCCTCTTTTTCCTCTCCCTTCTCCTTCTCCTCCTCCTCCTCCTCACCCTCTCTTCCTCCTCCTCCTCCTCCACTCTCCCTCGTGCTCCTCTTTTTTCCTCTCCCTTCTCCTCCTCCTCCTCCTCACCCTCTTCCTCCTCCTCCTCCACTCTCCCTCGTGCTCCTCTTTTTCCTCTCCCTTCTCCTCCTCCTCCTCCTCACCCTCTTCCTCCTCCTCCTCCTCCACTCTCCCTCGTGCTCCTCTTTTTCCTCTCCCTCCTCCTCCTCCTCCTCGCCACCCTCTTCCTCCCCCACTCTCCCTCGTGCTCCTCTTTTTCCTCTCCCTTCTCCTCCTCCTCACCCTCTTCCTCCTCCTCCTCCTCCACTCTCCCTCGTGCTCCTCTTTTTCCTCTCCCTTCTCCTCTTCCTCCTCCTCACCCTCTTCCTCCTCCTCCTCCTCAACTCTCCCTCGTGCTCCTCTTTTTCCTCTCCCTTCTCCTCCTCCTCACCCTCTTCCTCCTCTTCCTCCACTCTCCCTCGTGCTGCTTGTTTTCCTCCTCCTCCTCCTCCTCCACTCTCCCTCGTGCTCCTCTTTTTCCTCTCCCTCTCCCTCTCCCTCCTCCTCCTCCTCCTCGCCACCCTCATGCTCCTCTTTTTCCTCTCCCTTCTCCTCCTCCTCCTCCTCCTCCTCCTCACCCTCTTCCTCCTCCTCCTCCACTCTCCCTCATGCTCCTCTTTTTCCTCTCCCTTCTCCTCCTCCTCACCCTCTTCCTCCTCCTCCTCTTCCACTCTCCCTCGTGCTCCTCTTTTTCCTCACCCTCTTCCTCCTCCTCCTCCTCCTCCACTCTCCCTCGTGCTCCTCTTTTTGCTCTCCCTTCTCCTCCTCCTCACCCTCTTCCTCCTCCTCCTCCTCCTCCACTCTCCCTCGTGCTCCTGTTTTTCCTCTCCCTTCTCCTCCTCCTCACCCTCTTCCTCCTCCTCCTCCACTCTCCCTCGTGCTCCTCTTTTTCCCCCTCCCTTCTCCTCCTCCTCCTCCTCCACTCTCCCTCGTGCTCCTCTTTTTCCTCTCCCTTCTCCTCCTCCTCCTCTTCCTCACCCTCTTCCTCCTCCTCCTCCACTCTCCCTCGTGCTCCTCTTTTTCCTTTCCTTTCTCCTCCTCCTCCTCCTCACCCTCTTCCTCCTCCTCCTCCTCCACTCTCCCTCGTGCTCCTCTTTTTCCTCTCCCTTCTCCTCCTCCTCACCGTCTTCCTCCTCCTCCTCCTCCACTCTCCCTCGTGCTCCTCTTTTTCCTCTCCCTTCTCCTCCTCCTCACCCTCTTCCTCCTCCTCCTCCTCCACTCTCCCTCGTGCTCCTCTTTTTCCTCTCCCTTCTCCTCCTCCTCCTCCTCCTCACCCTCTTCCTCCTCCTCCTCCTCCACTCTCCCTTCTCCTCCTCCTCCTCCTCCTCCTCCACTCTCCCTCGTGCTCCTCACCCTCTTCCTTCTCCACTCTCCCTCGTGCTCCTCTTTTTCCTCTCCCTTCTCCTCCTCCTCACCCTCTTCCTCCTCCTCCTCCTCCTCCTCCACTCTCCCTCGTGCTCCTCTTTTTCCTCTCCCTTCTTCTCTTCCTCCTCCTCACCCTCTTCCTCCTCAACTCTCCCTCGTGCTCCTCTTTTTCCTCTCCCTTCTCCTCCTCCTCACCCTTCTCCTCCTCCTCACCCTCTTCCTCCTCTTCCTCCACTCTCCCTCGTGCTGCTCGTTTTCCTCTCCCTCCTCCTCCTCCTCCTCCACTCTCCCTCGTGCTCCTCTTTTTCCTCTCCCTCTCCCTCCTCCTCCTCCTCCTCGCCACCCTCTTCCTCCTCCACCCTCCCTCATGCTCCTCTTTTTCCTCTCCCTTCTCCTCCTCCTCACCCTCTTCCTCCTCCTCCTCCTCCACTCTCCCTCGTGCTCCTCTTTTTCCTCTCCCTTCTCCTCCTCCTCCACTCTCCCTCATGCTCCTCTTTTTCCTCTCCCTTCTCCTCCTCCTCACCCTTCTCCTCCTCCTCACCCTCTTCCTCATGCTCCTCTTTTTCCTCTCCCTCCTCCTCCTCCTCCTCGCCACCCTCTTCCTCCTCCACTCTCCACTCTCCCTCGTGCTCCTATTTTTCCTCTCCCTTCTCCTCCTCCTCACCCTCCTCCTCCTCCACTCTCCCTCGTGCTCCTCTTTTTGCTCTCCCTTCTCCTCCTCCTCACCCTCTTCCTCCTCCTCCTCCTCCTCCACTCTCCCTCGTGCTCCTGTTTTTCCTCTCCCTTCTCCTCCTCCTCACCCTCTTCCTCCTCCTCCTCCACTCTCCCTCGTGCTCCTCTTTTTCCCCTCCCTTCTCCTCCTCCTCCTCCTCCACTCTCCCTCGTGCTCCTCTTTTTCCTCTCCCTTCTCCTCCTCCTCCTCTTCCTCACCCTCTTCCTCCTCCTCCTCCACTCTCCCTCGTGCTCCTCTTTTTCCTTTCCTTTCTCCTCCTCCTCCTCCTCACCCTCTTCCTCCTCCTCCTCCACTCTCCCTCGTGCTCCTCTTTTTCCTCTCCCTTCTCCTCCTCCTCACCGTCTTCCTCCTCCTCCTCCTCCACTCTCCCTCGTGCTCCTCTTTTTCCTCTCCCTTCTCCTCCTCCTCACCCTCTTCCTCCTCCTCCTCCTCCACTCTCCCTCGTGCTCCTCTTTTTCCTCTCCCTTCTCCTCCTCCTCCTCCTCCTCACCCTCTTCCTCCTCCTCCTCCACTCTCCCTCGTGCTCCTCTTTTTCCTCTCCCTTCTTCTCTTCCTCCTCCTCACCCTCTTCCTCCTCCTCCTCCTCAACTCTCCCTCGTGCTCCTCTTTTTCCTCTCCCTTCTCCTTCTCCTCCTCACCCTCTTCCTCCTCTTCCTCCACTCTCCCTCGTGCTGCTCGTTTTCCTCTCCCTCCTCCTCCTCCTCCTCCTCCTCCACTCTCCCTCGTGCTCCTCTTTTTCCTCTCCCTTCTCCTCCTCCTCACCCTCTTCCTCCTCCTCCTCCTCCACTCTCCCTCGTGCTCCTCTTTTTTCTCTCCCTTCTCCTCCTCCTCACCCTCTTCCTCCTCCTCCTCCTCCACTCTCCCTCGTGCTCCTCTTTTTTCTCTCCCTTCTCCTCCTCCTCACCCTCTTCCTCCTCCTCCTCCTCCACTCTCCCTCGTGCTCCTCTTTTTCCTCTCCCTTTTCCTCTTCCTCCTCCTCACCCTCTTCCTCCTCCTCCTCCTCCACTCTCTCTCGTGCTCCTCTTTTTCCTCTCCCTTCTCCTTCTCCTCCTCACCCTCTTCCTCCTCTTCCTCCACTCTCCCTCGTGCTGCTCGTTTTCCTCTCCCTCCTCCTCCTCCTCCTCCTCCACTCTCCCTCGTGCTCCTCTTTTTCCTCTCCCTTTTCCTCTTCCTCCTCCTCACCCTCTTCCTCCTCCTCCTCCTCCACTCTCCCTCGTGCTCCTCTTTTTCCTCTCCCTTTTCCTCTTCCTCCTCCTCACCCTCTTCCTCCTCCTCCACTCTCCCTCGTGCTCCTCTTTTTCCTCTCCCTTCTCCTTCTCCTCCTCCTCCTCCTCACCCTCTCTTCCTCCTCCTCCTCCTCCACTCTCCCTCGTGCTCCTCTTTTTCCTCTCCCTTCTCCTCCTCCTCCTCCTCCTCACCCTCTTCCTCCTCCTCCTCCACTCTCCCTCGTGCTCCTCTTTTTCCTCTCCCTTCTCCTCCTCCTCACCCTCTTCCTCCTCCTCCTCCACTCTCCCTCGTGCTCCTCTTTTTCCTCTCCCTTCTTCTCTTCCTCCTCCTCACCCTCTTCCTCCTCCTCCTCCTCAACTCTCCCTCGTGCTCCTCTTTTTCCTCTCCCTTCTCCTTCTCCTCCTCACCCTCTTCCTCCTCTTCCTCCACTCTCCCTCGTGCTGCTCGTTTTCCTCTCCCTCCTCCTCCTCCTCCTCCTCCACTCTCCCTCGTGCTCCTCTTTTTCCTCTCCCTTCTCCTCCTCCTCACCCTCTTCCTCCTCCTCCTCCTCCACTCTCCCTCGTGCTCCTCTTTTTTCTCTCCCTTCTCCTCCTCCTCACCCTCTTCCTCCTCCTCCTCCTCCACTCTCCCTCGTGCTCCTCTTTTTCCTCTCCCTTTTCCTCTTCCTCCTCCTCACCCTCTTCCTCCTCCTCCTCCTCCACTCTCCCTCGTGCTCCTCTTTTTCCTCTCCCTTTTCCTCTTCCTCCTCCTCACCCTCTTCCTCCTCCTCCACTCTCCCTCGTGCTCCTCTTTTTCCTCTCCCTTCTCCTCCTCCTCCTCCTCCTCACCCTCTTCCTCCTCCTCCTCCACTCTCCCTCGTGCTCCTCTTTTTCTTCTCCCTTCTTCTCTTCCTCCTCCTCACCCTCTTCCTCCTCCTCCTCCTCAACTCTCCCTCATGCTCCTCTTTTTCCTCTCCCTTCTCCTCCTCCTCACCCTTCTCCTCCTCCTCACCCTCTTCCTCCTCTTCCTCCACTCTCCCTCGTGCTGCTCGTTTTCCTCTCCCTCCTCCTCCTCCTCCTCCACTCTCCCTCGTGCTCCTCTTTTTCCTCTCCCTCTCCCTCCTCCTCCTCCTCCTCGCCACCCTCTTCCTCCTCCACCCTCCCTCATGTTCCTCTTTTTCCTCTCCCTTCTCCTCCTCCTCACCCTCTTCCTCCTCCTCCTCCTCCACTCTCCCTTCTCCTCCTCCTCCTCCTCACCCTCTTCCTCCTCCTCCTCCTCCTCCACTCTCCCTCGTGCTCCTCACCCTCTTCCTTCTCCACTCTCCCTCGTGCTCCTCTTTTTCCTCTCCCTTCTCCTCCTCCTCACCCTCTTCCTCCTCCTCCTCCTCCTCCTCCTCCACTCTCCCTCGTGCTCCTCTTTTTCCTCTCCCTTCTTCTCTTCCTCCTCCTCACCCTCTTCCTCCTCAACTCTCCCTCGTGCTCCTCTTTTTCCTCTCCCTTCTCCTCCTCCTCACCCTTCTCCTCCTCCTCACCCTCTTCCTCCTCTTCCTCCACTCTCCCTCGTGCTGCTCGTTTTCCTCTCCCTCCTCCTCCTCCTCCTCCACTCTCCCTCGTGCTCCTCTTTTTCCTCTCCCTCTCCCTCCTCCTCCTCCTCCTCGCCACCCTCTTCCTCCTCCACCCTCCCTCATGCTCCTCTTTTTCCTCTCCCTTCTCCTCCTCCTCACCCTCTTCCTCCTCCTCCTCCTCCACTCTCCCTCGTGCTCCTCTTTTTCCTCTCCCTTCTCCTCCTCCTCCACTCTCCCTCATGCTCCTCTTTTTCCTCTCCCTTCTCCTCCTCCTCACCCTTCTCCTCCTCCTCACCCTCTTCCTCATGCTCCTCTTTTTCCTCTCCCTCCTCCTCCTCCTCCTCGCCACCCTCTTCCTCCTCCACTCTCCACTCTCCCTCGTGCTCCTATTTTTCCTCTCCCTTCTCCTCCTCCTCACCCTCCTCCTCCTCCACTCTCCCTCGTGCTCCTCTTTTTGCTCTCCCTTCTCCTCCTCCTCCTCCACTCTCGCTCGTGCTCCTCTTTTTCCTCTCCCTTCTCCTCCTCACCCTCTTCCTCCTCCTCCTCTTCCACTCTCCCTCATGCTCCTCTTTTTCCTCTCCCATCTCCTCCTCCTCACCCTCTTCCTCCTCCTCCTCCTCCTCCACTCTCCCTCGTGCTCCTCTTTTTCCTCTCCCTTCTCCTCCTCCTCCTCCTCCTCACCCTCTTCCTCCTCCTCCTCCACTCTCCCTCGTGCTCCTCTTTTTCCTTTCCTTTCTCCTCCTCCTCACCCTCTTCCTCCTCCTCCTCCTCCACTCTCCCTCGTGCTCCTCTTTTTCCTCTCCCTTCTGCTCCTCCTCCTCCTCCTCCTCCTGCTCCTCCTCCTCACCCTCCTCCTCCTCCACTCTCCCTCGTGCTCCTCTTTTTCCTCTCCCTCCTCCTCCTCCTCGCCACCCTCTTCCTCCTCCACTCTCCCTCGTGCTCCTCTTTTTGCTCTCCCTTCTCCTCCTCCTCACCCTCTTCCTCCTCCTCCTCCTCCACTCTCCCTCGTGCTGCTCTTTTTCCTCTCCCTCCTCCTCCTCCTCCTCCTCCTCCTCCTCCTCCTCCTCCTCCTCCTCCTCCTCCTCACCCTCCTCCTCCTCCACTCTCCCTCGTGCTCCTCTTTTTCCTCTCCCTTCTCCTCCTCCTCACCCTCTTCCTCCTCCTCCTCCACTCTCCCTCGTGCTCCTCTTTTTCCCCTCCTCACCCTCTTCCTCCTCCTCCTCCACTCTCCCTCGTGCTCCTCTTTTTCCTCTCCCTTCTCCTCCTCCTCCTCCACTCTCCCTCGTGCTCCTCTTTTTCCTCTCCCTTCTCCTCCTCACCCTCTTCCTCCTCCTCCTCCTCAACTCTCCCTCGTGCTCCTCTTTTTCCTCTCCCTTCTCCTTCTCCTCCTCACCCTCTTCCTCCTCTTCCTCCACTCTCCCTCGTGCTGCTCGCTTTCCTCTCCCTCCTCCTCCTCCTCCACTTTCCCTCGTGCTCCTCTTTTTCCTCTCCCTTCTCCTCCTCCTCACCCTCTTTCTCCTCCTCCTCCTCCACTCTCCCTCGTGCTCCTCTTTTTCCTCTCCCTTCTCCTCCTCCTCACCCTCTTCCTCCTCCTCCTCCTCCACTCTCCCTCGTGCTCCTCTTTTTCCTCTCCCTTTTCCTCTTCCTCCTCCTCACCCTCTTCCTCCTTCTCCTCCTCCACTCTCCCTCGTGCTCCTCTTTTTCCTCTCCCTTTTCCTCTTCCTCCTCCTCACCCTCTTCCTCCTCCTCCTCCTCCACTCTCCCTCGTGCTCCTCTTTTTCCTCTCCCTTCTTCTCTTCCTCCTCCTCACCCTCTTCCTCCTCCTCCTCCTCCTCCTCCTCAACTCTCCCTCGTGCTCCTCTTTTTCCTCTCCCTTCTCCTCCTCCTCACCCTTCTCCTCCTCCTCACCCTCTTCCTCCTCTTCCTCCACTCTCCCTCGTGCTGCTCGTTTTCCTCTCCCTCCTCCTCCTCCTCCTCCTCCACTCTCCCTCGTGCTCCTCTTTTTCCTCTCCCTCTCCCTCCTCCTCCTCCTCCTCCTCGCCACCCTCTTCCTCCTCCACCCTCCCTCATGCTCCTCTTTTTCCTCTCCCTTCTCCTCCTCCTCACCCTCTTCCTCCTCCTCCTCCACTCTCCCTTGTGCTCCTCTTTTTCCTCTCCCTTCTTCTCTTCCTCCTCCTCACCCTCTCCCTTCTCCTCCTCCTCCACTCTCCCTCATGCTCCTCTTTTTCCTCTCCCTTCTCCTCCTCCTCACCCTTCTCCTCCTCCTCACCCTCTTCCTCATGCTCCTCTTTTTCCTCTCCCTCCTCCTCCTCCTCCTCGCCACCCTCTTCCTCCTCCACTCTCCCTCGTGCTCCTATTTTTCCTCTCCCTTCTCCTCCTCCTCACCCTCCTCCTCCTCCACTCTCCCTCGTGCTCCTCTTTTTGCTCTCCCTTCTCCTCCTCCTCACCCTCTTCCTCGTCCTCCTCCTCCACTCTCCCTCGTGCTGCTCTTTTTCCTCTCCCTCCTCCTCCTCCTCCTCCTCCTCCTCCTCACCCTCCTCCTCCACTCTCCCTCGTGCTCCTCTTTTTCCTCTCTCTCCTCCTCCTCCTCCTCGCAACCTTCTTCCTCCTCCACTCTCCCTCGTGCTCCTCTTTTTCCTCTCCCTTCTACTCCTTCTCCTCCTCACCCTCTTCCTCCTCCTCCTCCTCCACTCTCCCTCCTCCTCCTCCTCCACTCTCCCTCGTGCTCCTCTTTTTCCTCTCCCTTCTCCTCCTCACCCTCTTCCTCCTCCTCCTCTTCCACTCTCCCTCATGCTCCTCTTTTTCCTCTCCCATCTCCTCCTCCTCCTCCTCCACTCTCCCTCGTGCTCCTCTTTTTCCTCTCCCTTCTCCTCCTCCTCCTCCTCCACTCTCCCTCGTGCTCCTCTTTTTCCTCTCCCTCCTCCTCCTCCTCCTCCTCACCCTCCTCCTCCACCACTCTCCCTCGTGCTCCTCTTTTTCCTCTCCCTCCTCCTCCTCCTCCTCCTCGCCACCCTCTTCCTCCTCCACTCTCCCTCGTGCTCCTATTTTTCCTCTCCCTTCTCCTCCTCCTCCTCCTCCTCCTCACCCTCTTCCTCCTCCTCCTCCTCCTCCTCCTCCTCCTCCTCCTCCACTCTCCCTTGTGCTCCTCTTTTTGCTCTCCCTTCTCCTCCTCCTCACCCTCTTCCTCCTTCTCCTCCACTCTCCCTCGTGCTCCTCTTTTTCCTCTCCCTTCTCCTCCTCCTCCTCCTCACCCTCTTCCTCCTCCTCCTCTTCCACTGTCCCTCGTGCTCCTCTTTTTCCTCTCCCTTCTCCTCCTCCTCCACTCTCCCTCGTGCTCCTCTTTTTCCTCTCCCTTCTCCTTCTCCTCCTCCTCACCCTCTTCCTCCTTCTCCTCCACTCTCCCTCGTGCTCCTCTTTTTCCTCTCCCTTCTCCTCCTCCTCCTCCTCACCCTCTTCCTCCTCCTCCTCTTCCACTGTCCCTCGTGCTCCTCTTTTTCCTCTCCCTTCTCCTCCTCCTCCACTCTCCCTCGTGCTCCTCTTTTTCCTCTCCCTTCTCCTTCTCCTCCTCCTCACCCTCTTCCTCCTCCTCCTCCACTCTCCCTCGTGCTCCTCCTCCTCCTCCTCCTCCAGACGTCGCTCTATGTTCCTGGTTAACTCCTTGGCAGTCATTGGTGGCCTCCTCATGGGGTTCTCCACCCTCTGCTCCTCCTATGAGATGGTTATCGCTGGTCGTCTGGTCATCGGTCTGTTCTGTGGACTCTTCACTGGTCTGACACCCATGTATATTGGGGAGGTGTCGCCCACCCCCCTGAGGGGAGCCTTTGGAACACTGCACCAGCTGGGTGTGGTGGTGGGCATTCTCATTGCTCAGGTGAGGGGGCGGGGCTTTGGCTCTGTGGGTGTGTGAAATACTGTACTTAGGTATCTGTACTTTATACTTTGTAATTTATACTCTTTACATTTATACAAATATATGTACTTTATACTCTTTACATTTATATAAATATTTGTTCTTTATACTCTTTACATTTATATGAATATTTATACTTTATGCTCTTTACATTTATATAATATTTGTACTTTATACGCTTTACATTTATATAAATATTTGTACTTTATACTCTTTACATTCATATAAATATTTGTACTTTCTACTCTTTACATTTATATAACTATATGTACTTTATACTCTTTACATTTATATAAATATTTGTACGTAATACTTTTTACATTTATATAAATATTTGTACGTAATACTCTTTACATTTATATAAATATTTGTAATTTATACTCTTTACATTTATATAAATATTTGTACTTTAAAATCTTTACATTTATATGAATATTTGTTCTTTATACTCTTTACATTTATATAAATATTTGTACTTTATACTCTTTACATTTATATAAATATTTGTACTTTATACTCTTTACATTTATATAAATATTTGTACTTTAAAATCTTTACATTTATATAAATATCTTTACTTTATACTCTTTATATTTCTATAAATATTTGTAATTTATACTCTTTACATTTATATAAATATTTGTACTTTAAAATCTTTATATTTATATAAATATTTGTTCTTTGTACGCTTTACATTTATATAAATATTTGTTCTTTGTATGCTTTTACATTTATATAATATTTGTAGTTTATACTCTTTACATTTATATGAATATTTGTACTTTATACTCTTTACATTTATATAAATATCTGTACTTTATACTCTTTACCTTTATATAAATATTTGTACGTCATACTCTTTACATTTATATAAATACCTGTACTTTATACTCTTTACATTTATATAAATATTTGTACTTTATACTCTTTACATCTATTTGTACGTCATACTCTTTACATTTATATAAATATCTTTACTTTATACTCTTTACATTTATATAAATATTTGTGCTTTATACTCTTTACATTTATATAAATATTTGTTTATTATAATCTTTACATTTATATAAATATCTTTACTTTATACTCTTTATATTTCTATAAATATTTGTAATTTATACTCTTTACATTTATATAAATATTTGTACTTTAAAATCTTTACATTTATATAAATATTTGTTCTTTGTATGCTTTTACATTTATATAATATTTGTAGTTTATACTCTTTACATTTATATGAATATTTGTACTTTATACTCTTTACATTTATATAAATATCTGTACTTTATACTCTTTACCTTTATATAAATATTTGTACGTCATACTCTTTACATTTATATAAATATCTGTACTTTATACTCTTTACATTTATATAAATATTTGTACTTTATACTCTTTACATCTATTTGTACTTTATACTCTTTACATTTATCTAAATATCTGTACTTTATACTCTTTACCTTTATATAAATATTTGTACGTCATACTCTTTACATTTATATAAATATCTTTACTTTATACTCTTTACATTTATATAAATATTTGTACTTTATACTCTTTACCTTTATATAAATATTTGTACGTCATACTCTTTACATTTATATAAATATCTGTACTTTATACTCTTTACATTTATATAAATATTTGTACTTTATACTCTTTACATTTATTTGTACTTTATACTCTACATTTAAATAAATATTTGTACTTCATGCTTTTTACATTAATATAAATATTTGTACTTTATACTCTTTACATTTATATAATAGTTGAACTTTATATTGTTTATATATATATATATATATATATATATATATATATATATATATATATATATATATATATATATATATATATGTATATATATGTATGTCTGTACTTTATACTCTTTACATTTATATATATATCTGTACTTTATACTCTTTACATTCATATAAATATTTGCACGTAATACTATTTACATTTATATAAATATTTGTACTTTATACTCTTTACATTTAAATAAATATTTGTACATCATACTCTTTACATTTATATAAATATTTGTACTTTATACTTTTTACATCTATTTGTACTTTATTCTCTTTACATTTATATAAACATTTGTACTTTATACTCTTTACATTTATATAAACATTTGTACTTTATATATATATAAATATTTGCATGTAATACTCTGTACATTTATATAAATATTTGTACGTGATACTATTTACATCTATTTGTACGTCATATTCTTTACATTTATATAAATATTTGTACGTCATACTCTTTACATTTATATAAATATTTGTACTTTATACTTTTTACATCTATTTGTACTTTATACTTTTTACATTTATATAATAGTTGAACTTTATATTGTATATATATATATATATATATATATATATATATATATATATATATATATATATATATATATATATATATATATATATGTCTGTACTTTATACTCTTTACATTTATATATATATATCTGTACTTTATACTCTTTACATTCATGTACATATCTGCACTTTATACTCTTTACATTCATATAAATATTTGCACGTAATACTATTTACATTTATATAAATATTTGTACTTTATACTCTTTACATTTAAATAAATATTTGTACGTCATACTCTTTACATTTATATAAATATTTGTACTTTATACTTTTTACATCTATTTGTACTTTATTCTCTTTACATTTATATAAACATTTGTACTTTATACTCTTTACATTTATATAAACATTTGTACTTTATATATATATAAATATTTGCATGTAATACTCTTTACATTTATATAAATATTTGTACGTGATACTATTTACATCTATTTGTACGTCATACTCTTTACATTTATATAAATATTTGTACGTCATACTCTTTACATTTATATAAATATTTGTACTTTATACTTTTTACATCTATTTGTACTTTATACTCTTTACATTCATATAAATATATGTACTTTATACTCTTTACATTAATATAAATATTTGTACTTTATACTCTTTACATTTAAATAAATATTTGTGCTTTATACTCTTTATATTTATACAAATATTTGTACTTCATGCTTTTTACATTTATATAAATATTTGTACTTTATACTCTTTACATTTATATAAATATCTGTACTTTATACTCATTCATTATCTGAACCCGCTTTATCCTCACTAGGGTCGCGGGGGTCACTGGGGGCCTAATCCAGCTACAATGGGCGAAGGTGGGGTACACCCTGTATGAGACGCCAGTTCATCTCAGGGCTGAACATATATAGACAAACAATCACTGTCACATTCACACCTATGGACAATTTTAGATTAACCAATTAACCTATCAGTGCATGTGTTTGGATGGTGGGAGGAAACCGGAGTGCCCGGCAAAAACCCACGCGGACACGGGGAGGACATGCAAACTCCACTTAGTCTGGTGTGGGAATTGAACCAGGGACCTTCTGTCTGTGAGGCACGAGTATTAACCACTGCACCACCGTGCTAACCACTGCACCACCGTGCTAACCACTGCACCACCGTGCTAACCACTGCACCACCGTGCTAACCACTGCACCACCGTGCTAACCACTGCACCACCGTGCTAACCACTGCACCACCGTGCTAACCACTGCACCACCGTGCCGCCCTTACTTTATACTCTTTACATTTAAATAAATATTTGTACTTCATACTCTTTACATCTATATAAATATTTGTACTTTATACTTTTTACATTTAAATAAATATTTGTACTTCATACTCTTTACATCTATATAAGTATTTGTACTTTATACTTTTTACATTTAAATAAATATTTGTACTTCATACTCTTTACATCTATATAAGTATTTGTACTTTATACTTTTTACATTTAAATAAATATTTGTACTTCATACTCTTTACATCTATATAAGTATTTGTACTTTATACTTTTTACATTTAAATAAATATTTGTACTTCATACTCTTTACATCTATATAAGTATTTGTACTTTATACTTTTTACATTTAAATAAATATTTGTACTTTATACTCTTTACATCTATATAAATATTTGTACTTTAGACTCTTTACATTAATATAAATATATGTACTTTATACTCTTTACATTTAAATAAATATTTGTACTTCATACTCTTTACATCTATATAAATATTTGTACTTTATACTTTTTACATTTAAATAAATATTTGTACTTCATACTCTTTACATCTATATAAGTATTTGTACTTTATACTTTTTACATTTAAATAAATATTTGTACTTCATACTCTTTACATCTATATAAGTATTTGTACTTTATACTTTTTACATTTAAATAAATATTTGTACTTCATACTCTTTACATCTATATAAGTATTTGTACTTTATACTTTTTACATTTAAATAAATATTTGTACTTTATACTCTTTACATCTATATAAATATTTGTACTTTAGACTCTTTACATTAATATAAATATTTGTACTTTATACTTTTTACATTTAAATAAATATTTGTACTTCATACTCTTTACATCTATATAAATATTTGTACTTTAGACTCTTTACATTAATATAAATATTTGTACTTTATACTTTTTACATTTAAATAAATATTTGTACTTCATACTCTTTACATCTATATAAATATTTGTACTTTATACTCTTTACATTTATATAGATATTTGTACTTTAAACTCTTTACATTTATGTAAATATTTGTACTTTATACTCTTTACATTTATATAAATATATGTACTTTATACTCTTTATTTTTATATAAATATATATACTTCATACTCTTTACATTTATATAAATATCTGTACTTTATACTCTTTACATTTAAATAAATATTTGTACTTTATACTCTTTACATCTATATAAATATTTGTACTTTAGACTCTTTACATTAATATAAATATTTGTACTTTATACTTTTTACATTTAAATAAATATTTGTACTTCATACTCTTTACATCTATATAAATATTTGTACTTTAGACTCTTTACATTAATATAAATATTTGTACTTTATACTTTTTACATTTAAATAAATATTTGTACTT
Organism: Siphamia tubifer; assembly: GCA_020466265.1. Classification (NCBI taxonomy): domain Eukaryota; kingdom Metazoa; phylum Chordata; class Actinopteri; order Kurtiformes; family Apogonidae; genus Siphamia; species Siphamia tubifer. The sequence continues at coordinate 5,975,224 of CM035793.1, forward strand.
CATACTCTTTACATCTATATAAATATTTGTACTTTATACTCTTTACATTTATATAGATATTTGTACTTTAAACTCTTTACATTTATGTAAATATTTGTACTTTATACTCTTTACATTTATATAAATATATGTACTTTATACTCTTTATTTTTATATAAATATATATACTTCATACTCTTTACATTTATATAAATATCTGTACTTTATACTCTTTACATTTAAATAAATATTTGTACTTTATACTTTTTACATTTAAATAAATATTTGTACTTCATACTCTTTACATCTATATAAATATTTGTACTTTATACTCTTTACATTTATATAGATATTTGTACTTTAAACTCTTTACATTTATGTAAATATTTGTACTTTATACTCTTTACATTTATATAAATATATGTACTTCATACTCTTTACATTTATATAAATATCTGTACCTTATGCTCTTTATATTTATATAAATATCTGTACTTTATACTCTTTACATTTAAATAAATATTTGTACTTTATACTTTTTACATTTAAATAAATATTTGTACCTTATATTTTTTCCATTCTCAGAAGTACAGAATTGAACTACTTTGACCACCTCTGTTCTGCTGTTTGTCTGATTCTACTCTCCTCCCCTGTCTCCTCCCTTATCTTCTCCCCTGTCTTCTCCCCTGTCTCCTCCTATTTCTCCTCCACTGTGTCCTCTCTTATCTTCTCCCCTGTCTCCTCGTCTGTCTCCTCCCTTACCATCTTCCCTGTCTCCTCCTCTGTCTCCTCCACTGTCTCCTCCCTTATCTTCTCCCCTGTCTCCTCCTCTGTCTCCTCTACTGTGTCCTCCCTTATCTTCTCCCCTGTCTCCTCCACTGTCTCCTCCCTTATCTTTCTCCACTGTCTCCTTCCTTATCTTTTCCCCTGTCTCCTCGTCTGTCTCCTCTCTTATCATCTTCCCTGTCTCCTCCTCTGTCTCCTCCACTGTCTCCTCCCTTATCTTCTCCCTTGTCTCCTCCTCTGTATCCTTCCCTTATCTTCTCCCCTGTCTCCTCCTCTGTCTCCTCCACTGTGTCCTCCCTTATCTTCTCCTCTGTCTCCTCCCTTATCTTCTCTCCTGTCTCCCCTCTGTCTCTTCCACTGTCTCCTCCCTTATCTTCTCCCCTGTCTCCTCCTCTGTCTCCTCCTCTGTCTCATCCTCTTTCTCCTCTCTTATCTTCTCTTCTGTCTCCTCGTCTGTCTCCTCCCTTACCATCTTCCCTGTCTCCTCCTCTGTCTCCTCCTCTGTCTCCTCCTCTTTCTCCTCCTCTGTCTCCTCTCTTATCTTCTCCCCTGTCTCCTCCTCTGTCTCCTCCACTGTGTCCTCCCTTATCTTCTCCCCTGTCTCCTCCACTGTCTCCTCCACTGTCTCCTCCCTTATCTTCACCCCTGTCTCCTCCTCTGTGTCCTCCACTGTCTCCTCCCTTATCTTCTCCCCTGTCTCCTCCACTGTCTCCTCCCTCATCTTCTCCCCTGTCTCCTCCACTGTGTCCTCCCTTATCTTCTCCCCTGTCTCCTCCTCTGTCTCCTCCTCTGTCTCCTCCACTGTCTCCTCCCTTATATTCTCCCCTGTCTCCTCCTCTGTCTCCTCCCTCATCTTCTCCCCTGTCTCCTCCTCTGTCTCCTCCTCTGTCTCCTCCCTTATCTTCTCCCCTGTCTCCTCCTCTGTCTCCTCCACTGTCTCCTCCCTTATCTTCTCCCCTGTGTCCTCCTCTGTCTCCTCCACTGTCTCCTGCCTTATCTTCACCCCTGTCTCCTCCTCTGTCTCCTCCTCTGTCTCCTCCACTGTCTCCTCCCTTATCTTCTCCCCTGTCTCCTCCTCTGTCTCCTCCCTCATCTTCTCCCCTGTCTCCTCCTCTGTCTCCTCCCTCATCTTCTCCCCTGTCTCCTCCTCTGTCTCCTCCACTGTCTCCTCCCTCATCTTCTCCCCTGTCTCCTCCTCTGTCTCCTCCCTCATCTTCTCCCCTGTCTCCTCCTCTGTCTCCTCCCTCATCTTCTCCCCTGTCTCCTCCTCTGTCTCCTCCACTGTCTCCTCCCTCATCTTCTCCCCTGTCTCCTCCTCTGTCTCCTCCCTCATCTTCTCCCATGTCTCCTCCTCTGTCTCCTCCACTGTCTCCTCCCTTATCTTCTCCCCTGTCTCCTCCTCTGTCTCATCCTCTTTCTCCTCCTCCTGGTTCAGATCTTCGGTCTGGAGGCACTGCTGGGCTCCACCACACTGTGGCCCCTCCTCCTGGCGCTGACCGTGGCCCCTGCCATCCTGCAGTGCATCCTTTTGCCCTTCTGCCCAGAGAGTCCCCGCTTCCTGCTCATCAACCTCAAACAGGAGGAGGCAGCACGAAAAGGTACAACACACCCTAACCCTAATTTATTCCTCCAGAACCAAACGGGTCCTTCCGTTCCTGACATTGCTCCTGGAGCGGGTAAATGTTCTATAGTTGTGTTCAAAGCTCTTTACATTAGCCTCACATTCACCCATTCACACACACTCATACACCAGTAGGTTCTATGGTCAAAGGTCAGTCCTACTGGGAGACTCAGGGTTCAGTGTCTTTGTCCAAGGACATGTGGACAGCCAGAGCAGGGACGTGAACCGGCAACCTTTCGGTCATTAGGCGACCCGCTCTATTAGTATCTGGTATTAATGCCTTCGCCTGTATTACAGGTGTTGTTTTAAATCCTCTAGGGGGCGCTAGCAAGTTGCATTGCCAAAGGTTCATGAAACATGGTGTTTAGATGCATTTACTGTGGATCACGAAAAACTAAGCAGAACTAGACGCACATAAGTGTGTGTCCACTGATATCTCATACTTTAGACTTTTTTGGTTGATGGTGAATTGTTGTCCTCGGTGCTCATTATGTGTCAGAAGGATGAGCAGAAGCACTGTCAGTGTCCAGCCACCCTCACATATAGATGCATATGTCCTCTGACCAGCTCACTACTTCTACCCTCCATCACCATTTTTAAAGTCCCAGCAGGAACCTTCTTCGTAGGTAGAATTACAAAATTGTCTCTACTGTTTCCTGTGGTATTGCTCAGTTTCTCCCGGCACTCTACGGATTGCTAAACTCTTTACCAACGAACAAAGTGACCGGTCAAACTACCTCTGGAACCAGATAAAAACGTCTGTTTCCTTCATTAACGGATTAGGCTTAAGACTGAACAATGTTAAGAAAAAATTCAATCGCAATTTTATCTGTGTTTAAATCTGTGTTTATTTTTCAAACATGTTTCTTCATTATTTGTTTCCAAAACCAAACTGAAAAAGTGTTTAATGATGCATTTTTTCACTTTTCCTTTTTTTGCGTGTAAATTAATAATAGATAATGGCCATTTTCTGTTTCATACAATTTTGACCTGAAGTAAATGTGTAAATGAACTTTAACCCACAGTAACAAATGTCCTATTTTGGGAAACTAAGACGGTCACCCAAAGACCTGAAGATATGGCCACTGAGAAAATTGGTGTCCTACTACTACTACTATGTCGAGTTCCCTCGGAAATCTCGGCATAAGTTCGACTTCTCCAGGGCTCTCCAGTTGCTTCTGTCCAACATGCTGGTCTTGATTTCGGTGGTACTCTCGAGTCCAGTGTCCTTTCGCAAGAGATTGACATAGGTCAGATGTTGTCTTCCCCTAGTTGCCATTCCTTGTGTTGGTTCCCATAGAATTAGATTACTTGCTGCTAGGTTTTTATCTCTCACGCAGTGCCCGGCTAGTTTCATTCTGCGGCTACGTATCTTCTGGGATATTCTAGGGAGTTTAGCGTACAGCTCTATATTTGTCATGTGGTCCTGCCATCTAACATTTAAGGCCATTCTTAGCATACGTGTGTAGCAGCCATCTAGTTTCTTTTCACTTTCAGCTGTCAGGGTCCAGGTTTCGGCGCCATACAGTAGGATGGATTTTACCATAGAGGAGAAGGAGATTGGTGTCGTATCATCCCATAATGACCTTCAGTCCAGTGGAGCTGATGATTATTCTTCTGATCGTTACAGAAATGATTAAAGCACCAACATTAGTAGAGATGAACTTTAGGACAAATCGCATCATTTCAGAAGAGCTGAAAAAAAATGAAATCATCCAGTTTAATCTGGTACCCATCCTGGGTCAAATATTGTTTTCTATAATTAGTTTTTTTTATTTGATTTGATTTTTCATTTGAATGATTTATTTCGAACATGTGCAAAGTGCAACAATAATCAATACAACAATAATAATAATAATAATAACAATGACATGTCCGAAAAGGAGTAGGATGAAGCATACATTTATTTAATCCTACCCCTTCTTCACTTCCACAATAACCTGAATTCATCTTATAGTAATATAGTGCATAGTACAAAAATGATGATGAATAAAATAATAACAATAACAATAATAACAATACCAATAATCAATAACTGAAGTACTAAACATAGACATATATACAAAAAACAAAAAAAACCAACTAAAAACAAATGAGCAGATAGGAAAGTCGGTAACAAATAGTCTTCTTCCCTTTTTTTCTGTACTTTTTCTAAGTTGTCTGCATTTTGCTCTTATTTTTTAATTTTATTTATTTTATTTTTCTATTCATTCACTTATTTTATTCATGTATTTATTTATTTATTTTTATATATCTTTTAACTTAGCTAACTTAGCTAATGCTTCGCTCTGTAGCATTAGCATTAGCATATATGTTATTTGTCCTCAGCTTTGTAGTATTAGTTTATATGTTGTTTGTCCTTAGCTCTGTAGCATTAGCATTAGTGTATATGTTGTTTGTCCTTAGCTCTGTAGCATTAGCATTAGCATATATGTTATTTGTCCTCAGCTTTGTAGCATTAGTTTATATGTTGTTTGTCCTTAGCTCTGTAGCATTAGCATATATGTTATTTGTCCTCAGCTTTGTAGCATTAGTTTCTATGTTGTTTGTCCTTAGCTCTGTAGCATTAGCATTAGCATATATGTTATTTGTCCTCAGCTTTGTAGCATTAGTTTGTATGTTGTTTGTCCTTAGCTTTGTAGCATTAGCATTAGCATATATGTTATTTGTCCTCAGCTTTGTAGCATTAGTTTATATGTTGTTTGTCCTTAGCTCTGTAGCATTAGCATTAGCATATATGTTGCTTATCCTCAGCTCTGTAGCATTAGTTTATATGTTGTTTGTCCTTAGCTCTGTAGCATTAGCATTAGTGTATATGTTGTTTGTCCTTAGCTCTGTAGCATTAGCATTAGCATATATGTGACCCACCACCACGAAACCAGGCATAAGTGTCTGGAAATCAAAACTGAGTTATCTGTGTAGCTTGGTAGAGTGGAAACTAAGGTTTAAGATGGTGAAAAAATTATGTTTCTATCATAAGTAGAACCAAAGTTATGGTAATTTTAATATCCACATTTGGACCTATTATGCAATTTGCATATTTTTAGATATTGTCCGTTAAAGTTTTGGACTGTTTTGGGGTAGGAAGTCTTTAGCAATGCATAATAATTCGTATCCGATTGACAAAAAATATTCACAGATGTTAAAGGACACTCTGATGGACATGTCACAGAAGTTTTATATATTATAATAATAGGAAAGAAGTGCGACGTATTACAATCATTTGGCTTACGACATTGGACAAGAGCATTCAATATAAGCTTTTACCTCGTACCGAACACTTGGATGTTTACTCACGGAACGGAGATCAGTTTGTTCGGCGAAAAGAGGTGTCTTTGTCTTTGCTCAGCAATCCCTGAACTTTTGTCGCCGCTTAAATAATTGACTCAATAAACACCTTTATTGATTGTATTTCAATGTAATGACCACAGGAACTGAACATAGATGTGTTACGGTACCGTTTTTTGATAAGGTGTAAACACAAATAAGAAATCACCTTCCAGCCTAAATTTGGCTGTCGCTCTGAACGGCTCGGCGCGACTTATGCCTGGTTTCGTGGTGGCAGGTCACATATGTTGTTTGTCCTCAGCTTTGTAGCATTAGTGTATATGTTGTTTGTTTGCCTCAGCTCTGGTGCGTCTTCGTGGCAGTGAGGACGTCAGTAAAGATCTGCAGGAGATGAAGGAGGAGAGTGCTAAGATGGCGTTGGAGAAGAAGGTCACCATCCCTGAGCTTTTCCGCTCGGCGTCGTACCGGCAGCCTCTGCTCATCGCCGTCATGCTGCAGCTATCTCAGCAGCTGTCAGGGATCAATGCTGTGAGTGACCTCTGGCCCCACCGCTTTCATCCTAGTGCTCTGACCCCTGTGTTCTGGTTGTGGTTCTCACCCATATGTTGTGGTTCTGACCCATATGTATTGGTTCTCAGGTGTTCTATTACTCCACTGGTATCTTTAACTCAGCTGGTGTTAAACAGCCCATCTATGCTACAATAGGAGCTGGAATCGTCAACACTGTCTTCACTATAGTCTCTGTGAGTTACACTACACCTCCTCCTCTACTCATCTTCATTTCCTATCTACCACTTCCTGTCACTCACTTCCTGTCTGTGTCCTCAGCTCTTCCTAGTGGAGAAGGCGGGTCGTCGGACGCTCCACCTCCTGGGTCTCGGTGGGATGGCCATCAGTGCTGTCCTCATTACCGTCAGCCTCCTGTTGGTCAGTACATTCATTTATATGTCCAAAGGTTAAAGGTCAGCCTCCTGTTGGTCAGTACATTCATTTATATGTCCAAAGGTTAAAGGTCAGCCTTCTGTTGGTCAGTACATTCATTTTCTCTGCAGGTTCAGACATCAAAGGTCAACTGCTACATTTTACCCATCATACACCAAGCATTAGCATTAGTGCCATAAGTGCAGAGTGACTTTGTCACCATGGTAACACATAACCTACATCAACCTGTTAGAACTGCATTGACTACCTCCTCTTCTTCCTCCTCTTCCTCATCCTCTTCCTCCTCCTCCTCTTCCTCTTCTTCCTCCTCTTCCTCTTCTTCCTCCTTTTCTGCTTCTTCCTCCTCCTCTTTCTCTTCCTCCTCTTCTTCCTCCTCCTCTTCCTCTTCTTCCTCCTCCTCTTCCTCTTCTTCCGTTTCCTCTTCCTCCTCTTCCTCCTCTTCCTCCTCTTCCTCCTCCTCTTCCTCTTCTTCCTCCTCTTCTGCTTCTTCCTTCTCCTCTTCCTCCTCCTCTTCCTCTTTTTCCTCCTCTTCCCCCTCCTCTTCCTCTTCTTCCTCCTCTTCTGCTTCTTCCTCCTCTTCTTCCTCCTCCTCTTCCTCTTCTTCCTCCTCTTCCTCTTCCTCTTCCTCCTCTTCCTCCTCCTCTTCCTCTTCCTCTTCCTCCTCCTCCTCCTCTTCCTCCTCTTCCTCCTCTTCCTCCTCCTCCTCTTCGTCCTCCTTCTCTTCCTCCTCCTCCTCTTCTTCCTCCTCCTCTTCCTCTTCCTCCTCCTCCTCTTCGTCCTTCTCCTCTTCCTCCTTGCAGAAGTCAGTGGTTACCATGAGTTACGTGTCCATCCTTGCAGTCATGGTGTTCGTAGCCATGTTTGAACTGGGTCCAGGTCCAATCCCATGGTTCATAGTGGCAGAACTTTTCTCCCAGGGGCCTCGTCCTGCTGCCATGGCTGTGGCCGGCTGCTGCAACTGGACTGCCAACTTCCTGGTGGGAATCAGCTTCCCCAAACTGGAGGTGAGTGGAGGGAGGAGAACAGAGCAGGAGGTGAGTGGAAGGAGGAGAACAGGAGGTGAGGTTATGTAGGAGAAGATGAGGCCCATGGAAAGAGGAGAACAGAGTAGGAGGTGACATTAAGGAGAACAGAAGAGGAAAGACAAAAACACTGGGACTGACTGTTTTGTCTCCTCCCGTTTATTTACTTTTGTTTTTTCTCGTTTGTCTCCTCCTATTTTTTCCTCCCTTTGTCTACTCATGTTTGTTCCTCCCATTTGTCTCCTATTTGTCTCTCCCGTTTGTCTCCTCCCATTTGTCTCTTCTCGTTTGTCTCCTCCCATTTATTTACTCCTGTTTCTTCTCGTTTGTCTCCTCCTATTTCTTCCTCCCTTTTGTCTACTCATGTTTGTTCCTCCCATTTGTCTCCTCCCATTTGTCTCTTCTTGTTTTTCTCCTCCCGTTTATTTACTCCTGTTTCTTCTCATTTGTCTCCTCCTATTTTTTCCTCCCTTTTGTCTACTCATGTTTTATCCTCCCATTTGTCTCCTCCCATTTGTCTCTTCTCGTTTGTGTCTTCTTGTTTGTCTCTTCCCGTTTTTCTCCTCCCACCTCCTCAGGAACTGTGCGGTCCGTGGGTCTTCCTCATCTTCACTGCCTTCCTCCTCCTCTTCTTCATCTTCACTTTCCTCAAAGTCCCGGAGACGAAGGGGAAGACGTTCGACGAGATCGCCCGTAGTTTCGGCGCCGTCCAACCTCCCGCTTCCTCGTCGGCCGAAGACGGCGCCGCCAGTGCTAGCACAGCCACGGCGCTGCCCGCCTCACCTATTAAGGAGAAGGTCCCGTTGGTGGAAGCGTCGGCCGGAGGCCCGCCCACCGCCTCTGAAAGCACACCCCTGGAGGACAAATCAAACTCCACAGTGCAGGAGAGCGTGTAGATGGGGTCAAAGGTCACAAAGGGTCAGAGACAGCGCAGAGTCCTACTTGTCTCCTCCCTCCTGATCTCCTTCTCCTGTTTCTCCTCATGTTCAACTGTTCCCTCACACATACGACAAACATCTTCAACTTTAGATTCAACTGTTGCGCTTATGCCAAACTGTCGTCAGTCTTCTATTGCACTAGATTTGACACTTTATTCTAGTTATTATATTCATAGATTTAAGCAGAGTTTGATTTTTAAAAAGGGAAACGTGCAACTGGAAAAAACCAAAGTTCTTATGGGTGGAGTTTACCCAGACCCAGTACTCTAGGTCCAGGTGTAGACCCAGGCCGCTTGTCCTGTGACCCCATTGGTCACAGGTTCATTTGGGTCACGGCCCACAGCTCAACCACAGGTGAGTGTTGGGACATAGAAGGACCGGTACTTGGGTTTAACACCCGCAGTACTGCAGGTGTCCACCTCCTGCTCCATCCTGAGGTAGGACCTTCCCCCTGACCCAGAGAGGACACTCTCCCCTGGTCTGAGAACCTCAGACGTGCTGATCTTCTTCTTCTTTCTTCTTTCACCAGGGAACCGAAAGCCATGTTTGGGCCAAATCTGTAACGGTGCGTTATAAAAGGTTGTGTGGTGTTTTTCTAAAGGTCAGACTTTCAGGAACATCATCCAGGTGAACAACCTTACAAAACAGCTACTGGATCCAGATCATTCTAGACCTTTGACATAGACCAGTGGTTGACACTGTTTTCACTGATGTTCCCTCTTACAAATAGACTTTTAGTCCAGTACCCCTGACATGGACTAAACATTTTTGGAAGGAAAAAAAAGGAACAGTGATGTAAAACCAGTGTCTGACTTATTAAATACAAACTTATTAGTTTTTATTTCATAATTTTAACTTTGGATTTTACAATTATCACGATACAGGAATGTGACTGGACCCAAATGCAGACTCACAGACCCTGGATGAGGTTTAAGAGGATTTATTGACACAAAAATTATTGAAAACACTCGCTCCCTCCAGGACCACCGTCTGGGGTTAATGGCGCTGAGTGAAACAGCCACTGGGAAAAGAAGCAGGGTCAGACAGTCAAGGATCAAAACCCGGTAATCAGAACCATCAGAATCAGAATCCAAAACACAGCTACCGTATGCCAGAAACGGGTCAGTCCAGAGTCCCTTCCAATGGGGGTAAGGCAGAGTACAGGTCCAGAATCCAGGCCAAAGGTCAAACATGAAACACAGACCGACCAGGGGCAAGCAAAAACCAAAAACCAAGAACCAGAAAAACAGTCCAAACCAGAAAAGCAGATAAGAAAACCCACTCATAAGCTTCATGGGGACAGCAGACGTACTGGCACCGACTGAAGACACATGAGGTAATATATACTGAGCAGACAGGTGTCCCACATGAGGGAAAATATACTGAGCAGACAGGTGTCCCACATGAGGGAAAATTAACGAGGGGCAGGACAACACCGGTGACAGGAAGCAAAGTCAGAATGAGTGACACAAACCCACATAACAAAATAAAAGCCCAGACACTAACAATGACAGAAACCACATAAGACTCACCAAAATAAAAGCCTTACAGGACAGTGGACTGCATTCAGAACAACAACTAGAACTTTATTCATTAAATATCAAAATCTCGACCCCAAAATATCTGACAATGATATATGACACGACCCTGTAGGTCCATCTGTTCAACAGTTGATATTTCTTTATGTCCAATGGTTTAAATGTGTGGCTGGAGCATCACTCCAGCAGTGTCCCAATAAGGTTGTTCAGTCAGATATTATTATATGAGGGTCGTAGAAACACCCACAACCTTTTACAACAGCCCACATCCATAAACACCTCTGACTCCCTAACTATTTCCTCTGTTTTTCCTTAATTTGCCCCCCCCCCATCTTTTTTCCTAAATCAAACAGAGACTGTATCGGCCAGTGCAACACGCTGATCCATGGTAGAACAATATGTACTCCTTGTATGGGTCGATCAACACTAAGAACTTCCAGTGATACTGAAGCGACACTGGATCAACTGGGTTTTTAACTGAGGGTCTGTGCAATGATGAAGAGTTAAAGATGAATATTTATGGTCACAGATTTTAACTTTTGTACAAAGTTTATGATGGAGTTTCAGATTCAAACCTTTACTTGAACAATCAGAGCTCAGCAGTGATCAGACGGACGGACGGACGTCACATGTCCATGCGGTTCTTGTACGTAGATGCACTTTAACTCCATAGAACGGCAGCCATAGTAGATCCAACACCATATTTATCTGACGCTTGAATACAGATAATTATATACAATGAAATAGAAAATATAAACCTCAACTGTAGAAAATATAGAGAAAAGTAGAACAGGTGTGTTTGGTTGTATTTAGGCTGCGTCCCTTTACTAACACTTTTAACAGTCACTGGGTGTTCATCTGTGCCAACCTGACAAACATAAGGTTTTATCCCAGACACACAATAACTTACAATAAAGTTTACAACAGTCGAGTGCAGAGTTAGATGCTCTGGAAATAGTCCAGTGTTTGATTGTAAGTGTAAATGACGCTGTCTGGAACATAGAACACAGAACATAGAAGCTTTGTCTACTAACAGGTTGTTGTTTTTAAAATAGAATGACACGAAATCAATCATTTCCAAAGCGTCTAACTCTGCACTCGACAGTTGACTTTTTCATACATCTTATGAGTACAGAGGTACACGGCTTTAGATCAGTAACTTGCTAACTGTGTTAGCGCTTCCATGCTAACACAGTTTGGCTCAAAACGCCAAAATGGACATTTGTCAGTGTTCATCCAAATGGTGTGATTAGACGTCAACTACATGTATGTACTCCCAATCATCTACAAAATGAACTAAACAGATGTTTAGTTCAGATAATCTGTTTCAGTTGAACCTATAGTGCGTGACATGTTTTTTGTTTTGTTTTGTTTTTTTACCAAAGTGTGTTTTCCATTTTCAAAGATTGAAGTGGACTCCAGATGAAGTGTAGTGAAGTGCTGGTAATGGGACGCAGCCTTAATCTGTTTTCCTTCATGACTTTTAAAACAATCACACCTTTATCTAGAAATGATAGGGCGCTCCTTTCAAAATAAAATGTCCCAACGCATTGAAAAGTTCCATTAAACACTGTAGTGATAGTAAGTGTTAAGCACTGCTACAAGGGTAATGCAGCTAATGATGCTAATAATAGGATTAGCTTTGTACAAATACTGGAAAAATTCAACCGGCTAACAAGTAAAATAAACTTTAGAATTATTATTGCGTAATGCACCATCTTATTACAATAAACATTTTAAAAACATATTTTGAACAGCGCTGCCAAAAGAATCCACAGAAGCACCAGTGCAAATATATAGGTGTGAATCCCACCCCTCCAACCAAAGTCCCGCCCCTTCAGTGCATTTCTTCATCACCCCGCCCTCATCGCCTTTAACCCTACCCTCGTCACTTCCTGTTTCGTCTATTGAGGCTAAAATCACATTTTTTCACCTCCAGTGTTTATTGCGTCATTGTGACGTCATCATGACATCATCGTGGGTTCGTTGTGACACTTGTGTTGCACCATTAACCTTCACTCATTTGTGAACTACTGACATTGTACAAGTGGTGTGTATAAGTATGTATAAGTGTGTATAAGTATGTATAAGTATGTATAATTGTACCACAAAGACTATTTTCTAAATGCTGTTGTGATGCTGTTGTTGTTTTTCTGCACAGGCTCCGCCCACTTTAATTTCCTTCTGCATTGATTGATTTGCACGACTGTATATATACAGGACTAAGGTTCTGAGGCCAGTGAACGGTCCAGTCTGGTCTGATCTGCTCCGGTCCAGTCTGGTTTGTTTGTGGTGTTCGTCTCTGGCCAAAGTAGACGAGAATGTTGCATAAATTAAATATTTGAGCAGGAATAAAAGCATAGTGTTGGTTTTAATTACTGACGTGTGAAAAATAATTAATTACCATTTATATTGAAATTTAACCAAAAAACATCCAGTACTTAGCATTAGCATTAGCGGACATTGTAAATGAAGATATAAATGGAAAAAAATGAGGTTGACCTCCTCTGGTTCTGGCCCTGTATTTAGCTATAGCTTTAGCTTTAGCACACGATATAAATAAATTGGTGTGTTGCATAAATAAAGTGTTATGACATTTGGATTCCTCTGTGCAGTTTAGCTAGCTTACTAAGCTAATGATTAGGCTAATGATGGAGAAATTATAGATTTTTTTCCCCAAAAAAATTTTACTTTTTGTTAAATTCTGATTTTTTTTAAATTAATATTTGAGTTGTATTCTTGTAAAGTAATGGGTTTTTAATCTAGACATTTTTCTACTTCGTTTCTTGGTTCTTTTATTTTGGTAGGTGGCCCCAATTCCCCTTTTTATCTGATTGACAGACGTGTGGGTTTTTATTTGAATAAAAGTTTAAATGCAGCTAATTTGCCTTAAATTTTCTGTTTAGTTTTTGTTCCTTTAAACTCGTCTTCACTAAACCCAGATGAATTCTAGTGTGTGACCTTTGACCTTTCACCACAAACGCCACTGTCCACTGGCATGGGAGCAGGTTTCCTCTGTAAATGTGAATTCTTCTGTTGTTCTGCTTTGGCTCAACAGCACCATCATATGGACCATGTGTGAATTAAAACTTATTTATTAACAGTAGTGAATGTACTGCCAGTGTTTGTTTGTATTAATATTATTCACTGTGTGTTTGCATGTAATGTAAAACACACAGGTTTATTGTTTATCGTATTTATTAGTCTAATTTCTGACTTCTTCTAAACCACTGTAAATTGACCAAAATGTTTTATGCTAAAATGTACGGACTGTTCTCAAAATGTGGACTATCCATCAGGGTTGACATTGTGACGTATGGATTTCGTACAAAATGCGAAAAAAAAAAAAAAGAATGGAGCCATGTTAACGTGGCTATAACTCCCAAACGATACATTGTAGCATTTTGCAGTAAATAGGAAAATTCTTCCTATTGGCCCAGAGATTATACGTGTTGTCTCATAATTCCAATATGTCGTATGAATTTCACATTATTATAACAAATAAAACCCCATTCATTCTTAATGGGACCCACTAAAAAAAGTTCTTTTTTTCCAACACTCCTGCTTCTCCATACTTTGTGGCACAGACTTCATTTAAACTTTCAAACGCAGTCATTTTTGTGGTGTCTTTAGGACGTGATTGTCATGAGGGTGTGATTTACGGTTGTCGATAGAGAACTCAGTAAATCCACCCTGAAAAGACCAAAATCTGACTTTTTATCAGTGGGTGATGTCATCGCTAGAGCACGAGAGAAGAAAAAATTAAGCTGAAAAATGTTTCAATAACTCGTCCTCACGGCAAAACCATAAATAGTAGACAAACAATCTTTTCCACAAATGTTGCCATGGTTCTGAGAATTCAAACAAACCAGGGTTTGAAGATCTAGCTCTTTTTAAAGTGAAATGACAGGAACCTGTTTGGGATGATGTCAGGGATTTCTGTCAATAGACGTCTATTGGAAAAATCATTTCTGTCTCATGTTGAGTTCAGTGTTTTTGAACTTGTTCTAACTCACTTATTTTTCACAGTACACACATAAAAAGTACATGTACTTGTTCCTCAGACCCTCCTGTCACTCATCATCAACTTTTTTTTCACCAATTATTTACACTTTTCCCAAAAATGGCAGTAGTTCGGCAGTATATTCACACCTATTTTTTCCATGTAACAGAGTGTGGAGCTGTCTATGAGTCTGCCCTTTGAAGTTCCCGCCACTGCTCATCACCATGGCAACAGTGCTCCTGGCACTATGAAACAGCTGCAGACAATTAAGATTGTGGGAGGAGCTTTAACATGATTGACAAACACTGTGGGCGGGGCTTTAACATGACTGACAGACTAACAGATCTGCTTCATTTTGGTGAGTTCAGTGGTTTTAAAACTGCTGTATCTCACTTATTTTTCACAGTACAGGAAAAATAAATATATCTACTTGTTCCTCAGACCCTCCTGTCACTCATGATCATGTCACTTTGTTTTTTCACCAATTATTTAGTTTTCCCAAAAATCACAGGAGTTCTGTGTCTGTGTGTGTAACCCCAGGAACAGTTTCCCAGGCCACGGGGAAAGTCCCTTACTCACAGAAAATGGGAGGAGCTTCAATAGAAGTGACTCAGTCCACAAACACTGACAGATTCCACATATGAAGTGAACAGCAGATATTTCTTCCTTTCACCAGAACTCCAACGACAAGAGACAAACACACAGTTATATTTCCTTCAACTGATGGATGGAAGTCTGTTATTATTGTCATTCATGGGCTTAAAATTGTGTATGGACACTTTGGACATGTCCTATAACATTATAAGGTGACACTTAAAACACTTTAATTTACTACAAAAACCACAGTGCACCTTATATATGGATTTAGACTTTTTATCTAATAATGTTGCCTTCACTTAATGTTCTTTATAATCCACGTCACCTTATATATGAAGAATCTATAAAATAATCCATTCATTGACAGTGTGTCTTATAGTGACTAAATATTGTCATCAACGAACCTTTATCATGTGACAAATACCAGAACAAACTAGACATAAATGTGGGTCTAGTGACAATAACTATAATTAAATATATAATTAACAATAAAAAAAGACTGAATAAAAAACATTCCTAAAATGTCTTAGTTTTTGTTGACAAAAACAAAATGAGATGCTACTTTAATTCTTTTAGACATGTTTTTATTTATTTATTGTTGCTGTCTCTCACAAGGAAGTCATCAAATTATGTCCCAACTAATGTCAACATCATGATTACGTTATCATGTGATCATGTTATTATTATTATTATTAGTATTATTAGTATTATTATTATTGTAACAGTGCTGAATTTACTGCCAGTATTTGTTTGTGTTTAATAAAAAGTTTGGTTCAGTGTTTCCACCAGAGGTCAGTGTTGAGAAAAGAAAAGAACCTGATGATGTAGAACAGAGGTGTCAAATATGCGGCCCGGGGGCCACATCTGGCCCGCCTAAGGGTCCAATCTGGCCCTTTGGATGAATTTATGAAATGCAAAAATTACACTAAGATATAAATCACTTTAATTCATGGTCCACATTCAGACCAATTCAGTCTCATAAGAACCTATAAATAATCACAAGTAAAAATGTCTTTGTAAATGTAATTTTTTTTCATTAAGTGACACTAAAATAAAGTGTAATTTCACCAAAATATACGAAAAAATATGAAATATTGGAAATCTTAAGAGAAGTACAATTTTAATAATATTCCACCTATTACTAAATATTTTGTGCATCTGTAGATGCATGTGAGCTGTAAATTAGAATGTACAAAGTATATTTGTCAATGATAATAAAGCCTAATATTGTTTGTTTTCTTAATGTAATTTTACTTTTTTCGCTCTAAAACAGAGCAACAAGTTTGGAGTTGACATTATTTCTATATTATGTTTTGGGTATTTTTACTGGTTCGGCCCACTTCAGATCAAATTTAGCTGAATGTGGCCCCTAGACTACAATGAGTTTGACACCCCTGATGTAGAACATGTTCTATTTATAGAAGCAGGTTCATTAATGTCACTTTCTGTTCTTTCACATACTGTCTTTGATTTTTTTTTTTTAACATTATGAATATACCCATCACAAGTGGACTATGGGTAAGGCAGGTTTATTTCTAGAGTACATTTTATGTAGTGTATTTTCCAAACTATAAGGCGACATAAAAACACAGTGTGACTTATATGGATTAATACTCGTGTTTAGTGACTGGGAATTTAAGCTTTTTATCGCAGAAGTTTAACTTTGTGTCATAAATTCAGACTTTTTAATCTCATAATTTTGACTATTTATTTTCTAGTTTTTTTCACTTTTTATTTCGTAATTGTGACTTTTTCTCATAATTGTGACTTTTTTCTCATAATGTTGACTTGATCTCTTTTTTAAAACCTCCATCCTGTAGATGTGTATATTTCTGTAACATTTACCCTGTATATTTTAGATGCATATTGTTTATTTAGAATATATGTCTTCAGTATTTTTAAAATGTAATTTATTGTCCCGGTCGGTGGCTCCACCCCCCCCACCCCCCCCCACCCCCCCCACCCCACCCCCCCCCCCACCCCCCACCCCCGGTTGGTCCGGTGCCTCCTCCATGCTCCTCCGGTGCCTCCGTCATTCCGGTGCGCCGGAACACTGTCTCGGTGTGAACTCGTCGTTTCTTCCGGTCATCACCTGCAGTTTGATGCCGAACAACGGAACTTGTGAATCCGCTGCGGCTGAACCGAGAGGCACCGGAGCCACAGACGGTAAGACCCTCCGCAAGAGCAGCGGCAGCAAGCGGGATGTTAGGCCGGGGGAGGGGATTCGATCCGGGATGGAGAAACGAGAGGGTGTCGTGAGTAGAGGGGTGGGGTCCGGATCCAGATCCACACCGAACCACACCCATTAAAACCAGATCCACCAGGAGGTCCACAGGCTAAAGTCCACCAGAGAAACCTGGACCAGGATCATCTGGACCCAAGTCCAGGATCTGGATCCTGAAAACAATTCCAACCATGAGTCCACATCAGTCCTTGTCCTGGTTCTGGTGGTTTTTGTAAATAATCTGTCCATTGTGTCCTCCTCCTGTGTCCTCCTCTTGTGTTCTCCTCCTGTGTCCTCCTGTGTTCTCCTCCTCTGTCCTCCTCCTGTGTTCTCCTCCTCTTTCCTCCTCCTGTGTTCTCCTCCTGTGTCCTCTGCCCTGTGTTCTCTTTCCTCCTCTTGTATTCTCCTTCTGTGTCCTCCTCCTGTCCTCCTCCTCTTTCCTCCTCTTGTGTTCTCCTCCTGTGTCCTCCTCCTCTGTCCTCCTCCTGTGTTCTCCTGATTTGTCCTCCTCCTGTGTCCTCTGTCCTGTGTTCTCCTCTTTCCTCTTCATGTGTTCTACTCTTTCCTCCTCCTGTGTTCTCCTCCTCTGTCCTCCTCCTTTGTCCTCTGTCCTGTGTTCTCCTCTTTCCTCCTCCTGTGTTCTCCTCCTGTGTCCTCCTTCTGTATCCTCCTCCTGTATGCTCCTCCTCTGTCCTCCTCCTGTGTTCTCCTCCTCTGTCCTCCTCCTGTGTTCTCCTCCTCTTTCCTTCTCCTGTGTCCTCCTCCTGTGTGTTCCTCCTGTGTTCTCCTCCTCTGTCGTCCTCCTGTGTTCTCCTCCTGTATCCTCCTCCTGTGCTCTCCTCCTCTTTCTTCCTCCTGTGTCCTCCTCCTCTTTCCTCCTCCTGCGTGCTCCTCCTCTGTCCTCCTCCTGTATTCTCCTGTGTTCTCCTGTGTCATTCTCGTGTGTTCTCCTCCTGTGTTCTCCCCCTCTGTTCTCCTTCTGTGTTCTCCTCCTCAGGTGTTGCCATGGAGACAGACAGAGAGCAGAAGCAGCAGGGAGCATCAGCCAATGGGAGTGCAGTATCAAGGTGCAGTCCCCGCCCTTCACCAATCAGCTCCATGTCTCTGTATGAGAGACAAGCGGTTCAGGTGGGTCCAACCATCCACACTACACTCATGTGTCCTCACTTTTGGGTCACCTCCTCCTCTCTCTCCTCCTCTTCTCTCCTCCCTCCTCCTCTCTCCCCCTCTTTCCACCTCCTCCCTCCTCCTCTCTCCTCCTCTCTCCTCTTTCCTCCTCTGCCTCTCTCCTCCCTCCTCCTCTCTGTCCTCCTCCTGTCTCCTCCCTCCTTCTCTCTGTCCTCCTCCTGTCTCCTCCCTCCTTACCTCTCCTCTGCCTCTCTCTCCTCTCACCTAGTCCTAATCTCTCTCCTCCTCCTCCTCTTTCCTCTGTGATCCCTCTCTCCTGATCCCCCCCTCTCTCCTCCCTCCTCCTCTCTTTCCTCCTCCTCCTGTCTCCTCCCTCCTTACCTCTCCTCTGCCTCTCTCTCCTCTCACCTACTCCTAATCTCTCTCCTCCTCCTCTTTCCTCCCCCTCCTCTCTTCTCCCCCCTCCTCCCTCCTCCTCCCTCCTCTCTCTCCTCCCTCCTCCTCTTTCCTCTGTTATCCCTCTCTCCTCATCCCCCTCTCTGTCTCATCCCTCCTCCCCTCTCCTCATCCCCCTCTCTGTCTCATCCCTCCTCCCCTCTCCTCTCTCCTCTCTGCTCCCTCCTCCTTCCCTCCTCCCTCCTCCCTCCTCCCTCCTCCCTCCTCTCTCCTCATCCTCCTCCTCTCTCCTCCTCCTCCTCCCCCTCTCTCCTCATCCTCCTCCAGGCGCTCCAGGCCTTACAGAAGACGCCCAACGCAGCCCAATATTTTCAACAGTTGATGTTACAACAGCAGAGTAACAGCACCGCCCACCTGGCAGTACGACAGGTAAAGGTGAGCACAACAGGTAAAGGTGAGGGTGACGGGTAAAAGTGAGGACGACAGGTAAAGGTGAGGGCGACGGGTAAAGGTGAGGGCGAAAGGTAAAGGTGAGGTCGACAGGTAAAAGGGAGGTCGACAGGTAAAGGTGGATGATGATGAGGAGGAGGAAAATTATAGTGGTGATAATTTGTAGTGGTGGTAATCGTGCTGATGATGAGAGAGAAAGAACTCAGTGTCTGTTCTTCCCCCATCATTCTATCTCCTAGTGCAGCTTAGACTGAACTGTGACTTCAGTCTGGTTTTAACTAACCTGACCATAGTTTTTATCAAACATGAATGTTTTCAACCTAATTTTAAATGTAGAGACTGTGTCGACCTGTTTAATATTAAATGAAGATGATTCCATCAGACAGTAACCATGGTAACTAAAGGCTCTAGCTCCATAAGACAGTAACCATGGTAACTAAAGGCTCTAGCTCCATTAGACAGTAACCATGGTAACTAAAGGCTCTAGCTCCATCAGACAGTAACCATGGTAACTAAAGGCTCTAGCTCCATCAGACAGTAACCATGGTAACTAAAGGCTCTAGCTCCGTCAGACAGTAACCATGGTAACTCAAGGCTCTAGCTCCATCAGACAGTAACCATGGTAACTAAAGGCTCTAGCTCCATCAGGCAGTAACCATGGTAACTAAAGGCTCTAGCTCCATCAGACAGTAACCATGGTAACTCAAGGCTCTAGCTCCATCAGACAGTAACCATGGTAACTAAAGGCTCTAGCTCCTACTGTACATTTACAAACCCTGGGAACTTGCATTCTGAGAACGAAGGGTTGATAGTGATGGTGATAATAGTGGTCATTGTGATGATGATGCTGATGAATAATGAATACAGTGGTGTCCTGTCCCTAAGGTCAACAGGACTCTTCGAACCCCCCTCATCTTCATGCCCAGCAGCACAACAACAGCTGCCGTGGCAACCGTGACCCAGCAACAACAGGAAGTGGCTCCACTTTCCGCCTCCAGTAGCCAATCAGAAAACCAGACGGTTGGTGGAAGTCCTCCAGTGACACACATATATGTGGTCAGACCAGACCAGACTAGACTAGACTAGTCCAGTCCTGGTCTGGGTTTTGGTACAGGTTTTGATTCTGATTCTGTCTCCTGTGCTCAGGTGCAGAATCTGACTGTACGAGGGGCGTCGACCCCTAAAGCTGTGGGCGTGGCTCTGCGAGGCGTGTCCACCCCTAAAGCTGTGGGTGTGAAGACTGAAGCCCCAGAGCTAATGGACTCAGGTGGGTGGTGGTAGGGGAGGGGAGTGGTCAGGTGGAAGGTACCCAGATTAGAGGCGGGGTCAATCAGCTGATCACATGACAACATTTTCTGTTCCTTCTGGTCTCTAGGCCCCTCTGCTCTGGTCCAGGTGTCCCACCAGGCTGCGTCCCAGGCCCCGCCCAAACCCAGCCCTTCTCATATAAAAATCCCCATCTACCCCCAGCCCACCATCCTGAAGCCCCACCCCCTCTCCTCTGGCTCAGCCTCCTCCATCCCTCTTTCTCAGCTCCTCCTCCACAGCCCCCGGGCGCTGAAGGCCAACACCACTGCTCCCAGCTCTGCCCACATTCTGGTCCAGGCATCCAACTCTGCATCCCAGCCCCACTCCTACCCAGTTGGCACAGCGACCATCCGGCCACTGGTGGTGCAGCCACTGCAGAAGGCGTCGGCCCACGGCCCAGGACCCCTCCCCCTCCAGGGGCTCCACCTCAAGTTGCCCTCCAGGAATCTGCCTCCCATCCTGCCTGCCCCGCCCTCTTTCAGCAGCTCCGCCCCTCCGCACCCGTCACTGCATATCCCGGTCCAGATGGTGGGTGCGCGGCAGAGCACTCTGGGTAATGGCCAGGTGCTGGCACTGGCTCATGGTAACCGTGACAACACCTCCACCCTCAGCAGCTCATCCACCCTCCTCACCATGGTAGGAGGTGGGGTTGTGGACCAAGGGGTGGGGCTAAAGACGCCACAGTCCCCCCAGGAGGGGCCCCCACTGGTGCAGGTGTCCCAGGTGGCCTCAAGTCCCGCCCCTCCACAGCCCCCCACCATCTCGACTCCGCCCCCTTCACTGGCAGGCTCCTCCCTTTCTCTCCCTCTGGGACCGAATGAGCAGCAAGCTGTTACAACCAATAAAGATGCACCAGGAAGCCCCACTCCCCAGGTGAGTCCCACCAAGACCACCAAGACCTGCATCAGTGCAATCTGGAGCACCAGGACCTGGGTCAGGGTTCAGATCCAGATCAATAAGATACATGACCTGATTAAAAACAACATCATAGAAGAGATTTGGATTAAGTTATAAAATAAATAATATACTTTCTGTTTTTCTTCTTTCTTTCTGTTTTTCTTCTTTCTTTCTGTTTTTCTTCTTTCTTTCTTTTTTGTTTGTTTCTTTCGTTCTTCCTTTCTTTCTTTCCTTTAACTCCGCCCCCTTCAGGTAAAGTCATTTTCCAACACTTTAAAAAGGAAATCAGGCTCTAATTTCACCAATGAGGAGGATGCCCGCCCCCCCACACACCTCCAGCCAATCAGAGACCAGCCCTCAGTGCTGGTGACCACTCCCACTAAGACAGGTAATGGAGACAACTGTTGCAGGGGGCAGAGCTAGTTACAGGTGGAAGTTACCTGACTAACCCTGCCCTTCAGACCCAACAAGCCCTGCCCCTCACACACAAGAAACTCAGCCCCCTGGTAATCATGAAAGATAATTAGAACAAAACAGGTCTTCTGAGACTTTTATTTTGAAAAGATATACTGTATTTTCCGCACAATATGTGACCCGCCACCACGAAACCAGGCATAAGTCGCGCTGAGCCGTTCAGAGCTACAGCCAAATTTAGGCTGGAAGGTGATTTCTTATTTCTGTTTACACCATATCAAAAAACGGTACCTTAACACCTCTATGTTCAGTTCCTGTCGTCATTACATTGAAATCCAATCAATAAAGGTGTTTATTGGGTCAATTATTTAAGCGGTGACAAAAGTTTAAGGATTGCGGAGCAAAGACAAAGACGACTTCCACCTCTTTTCGCCGAACAAACCGAACTCCGTTCCGTGCGTAAACATCCAAGTGTTCGGTACGAGGTAAAAGCTTATATTGAATGTTCTTGTCCAATGGCGTAAGCCAAATGATTATAATACGTTGCAATTCTGTCCTATTATTACAATATATAGAACTTCTGTGACATGTCCATCAGAGTGTCCTTTAACATCTGTGAATATTTTTTGTCAATCGGATACGAATTATTATGCATTGCTAAGGACTTCCTACCCCAAAACAATCCAAAACTTTAACGGACAATATCTAAAAAATATGCAAATTGCATAATAGGTCCAACTGTGGATATTAAAATGACCATAACTTTGGTTCTACTTATGATAGAAACATAATTTTTTCACCATCTTAAACCTTAGTTTCCACTCTACCAAGCTACACAGATAACTCAGTTTTGATTTCCAGACACTTATGCCTGGTTTCGTGGTGGTGGGTCACATATATGGTTTATTTTTTTTAGGTTTTTTTCATGTATAAGGTGCATTAAGCGAAACTGAACAGTCACAATAACTGCCAACCATGAGACACAGAGAAATACACACTTTTATTCTAATAAATCAAACAAAAAGACAAAATTCTGAGATGAAGAGTCAAAATTATGAGAAAAAAATTCAAAATTATCAGATAAAGTCTAAATTCCCAGTCACTAAGCACAGCCAGTATTAATCCATAATCCGCTCTGTGGTTTTAGAACTACCCCCTTATCATCTGGAAAATCCAGTAAATTCATGTAGTTGTGAAAGGATTGAACGGTTTCCTGTGACCTCTTCACATCTCCTCTTGCTCCTCCTTTGCTCAGGTTATGCTTCTCCTTCCACCTCCTCCTCCCCGTCTACTCCTCCAGTGCTGGCAGTGTGTAGTGGTGGGCGTAGCCAGGTGGACAGAGCCCCACCCCCTCAGGCTGTGGTCAAACCACATGTGCTCACTCATCTGATCGAAGGCTTTGTGATCCAGGAAGGGGCGGAGCCATTCCCAGTCAGTGATTGTCTGTTTGTTGGTCATGTGTTCGATCGTACCCGCCCCCTAACCATCACTGAGCCTCCGCTTCCTGTGTTTGATTGACAGGTCTGCAGTCCAGTGAAAGACCCACCCACTGAGGAGTTAAAAAATGACAGTCCGGACGCCAAACAACCAGAGGCTGTTGCCATGGCAACCAGTGAATACTGTGAGTTTTTAAAGAAAAGAAGGGAAAAAAGAAAGAGCTTTCCGACTTTTGAGCTTTGTTTCAGTATTAATTCAATTCAATTTTATTTATAAAAGAGATATATGAAAAGACCCTCACCCTGTCCTTAAACCCTCCCCCTCCTCCTCAGCAGAAAAAACTTCCAAACCCAGTGGGACAAAGAATAAATCTTGGGTAGAACCACACTGAAGGACAGATCCACTCCCATGGACAGACAAACTATAGATGAACGTCCATTTATAAATGAAGGAGGGGGGGGACAGGTCCATCCACCAGACAGGTGAGGCAGGAGGTCTGGGGTCACAGGTCAGCACAGGCAAGTCACCGCAGATCCTGTCGTCCATGGCTCCTACGGAGACACTGTCAAGAGCGCCACCACTCCCCCCAGTGGGGGAGGGGGGAAAGGGGACACCAGGTGACGAGACATGAACAGACACGAGAGAGAGAGAAAGAACTCAGTGTCTGTACTTTCTCCATCATTTTATCTCCTAGTGCAGCTTAGACTAAACTGTGACTTCAGTTTGTTTTTAACTAACCTGACCATAGTTTTTATCAAACACGAATATTTTCAACCGAATTTTAAATGTAGAGACTGTGTCGACCTGTTTAATATTAAATGAAGATGATTCCATCAGACAGTAACCATGATAAGTAAAGGCTCTAGCTCCTACTGTACTCTTAGAAACCCTGGGGACTTTCACTCGGCCTCCATTGTGAGAACGAAGGGTTCTATTGGATCATCTTCACGATAAGACGGGCCCATACCATTAACCCCTGACCCCTGACCCCTAACCCTAACCCATACCATTAATGGTTTTATATGTAAGGAGGAGGATTTTAAATTTAATTCTAAACTCCACTGGAAGCCAGTGAAGAGTTTGGAGCACAGGGGTGATAGGGTTAGGGATCATCTTTAGACAGAATATTCCTAATTTTGGCTAATGTTGCACAAGTGAAAGAAGGCTGTTCTGCATGTTTGGTTAATGTGCCCTGACCTCTGACCCTTTGAATGAAAGATGTGGATCAAATAAAACTCCTAAATGTTTAACTGTGTCACTGGGTGTTCCACTTAAGTTGTCTACAGTAACTATCTGGACAGTTAGGGAGTCTGTGGCATTTTTAGGACCAATTATAACGACTTCAGTTTTTTCAGGGTTCAATAAAAGATAATTGGCACTCATCCAAGTTTTTATGTCTTGGACACATGTACTTAGTTTATCTATTTATCTGGTCTGATCAGGTTTAATCGATAAATATAGCTGTGTGTCATCTGCATAACAATGAAAATTAATGCCATGATTTCTAATGATGTTACCTAAAGGGAGCATATATAGTGTAAACAAAATAGGCCCAAGGACTGACCCTTGAGGAACGCCATAATTAACTCTGGAGAACAGCCATGATTGTTGATTAACTTTAACAAATTGGTATGGATTAGATAAATATGATTTAAAGCAGCAGAGGGCTGCTCCTCTAATAACGGGGTCTCCAACCTGTTCCACAAAGGGCCGGTGTGGCTGCAGGTTTTTGTTCCAACCAACCAAGAGTACACAGTTTGACCAATTGACTCTCTGCAGACTGAGATCAGTTGATTAATTGATTGAAGTCTGGTGTGTTGCTGCTTGGTTTCAACAACAACCTGCAGCCACACCGGCCCTTTGTGGAATAGGTTGGAGACCCCTGCTCTAATACCTATATCACATTCTAATCTGTGCACTAAGATACTGTGGTCAATGGTGTCAAAGGCTGCACTAAGGTCTAATAACACCACCATCCATACTAATCCATCATCAGCGGATAATAATAAGTCATTAGTGACTTTGACTAATGCAGTTTCAGTCTGATGAGCACGAAAGCCAGACTGAAACTGTTCAAATAAACTATTATCCTGCAGGTGTTGACACAGCTGTTTAACTATTACTCGTTCTAAAACCTTTGACAGGAAGGGCAGATTAGATATAGACCTCGAATTGTCTAGAATGTTAGGATCTAGGGTAGGCTTTTTCAGAACTGGTTTAATAACAGCATATTTAAATGACTGCGGCACATATCCAATAATTAATGAAGTGTTAATTATATTGAGGACAGTGCTAATAATTAGGGGCAGAATCTCTTTCAAAAGTTTAGTGTCATGGATCCTACATCTGGTGTCATGTTTGTCTAGTTTTTGTATGTCTTTCTACCGTTTCTGTCGTTGTTGGTGTTTTGGGCTCTTTATTTTGTTATGTGGGTTCATGTTCACCTTTCCTGCTTTACTTCCTATCATCGATGTTTTCCCTGCCTCAATTAATTTTCACATCATTTGTGACAGCTGTCAGAAGGGAATAAATGAGCAAACTGTGTGTTTGTCTGGTGCGAATCTATCTGCGTTATGTGACTTATGAGCATGTATACCTATACCTCAGGTTTCTTGGCTTTCGACTTCTCGTTCTGGTTTTTGGATTTTGATCTCTGCCTGCCCCTTGTCTGTCATTGTGTGGATTTTTTGTTTACTGACCGTAACCTTGTTTTTGGACCCGGAGTTTGCCTTGCCTCCCCCCCCCGGTGCCTCATGGGACCTCGGACCCTTGGCGTGACCCTGCTACGGACTTGGATAACGATGTGTTGGATCCCTTATTGTGTCTTCGATCATACGTCTATGAACCCTGCCTGCCTGACCATCCTTCTTCCCAGCTTCACTGCGGCTCGTGGCGTACCATATGGACGGGCCGGGTGGAGCCTGATCTGTGCTTTACTAATTTAATAAAGACTGTAAAACGCATCTGTAGCCTCAGAGTTTTGCATCTTGGATCCATCTATCACCCATTCTGTTACATTTAGTTGTAATTGGATCTAAGAGGCAGGTGGCTGATTTGGAAGACATGATAATAGATATGACATCAGTTTGGTCTACAGTGGTGAAATGATTTAATGTTACAGAGGGGTTTATAAAAAGGCCTAGGTTTGAAACCGCTGCTTTTTCTGATCTAATATTTGGGAGTAGTTGATCTATTTTATCTCTAATAGTTGATATTTTATTGTTAAAGAACTGCAGGAAATCATCAGAATGGAGCGTGGATGGAATAACTGGTTCCACGGAGGTGTGTCTGTTTGTCAGTCTGCCTACAGTACTGAACAGGAATCGAGGCTTATTCTTGTTTTCTTCTATTATGGATGAGTAATATCTAGTTTTGGCTGTACGCAAAGCTTGATTGTATTTTAGTCACATATTTTTACAGCCATTGAGAGAATCTTCTGAATTGGATCGCCTCCATTGCCTCTAATTTAGGTGTTGTTTGTTTAATGGAGCGAGTGTCAGCGTTGTACCATGGGGAGGTTCATCTAATCTTAGTAGTTTTTAACTGAAGGAGGCGACTGCATCTAACGTAGTTTGTAGTGTGAGCATGGTACTATCAACTAACTCATCACTTATACTGGGACTAAATGTGTCCTTTACATAATCACATGACATAGACACAAATAGTGACTGAATTAACTCTTTGTACTTTGAGACAGCACGGTCACATATTATCCTTTTCATTTGTGTTTTAATCACTGAGGTGGAAATATCCTCAAGCATAAACTGAAAGGTCATTAAAAAGTCATCTGAGAGTATGGGATTATGGGTAAAAACAACCAGGTCACTCATTTCAACAGCAAATGTTCAGATCAGATGGAGGGTGTGTCTGTGAATGTGGGTTGGTTTATGAACATTTTGGATAAAGCCTAATCCGTCTAGTAGGTCACTAAATGCATTACTAAGAGAGTCAGTGTTGTTATTGACATGTGTGTTCAAATCACCAACTATTCTAATCCTATCCCAGTTCAACACTACACTGGATAGAAAGTCAGAGACTGATGAGATCCAAACTGTGAATAAGGACCAGGAGGGACATAAACTAGGACAAAAAGGACTGGTTTTTGGTTTCTGCAGTTGGGGAAAGTAATGGATAAAACTAGACTTTTAAAGGAGTGGTAAGTGGGATTAATTTTAGTGTGAATACTGTCAGTTTTGCTCCTTTATGACCTTTCACCTTTCACCTTTGTTTCAGTATTAAAGTGTGAATACTGTCAGAGTTTTGCTCCAGCTGCTCAGTTCAGAGGAACCAAATGCTTCTGTTCCACAACATGTGCAAAAAGGTAACACAACTACACACACAATACACACAACTACACACACAATACACACAACTAATTCAATTAAATTTTATTCATAAAGCCACGAATCACAACAAAGTCTTCTCACAGCGATTTAGAGAAACACAGTCAACTCCAGAGATATATGAACAGACCCTCCCCCTGTCCTTAGCTCCTCCTTTTCAGCAATAAAAAACCCAGTGGGAAAAAGAATAAATGTTTAGGAGAACCACACTGCAGGACAGATGCACTCCCATGGACGGACAGACTATAGATGAACGTCCATTTATAATTAAAGGAGGGGGTGAGGGCAAGTCCATCCACCAGACAGGTGAGGGAGGAGGTCCGGGGTCACAGGTCAACACAGGCGAGTCACCACAGATCCTGTCGTCCATGGCTCCCACGCAGACACTGTCAAGAGAGCCACCACTTCCCCCGGGGGGCCGGGGGGGGGGGGGGGGGGGGGGGTGACACACCAAGTGACTAGACATGAACAGACACGAGAGAAAGAGAAAGAACTCAGTGTCTGTAGTTCCTCCATCATTTTATCTCCTAGTCCTAATATTAAATGAAGATGATTCCATCAGTCAGTTACCATGGTAACTAAAGGCTCTAGCTCCATCAGACAGTAACCATGGTAACTAAAGGCTCTAGCTCCATCAGACAGTAACCATGGTAACTAAAGGCTCTAGCTCCATCAGACAGTAACCATGGTAACTAAAGGCTCTAGCTCCTACTGTACTTTTACAAACACTGGGAACTTTCACTAGACCTGCATTCACCTACACAGACAATACATACACAACTACACACCCACACAGACACACCATAGGGACCTGTGACACTACGGACATCAAAATTCAGGTCCCAACGAGGGTTAAATATGAATAAAGGTATCCGCTAGTAAAATGAAAGGAATGTGGCCCTATACAGTAAATACATTAATTTGTTTTATTCAGGAAGTCCCCATAAAGCATGAGAGAAACCTGTTTAAAGTGAAACATGTATTTTTCAAAGATTTGAAAATGTGTTTACTTTGAAAATTAAAGATGATTTATTTTTATGTATTTTTACAAATTATTTATTTTATTTTTATTTTTAACAAAAAATAATATGTATTTTTAAATTATTATTATTTATTTAGTCATTGATTCATTTTATTTATTTTTTATTTAAATACATTTTTAAATCTATATTATTTTTGTTTTGTTTTTTAAAAGAAGTGTTTACACTCACGACCCAATGGCAACTTGATTACAAACTTGGTCCTCATGAGACTTGTAAACTAGTGTGTGTGTATATATATATATATATATATATATATATATATACATATATATATATACATATATGTGTTTTTTTGTTTTGTTTTTCTTTATTTAACTGGGAAAACCTGATTGAGATTAAAAATCTCTTTTTCAAGAGTGTCCTGGCCCAGATGGGAAGCAGTCCAATAGTTACAAACATTCATTCATAAAACAAACCATTTATAACAAGGTGAACAATGTCAACCCAAACCTTTGATAAGAAAAGAAGTACATGTGCAAGTACAAGTACACTAAACACAAAGTATTAACACTTTGTGTGTGTGTGTTTGTGTGTGTGTGTGTGATTCAGTTTCAGATTTCCGCTCCGTCACCGTCAGACTCAGCACAGATGTTCCCAGGATCAAGCTCACATGACCAACATGGAACAGAAAGGGGGCGTGGCCTTCCATAGGGGTCACATGTCCCACTCAGATGAGGAGGGGGGCGTGACCCACCGGAAGGTTCCACGTCGGACAAGCTCTGAGATCGCCAGCGTCAAGCTCACAGGACGACTCAAGGTGAGACTGGAGGTCCAGGACCCACTAGAGGTCTAGGTGAGTCTGGAGGTCCAGGACCCACTAGAGGTCTAGGTGAGTCTGGAGATCCAGGACCCACTAGAGGTCTAGGTGAGTCTGGAGGTCCAGGACCCACTTGAGGTCCAGGCGAGTCTGGAGGTCCAGGACCCACTGGAGGTCCAGGTGAGTCTGGAGGTCCAGGACCCACTGGAGGTCCAGGTGAGTCTGGAGGTCCAGGACCCACCAGGGTCCAGGTCAGGTGACCGGTCAGGTGTCCAGTCCCATGTCCTAGTGTCCCTCTGGTGGACTGACGCTGTTATTATATGAGGCAGTTCACCCACAGATCACATGTATTCATCTAAAGAACAAATTCAGTTCAAATTGGATTCATAATAACAATAACATTAATAATACTAATTATAATAACAGACTTCCATCCATCAGTTGAAGTAAATGTAAGCGTGTGTTTGTCTCTTGTCGCTGTAGTTGTTTCTGGTGAAAGGAAAAAATATCTGCTGTTCACTTCATATATGAATCTGTTTGTCAGTGTTTGTGGACTGAGTGACTACTATTAAAACTCCTCCCATTTTCTGTTAAAGCTCCTCCCATTTTCTGTGAGTAACAGACTTTCCCTGTTGCCATGGAAACC
>CM035793.1:6009980-6104980 GCA_020466265.1 Siphamia tubifer
GACTAGGGAATTAAGGACTTCAATTCTTTTCAAGTCGACTCATCTGTCAATAGTCGGAGTCGAGTGAACGTGTTGTGATGACATCATCACATTTTCAGCTGGAACAACACAGACATATGGCTAAAAAAACCATAACACACAGACACACGTCTGTCCATCAATGAACCCCTGTAACATAACAACATCCACTGACACAAACATCAACATTTTAACAACAACAAAACAAAGGCTAACGTTAGCAAAGAGATTTCTGTTAAATGTAACTGAACATCAGTTGGTGAACACGCTCCATCCAGTTATTCCATCCACGCTCCATCCTGATGATTTCCTGCAGTTCTTTAACAATAAAATATCAACTATTAGAGAGAAAATAGACACATTTCTCCCAAATATTAGATCAGAAAAAGTAGCGCTTTCAAACCTAGGCCTTTTTATAAATCCCTCTGTAACACTAAATAATTTCACCACTGTAGACCAAACTGATGTCATTTCTATTATCATGTCTTCCAAATCAGCCACCTGCCTCTTAGATCCAATCCCAACAAAACTCTTTAAAGAGATTCTGCCCCTAATTATTAGCACTGTCCTAAATATAATTAACACTTCATTAATTACTGGATATGTGCCACAGTCATTTAAATATGCTGTTATTAAACCAATTCTGAAAAAGCCTACCCTAGATCCTGACATTCTAGCCAATTATAGGCCTATATCCAATTTGCCCTTCCTGTCAAAGGTTTTAGAACGAGTAATAGTTAAACAGCTGTGCCAATTCCTGCAAGATAATAGTTTATTTGAACAGTTTCAGTCTGGCTTACGTGCCCATCATAGCACTGAAACGGCGTTAGTTAAAGTTACTAATGACTTATTATTAGCCGCTGACATCGGACTAATATCGGTCCTGGTGTTATTAGACCTTAGTGCAGCCTTTGACACCATTGACCACAGTATCTTAGTGCACAGATTAGAATGTGATATAGGTATTAGAGGAGCAGCCCTCTGCTGGTTTAAATCATATTTATCTGATCGCTACCAATTTGTTCACATCAACAAACAATCATCGCAGTCCTCCAGAGTTAATTATGGCGTTCCTCAAGGGTCAGTCCTTGGGCCTATTTTGTTTACACTATATATGCTCCCTTTAGGTAACATCATTACAAATCATGGCATTAATTTTCATTGTTACGCGGATGACACACAGCTATATTTATCGATTAAACCTGACCAGACCAGGCAAATAGATAAACTAAGTACTTGTGTACAAGACATAAAAATTTGGATGAGTGCCAATTATCTTTTACTGAACCCTGAAAAAAACTGAAGTTGTTATAATTGGTCCTAAAGATGCGAGAGACTCCCTAACTGACCAGATAGTTACTCTGGACAACTTAAGTGTAACACCCAGTGCCACAGTTAAAAATTTAGGAGTTTTATTTGATCCAGATCTTTCATTCAAAATGCATATCAAACAAACTTGCAGAACAGCCTTCTTTCACCTGCGCAACATAGCCAAAATTAGGAATATTCTGTCTAAAACGACTGCAGAAAAATTAATTCATGCATTTGTTACATCACGATTAGATTATTGTAACTCCTTACTTGTAGCATGTCCTAAATATTCCCTAAAAAGCTTGCAACTGGTTCAAAATGCAGCAGCAAGATTATTAACAGGATCAAATAGAAGAGAACACATCACGCCTGTGCTCCAAACCCTTCACTGGCTTCCAGTTGAGTCTAGAATTAAATTTAAAATCCTCCTCCTTACATATAAAACCATTAATGGTATGGGCCCCTCTTATCTTAAAGATGATCTGGTTCCGTACCAACCCAATAGAACCCATCGTTCTCAGAATGCAGGTTTACTGAAAGTTCCTAGGGTTTCTAAAAGTACAGTAGGAGCTAGAGCCTTTAGTTATCAGGCCCCTGTCTTATGGAATCAGCTTCCCTTTAATATTAAAAACGCCGAAACAGTCTCTACATTTAAAATTAGGCTTAAAACATTCCTGTTTGAGAAAGCCTATGGTCAGATTAGTTAAAAAATTATGTGACTCATATATCATGTATACATGATGTATGAGTCACAGTTCAGTCTAGGCTGCCCTAGGAGTTAGAATGCTGGGGGAAGTACAGACACTGAGTTCTTTCTTCTCTTTCTCTTCCTCACATCTGTTTCTGTAATTTTTATAACATATCTTTCTTACCAAGTCTGTTCATGACTAGTCACCTGGTGTCCCCTTTCCCCCCTCCCCCCCTGGGGGGAGTGGTGGCTCTCCTGACAGTGCCTGCACGGGAGCCATGGACGACAGGATCTGGAGTATCTCGCCTGTGCTGACCTGTGACCCCGGACCACCGCCCCTGCCTGTCTGGACCAGCCCCCCTTCCTGCATTTATACATGGACGTTCATCTATAGCCTGTCCGTCCATGGGAGTGGATCTCTCCTTCAATGTGGTTCTCCTCAAGATTTCTTCTTTTTCCCACTGGGTTTGGAAGTTTTTTCTTGCCGAGAAGGAGGGTCTAAGGACAGGGGATGCCTGGGACTTTTCATGTATTTCTGTAGTTGATTATGTTTTTGTAAAGCCCTCTGAGACAACTTTGTTGTGATTTAGGGCTTTATAAATAAAAATTGAATTGAATTGAATTGAGCATACAGTGCCTTGCCAAAGTATTTGGTCGCCTTGAACTTTGTGACCTTTTGCCACATTTCACGCTTCAAACATAAAGATATAAAACTGTCATTTTTTGTGAAGAATCAATAAGTGGTACACGATCATGAAGTGGAACGAAATTTATTGGATATTTCAAACATTTTTAACAAATAAAAAACTGAAAAATTGGGCGTGCAAAATTATTCGGCCCCTTTACTTTCACTGCAGCAAACTCTGACCAGAAGTTCAGTGAGGATCTGAATGATCCAATGTTGTCCTAAATGACTAATGATGATAAATGGAATCCACCTGTGTGTAATCAAGTCTCCATATGAATGCACCTGCACTGTGATAGACTCTAGGTCTATTTAAAGAGCATCATGAAGAACAAGGAACACACCAGGCAGGTCCCAGATGCTGCTGTGGAGAAGTTGAAAAGTGGATTTGGATACAAAAAGATTTCCCAAGCTTTAAACATCCCACGGAGAAGTGAAATGGAAGGAGGATCAGAACACTCCAAATCTACCAAGACCTCGTCGTCCCTCTAAATTTTCAGTTCATACAAGGAGATGACTGATCATAGATGCAGCCAAGAGGCCCAGGGTCACTGTGGATGACCTGCAGAGGTCCACGTGGGACACATGGGACACTCTGTCCACAGGGCAACACTCAGTCGTACACTACACAAATCTGGTCTTTATGGAAGAGTGGCAAGAAGAAAGACATTTCTGAAAGATTTCCATAAAAAGTGACACTTAAAGTTTGCCACAAGCCACCTGGGAGACACACCAAACATGTGGACTGGGAGACACACCAAACATGTGGACTGGGAGACACACCAAACATGTGGACTGGGAGACACACCAAACATGTGGACGAAGGTGATCTGGTCAGATGAGACCAAAATGGAAATTTTGGCAAAAATGCAAAACGTTATGTTTGGTGAAAAAAGAACATACCTCATCACCCTCGACACACCGTTCCCACTGTCAAACGTGGTGGTGGCAGCATCATGATTTGGGCCTGTTTGTCTTCAGGAGGGACAGGGAAGACGGATGGAGCCAAATACTGGACTATTCTAGAAGAAAACCTGATGGAGTCTACAAAAGACCTGAGACTGGGACGGAGGTTTGTCTTCCAACAAGACAATGATCCAAAACATAAAGCAAAATCTACAATGGAATGGTTCACCAAAAACATATCCAGGTGTTAGACCGGGCCAAGTCATAGTCCAGACCTGAATCCAATGGAGAATCTGTGGAAAGAACTGAAAAGTGCTGTTGACAAACGCGCTCCATCCAACCTCACTGAGCTTCAGCTGTTTTAGAAGGAATGTACAAAACTGATAACATACCCCGAGTGACTTACAGCTCTAATGGCAGCTAAAGGTGGCGCTACAATCTATTAACTTAAGGGGGACCAATAATTTTGCACGCCCAATTTTTTAGGTTTTTTATTTGTTAAAAAAGTTTGAAATATCCAATATATTTTGTTCCACTTCATGATTGTGTCCCACTTTACAGGTTTATGTCTTTATGTTTAGATCCTGAAATGTGGCTAAAGGTCACAAAGTTCAAGGGGACCAAATACTTTTGCAAGACATTGTATGTCCACATCAGGTCTGGACCCACGGCTCTAAAACTGGACTGTCCACACATCTGTCACATGTCCTCACTTTTATATTAAGTGAAAAAAGTTTAAGGCAGCGACCGACAACAGGAACACCACACTGTCCACACCACACTGTCCACACCACACTGTCCACACTGTCCACACCACACTGTCCACAATGTCCACACCACACTGTCCACACTGTCCACACCATGCTGTCCACACTGTCCACACCACACTGTCCACACCACACTGTCCACACTGTCCACACCACACTGTCCACAATGTCCACACCACACTGTCCACAATGTCCACACCACACTATCCACACTGTCCACACCACACTATCCACACTGTCCACACCACACTGTCCACAATGTCCACACCACACTATCCACACTGTCCACACCACACTATCCACACTGTCCACACCACACTGTCCACAATGTCCACACCACACTGTCCACAATGTCCACACCACACTGTCCACAATGTCCACACCACACTGTCCACAATGTCCACACCACACTGTCCACACTGTCCACACCACACTATCCACACTCTCCACACCACAATATCCACACCACACTGTCCACAATGTCCACACCACACTGTCCACAATGTCCACACCACACTGTCCACACTGTCCACACCACACTATCCACACTGTCCACACCACACTGTCCACACTGTCCACACCACACTATCCACACCACACTGTACACAATGTCCACACCACACTGTCCACACCATGTTTGGAAAAAAGGAAGGTGTTGTCTGTGCTGCTGCTCACTCAGGTTAGCTAGCAGATGCCTCTTCAGATGGACATGCTGTTTTTTTTCATCTAATGTGAAGTAAGAGACAGTGACAGACACACAAGTGATGTGTGTCTGTCACTGTCTTTTGTTTTGTTAGACCATCACAACTGTCTTACCTGCAGCAACCACAA
This sequence comes from Siphamia tubifer, assembly GCA_020466265.1. Lineage (NCBI taxonomy): Eukaryota > Metazoa > Chordata > Actinopteri > Kurtiformes > Apogonidae > Siphamia > Siphamia tubifer. The sequence goes on from CM035793.1 coordinate 6,015,187, forward strand.
CTGAATAATAAATACGATGAACAATAATATATATTAGGGCATTAACAGACTAGTCGACACGTCGACTCCCGTAGCACAAGTCGACTCAAATTTGGAGGAGTCGACAAGTCACATGTTATTCTTTCTTTCTCTCTCTCTCTCTTTCTGTCTCTCTCTCTCTCTCTCCCTCAGCACATAAACACAGGCAGACCTAAACAAGACATGGCTGCTGCAGGTAAGACAGTTGTGGTGGACATACACGCAGAGCATCACTCTCTTTTACTTTACATTAGATGAAAAAAATGGCACGTCCATCTGAAGACGCATTCACTCGCTAATCTGCGTGATATAAGCAGCATCGGCTAGCTAACCTGAGTGAGTAGTAGTGAAGGCGCTCATTTTATCAAGACATGTGGACAGTGATGTGTGTGTTATCGGCCGCTGAATTAAAGCTTCTGCACTTAATATGAAAATTGAGGACGTGTGGACAGTCCTGTTTTAGAGCCGTGGGTTCAGATCAAATGTGGACATATGTCCACCTACTGATTTTCAGTTACATTTAACAGGATACTCTTTGCTAATGTTAGCCTTTGTTTTGTTGGTGTTAAATGCATATCCTTGTGTCTTGTTGGTGGACATTATTTTACAGTGAACTTTAATACAAGTTGCTCATTACTGGACAGACGTGTGTCCATGTGTTGTTTTTGTTGGGGTTTTTTAGCCGCGTGTCTGTGTTGTTCCAGCTGACAATGTCATTAATGCGTCGTTAATGCCGTTAATGCCCTACTATATATAATATATATTAAAAAAAAATTTTTCCTCTCGCCCCACGTGGGCGGTGTCTCCTTCAGACTCGGGTCCTCTACCAGAGGCCTGGGAGCCTGAGGGTTCTACGCAGGATCTTAGCTGTTCCTAGCAATGCGCTCTTTTGTACAGAGATCTCTGATGTTTTTCCTGGTATCTGCTGGAGCCATTCTCCCAGCTTGGGGGTCACTGCCCCTAATGCTCCGATCACTACTGGTACCACCGTTGCCTTCACACTCCACATTTTCTCTAACTCCCCTTTCAGCCCTTGGTATTTCTCAAGCTTCTCATGTTCTTTCTTTCTGATGTTGCTATCACTGGGGACTGCTACATTTATCACCACCACTGTCTTCTCATGTTTATCCACCACCACGATGTCAGGCTGATTGGCCATCACCATCTTGTCAGTCTGGATCTGGAAGTCCCACAGGATCTTGGCCTGTTTGTTCTCTGTCACCTTTGGGGGGTTCTCCCATCTTGACCCTGGGACCTCCAGTCCATACTCTTTACAGATGTTCCTGTACAGTATGCCCGCTACCTGGTTATGCCTCTCCATGTATGCCTTGCCTGCCAGCATCTTACACCCTGCTGTGATGTGCTGGACTGTTTCAGGGGCTTCTCTACACAGCCTACACCTGGGGTCCTGTCTGATGTGGTAGACCCCGGCCTCTATTGCTCTGGTGTTCAGGGCTTGTTCTTGTGCAGCCATGAGTAGCGCCTCTGTGCTGTCCTTTAGTCCAGCCTTTTCCAGCCACTGGTATGTCTTTTCCATATCAGCCACTTCCTCAATTTGTCGATGGTACACGCCATGCAAGGGTTTGTCCCTCCATGATAGCCCCTCTGGTTCCTCGACCTTACTGGGCTTTTGTTGCCTGAGGCATTCACTTAGCAGTTGGTCATTGGGGGCCATTTTCTTGATGTATTCCTGGAGGTTCGCCGTTTCCTCCTGGACAGTAGTTCTGACACTTACTAGTCCTCGGCCCCCTTCCTTTCGCTTAGTGTACAGCCTCAGGACACTGGACTTGGGGTGGAACCCTCCATGCATGGTAAGGAGTTTCCTTGTCTTGATATCAGTGGCTTGTATCTCTTCCAGTGGCCAGGATATTATCCCAGCTGGGTATCTGATTACTGGCAGGGCATAGGTGTTAATGGCCTGGATCTTATTTTTGCCGTTCAGCTGACTTTTCAGGACCTGTCTTACCCTCTGTAGGTATTTGGCTGTGGCTGACTTCCGAGCTGCCTCCTCATGATTACCATTTGTCTGTGGGATCCCTAGGTATAAAATACCTAGGGATATATATATATATATACCTAGGGAGATATATATATATATATATATATATATATATATATATATATATATATATATATATATATATATATATATATATAGTATGTGTGTGTGCTTTACATTCCATACAAACACACAGGGAAGAATAATAGCGTTTTATGTCAAATGTATTGAATCAAAATATTTTATAGTGATTTGTTGATTTTAATTTAGAATGAATTTACTGATAATGGTGGTTCGTCATCCTCCTCTTCCTCCTCAGTGTCATTCTGACTCCAGTCATTCTGAGGAAGACTTCTCTGCTGAGGGCGCAGATGAAGATGATCCAACGTCTCTTTCTCCCTCCTCTTCCTGTCATCAGGCTCCTCCTCCACCTCCCTCCACTGAAGGATCCGCCCCCAGCTGCCTGTCCACTAGCCCCACCCACTGGAGTGTTGAGGAGGTGTTCCAGTTCATCACCTCCTTACAAGGTCAGTTTAACCCTTTGACCTTTGACCTGTAATTGTTATATTTCTCCTTATTGTTTGATTGGTCAGTTAGTGAACATAAGAACTGAACAAACACAAACTCACTCTAGACTTTGTTTCAGTCTGTTTCTCGTCAGTTTCAGTCTGTTTCTCGTCAGTTTCAGTCTGTTGCTTCTCAATTTCAGCCTGTTGCTCCTCAGATTCAGTCTGTTTCTCCTCAGTTTCAGTCTATTTTATTCAGTTTCAGTCTGTTTCTCCTCAATTTCAGCCTGTTGCTCCTCAGTTTCAGCCTGTTTCTCCTCAGTTTCAGCCTGTTTTTCTTCAGTTTCAGTCTGTTTTATTCAGTTTCAGTCTGTTTCTCCTCAGTTTCAGCCTGTTTTTCTTCAGTTTCAGTCTGTTTTATTCAGTTTCAGTCGGTTTCTCCTCAGTTTCAGCCTGTTGCTCCTCAGTTTCAGCCTGTTTCTCCTCAGTTTCAGCCTTTTTTTCTTCAGTTTCAGTCTGTTTTTCTTCAGTTTCAGTCTGTTTCTCCTCAGTTTCAGCCTGTTACTCCTCAGTTTCAGTTTGTTTTTCTTCAGTTTCAGCCCTTTTTCTCTTCAGTTTTAGTCTGTTTCTTTTCAGTTTCAACCTGTTTTCTTCCATTTCAGCCTGCTACTCCTCAGTTTATGCCTTTTTCACTTCAGTTTCAGTCTAATTATCTTCAGTTTCAGTCTGTTTGTCCTCAGTTTCAGTCTGTTTCTCCTCAGTTTAAGCCTTTTTCTCTTCAGTTTCAGTCTTTCTTCTCAGTTTCAGTCTGTTTCTCTTCAGTTTCACTGTGTTTCTCTTCAGTTTTTAGTCTGATATACTTCAGTTTCAGCCTGTTTTCCTCTCAGTTTCAGTCTATTTTTCTTCAGTTTCAGCCTGTTACTCCTCGGTTTCAGTCTGTTTCTCTTCAGCATCAGTCTGGTTCTCCTCAGTTTCAGTCTTTTTCGCTTCAGTTTCAGTCTAATTATCTTCAATTTCAGCCTTTTTTCTTCAGTTTCAGTCTGTTACTCTTAAGTTTCAGTCTGTTACTCTTCAGTTTCAGTCTGTTTCTTTTCAGTTTCAGTCTGTTCCTCTTCAGTTTCAGTCTTTCACCTCAGTTTCAGTCTGTTTCTCTTCAGTTTTAGTCTGTTTCTCTTCAGTTTCAGTCTGTTACTCTTCAGTTTCAGTCTGTTACTCTTCAGTTTCAGTCTGTTACTCTTCAGTTTTAGCCTTTTTCTCTTCAGTTTCAGTCTTTTACTCTTCAGTTTCAGTCTGTTTCTCCTCAGTTTTAGCCTTTTTCTCTTCAGTTTCAGTCTGTTTCTCCTCAGTTTTAGCCTTTTTCTCCTCAGTTTCAGTCTTTCTTCTCAGTTTCAGCCTGTTACTACTCAGTTTTAGTCTATTTCTCTTCAGTTTCAGTCTGTTTCTCTTCAGATTCAGTCTGTTTCTCTTCAGTTTCAGTCTTTTTCTCTTCATTTTCAGTCTGTTACTCTTCAGTTTTAGCCTTTTTCTCTTCAGTTTCAGTCTTTCTTCTCAGTTTCAGTCTGTTTCTCTTCAGTTTCAGTGTGTTTCTCTTCAGTTTTTAGTCTGATATACTTCAGTTTCAGCCTGTTTTCCTCTCAGTTTCAGTCTATTTTTCTTCAGTTTCAGCCTGTTACTCCTCGGTTTCAGTCTGTTTCTCTTCAGCATCAGTCTGGTTCTCCTCAGTTTCAGTCTTTTTCGCTTCAGTTTCAGTCTAATTATCTTCAGTTTCAGCCTTTTTTCTTCAGTTTCAGTCTGTTACTCTTAAGTTTCAGTCTGTTACTCTTCAGTTTCAGTCTGTTTCTTTTCAGTTTCAGTCTGTTTCTCTTCAGGTTCAGTCTGTTTCTCTTCAGTTTCAGACTGTTTCTCTTCAGTTTCAGTCTGTTACTCTTCAGTTTCAGTCTGTTACTCTTCAGTTTTAGCCTTTTTCTCTTCAGTTTCAGTCTGTTTCTCTTCAGTTTCAGTCTTTCTCCTCAGTTTCAGTCTTTCACCTCAGTTTCAGTCTGTTTCTCTTCAGTTTTAGTCTGTTTCTCTTCAGTTTCAGTCTGTTACTCTTCAGTTTCAGTCTGTTACTCTTCAGTTTCAGTCTGTTACTCTTCAGTTTTATCCTTTTTCTCTTCAGTTTCAGTCTGTTTCTTTCAGTTTCAGTCTGTTACTCTTCAGTTTTAGCCTTTTTCTCTTCAGTTTCAGTCTGTTTCTCTTCAGTTTCAGCCTGTTACTCCTCGGTTTCAGTCTGTTTCTCTTCAGCATCAGTCTGGTTCTCCTCAGTTTCAGTCTTTTTCGCTTCAGTTTCAGTCTAATTATCTTCAGTTTCAGCCTTTTTTTCTTCAGTTTCAGTCTGTTACTCTTAAGTTTCAGTCTGTTACTCTTCAGTTTCAGTCTGTTTCTTTTCAGTTTCAGTCTGTTTCTCTTCAGGTTCAGTCTGTTTCTCTTCAGTTTCAGTCTGTTTCTCTTCAGTTTCAGTCTGTTACTCTTCAGTTTCAGTCTGTTACTCTTCAGTTTTAGCCTTTTTCTCTTCAGTTTCAGTCTGTTTCTCTTCAGTTTCAGTCTTTCTCCTCAGTTTCAGTCTGTTACTCTTCAGTTTTAGCCTTTTTCTCTTCAGTTTTAGCCTTTTTCTCTTCAGTTTCAGTCTGTTACTCTTCAGTTTCAGTCTGTTTCTTTTCAGTTTCAGTCTGTTCCTCTTCAGTTTCAGTCTGGTCCTCTTCAGTTTCAGTCTGTTACTCTTCAGTTTCAGTCTGTTACTCTTCAGTTTCAGTCTGTTACTCTTCAGTTTTAGCCTTTTTCTCTTCAGTTTCAGTCTTTTACTCTTCAGTTTCAGTCTGTTTCTCCTCAGTTGTAGCCTTTTTCTCTTCAGTTTCAGTCTGTTTCTCCTCAGTTTTAGCCTTTTTCTCTTCAGTTTTAGTCTTTCTTCTCAGTTTCAGCCTGTTACTACTCAGTTTCAGTCTGTTTCTCCTCACTTTTAGCCTTTTTCTCTTCAGTTTCAGTCTGTTTCACCTCAGTTTCAGTCTGTTTATCTTCAGTTTCAGCCTGTTTCTCTTCAGTTTCAGTCTGTTTTCTTCAGTTTCAGTTGGTTTTGCCTCAGTTTCAGCCTGTTTCTCCTCAGTTTCAGCCTTTTTCTCTTCAGTTTCAGTCTGTTTCACCTCAGTTTCAGTCTGTTTATCTTCAGTTTCAGCCTGTTTCTCTTCAGTTTCAGTCTGTTTTCTTCAGTTTCAGTCGGTTGCTCCTCAGTTTCAGCCTGTTTCTCCTCAGTTTCAGCCTTTTTTTCTTCAGTTTCAGTCTGTTTTTCTTCAGTTTCAGTCTGTTTCTCCTCAGTTTCAGCCTGTTACTCCTCAGTTTCAGTTTGTTTTTCTTCAGTTTCAGCCCTTTTTCTCTTCAGTTTTAGTCTGTTTCTTTTCAGTTTCAACCTGTTTTCTTCCATTTCAGCCTGCTACTCCTCAGTTTATGCCTTTTTCACTTCAGTTTCAGTCTGTTTCTCCTCAGTTTCAGTCTGTTTCTCCTCAGTTTTAGCCTTTTTCTCTTCAGTTTCAGTCTTTCTTCTCAGTTTCAGTCTGTTTCTCTTCAGTTTCAGTGTGTTTCTCTTCAGTTTTTAGTCTGATATACTTCAGTTTCAGCCTGTTTTCCTCTCAGTTTCAGTCTATTTTTCTTCAGTTTCAGCCTGTTACTCCTCGGTTTCAGTCTGTTTCTCTTCAGCATCAGTCTGGTTCTCCTCAGTTTCAGTCTTTTTCGCTTCAGTTTCAGTCTAATTATCTTCAATTTCAGCCTTTTTTCTTCAGTTTCAGCCCTTTTTCTCTTCAGTTTTAGTCTGTTTCTTTTCAGTTTCAACCCGTTTTCTTCCATTTCAGCCTGCTACTCCTCAGTTTATGCCTTTTTCACTTCAGTTTCAGTCTAATTATCTTCAGTTTCAGTCTGTTTCTCCTCAGTTTCAGTCTGTTTCTCCTCAGTTTAAGCCTTTTTCTCTTCAGTTTCAGTCTTTCTTCTCAGTTTCAGTCTGTTTCTCTTCAGTTTCACTGTGTTTCTCTTCAGTTTTTAGTCTGATATACTTCAGTTTCAGCCTGTTTTCCTCTCAGTTTCAGTCTATTTTTCTTCAGTTTCAGCCTGTTACTCCTCGGTTTCAGTCTGTTTCTCTTCAGCATCAGTCTGGTTCTCCTCAGTTTCAGTCTTTTTCGCTTCAGTTTCAGTCTAATTATCTTCAATTTCAGCCTTTTTTCTTCAGTTTCAGCCCTTTTTCTCTTCAGTTTTAGTCTGTTTCTTTTCAGTTTCAACCCGTTTTCTTCCATTTCAGCCTGCTACTCCTCAGTTTATGCCTTTTTCACTTCAGTTTCAGTCTAATTATCTTCAGTTTCAGTCTGTTTCTCCTCAGTTTCAGTCTGTTTCTCCTCAGTTTAAGCCTTTTTCTCTTCAGTTTCAGTCTTTCTTCTCAGTTTCAGTCTGTTTCTCTTCAGTTTCACTGTGTTTCTCTTCAGTTTTTAGTCTGATATACTTCAGTTTCAGCCTGTTTTCCTCTCAGTTTCAGTCTATTTTTCTTCAGTTTCAGCCTGTTACTCCTCGGTTTCAGTCTGTTTCTCTTCAGCATCAGTCTGGTTCTCCTCAGTTTCAGTCTTTTTCGCTTCAGTTTCAGTCTAATTATCTTCAATTTCAGCCTTTTTTCTTCAGTTTCAGTCTGTTACTCTTAAGTTTCAGTCTGTTACTCTTCAGTTTCAGTCTGTTTCTTTTCAGTTTCAGTCTGTTCCTCTTCAGTTTCAGTCTGGTCCTCTTCAGTTTCAGTCTGTTTCTCTTCAGGTTCAGTCTGTTTCTCCTCAGTTTTGGCCTTTTTCTCCTCAGTTTCAGTCTATTTCTCTTCAGTTTCAGTCTGTTTTCTTCAGTTTCAGTCGGTTTCTCCTCAGTTTCAGCCTGTTTCTCCTCAGTTTCAGCCTTTTTCTCTTCAGTTTCAGTCTGTTTCACCTCAGTTTCAGTCTGTTTATCTTCAGTTTCAGCCTGTTTCTCTTCAGTTTCAGTCTGTTTTCTTCAGTTTCAGTCGGTTGCTCCTCAGTTTCAGCCTGTTTCTCCTCAGTTTCAGCCTTTTTTCTTCAGTTTCAGTCTGTTTTTCTTCAGTTTCAGTCTGTTTCTCCTCAGTTTCAGCCTGTTACTCCTCAGTTTCAGTTTGTTTTTCTTCAGTTTCAGCCCTTTTTCTCTTCAGTTTTAGTCTGTTTCTTTTCAGTTTCAACCTGTTTTCTTCCATTTCAGCCTGCTACTCCTCAGTTTATGCCTTTTTCACTTCAGTTTCAGTCTGTTTCTCCTCAGTTTCAGTCTGTTTCTCCTCAGTTTTAGCCTTTTTCTCTTCAGTTTCAGTCTTTCTTCTCAGTTTCAGTCTGTTTCTCTTCAGTTTCAGTGTGTTTCTCTTCAGTTTTTAGTCTGATATACTTCAGTTTCAGCCTGTTTTCCTCTCAGTTTCAGTCTATTTTTCTTCAGTTTCAGCCTGTTACTCCTCGGTTTCAGTCTGTTTCTCTTCAGCATCAGTCTGGTTCTCCTCAGTTTCAGTCTTTTTCGCTTCAGTTTCAGTCTAATTATCTTCAATTTCAGCCTTTTTTCTTCAGTTTCAGCCCTTTTTCTCTTCAGTTTTAGTCTGTTTCTTTTCAGTTTCAACCCGTTTTCTTCCATTTCAGTCTGCTACTCCTCAGTTTATGCCTTTTTCACTTCAGTTTCAGTCTAATTATCTTCAGTTTCAGTCTGTTTCTCCTCAGTTTCAGTCTGTTTCTCCTCAGTTTAAGCCTTTTTCTCTTCAGTTTCAGTCTTTCTTCTCAGTTTCAGTCTGTTTCTCTTCAGTTTCACTGTGTTTCTCTTCAGTTTTTAGTCTGATATACTTCAGTTTCAGCCTGTTTTCCTCTCAGTTTCAGTCTATTTTTCTTCAGTTTCAGCCTGTTACTCCTCGGTTTCAGTCTGTTTCTCTTCAGCATCAGTCTGGTTCTCCTCAGTTTCAGTCTTTTTCGCTTCAGTTTCAGTCTAATTATCTTCAATTTCAGCCTTTTTTCTTCAGTTTCAGTCTGTTACTCTTAAGTTTCAGTCTGTTACTCTTCAGTTTCAGTCTGTTTCTTTTCAGTTTCAGTCTGTTCCTCTTCAGTTTCAGTCTGGTCCTCTTCAGTTTCAGTCTGTTTCTCTTCAGGTTCAGTCTGTTTCTCCTCAGTTTTGGCCTTTTTCTCCTCAGTTTCAGTCTATTTCTCTTCAGTTTCAGTCTGTTTTCTTCAGTTTCAGTCGGTTTCTCCTCAGCTTCAGCCTGTTTCTCCTCAGTTTCAGCCTTTTTCTCTTCAGTTTCAGTCTGTTTCACCTCAGTTTCAGTCTGTTTATCTTCAGTTTCAGCCTGTTTCTCTTCAGTTTCAGTCTGTTTTCTTCAGTTTCAGTCGGTTGCTCCTCAGTTTCAGCCTGTTTCTCCTCAGTTTCAGCCTTTTTTTCTTCAGTTTCAGTCTGTTTTTCTTCAGTTTCAGTCTGTTTCTCCTCAGTTTCAGCCTGTTACTCCTCAGTTTCAGTTTGTTTTTCTTCAGTTTCAGCCCTTTTTCTCTTCAGTTTTAGTCTGTTTCTTTTCAGTTTCAACCTGTTGTCTTCCATTTCAGCCTGCTACTCCTCAGTTTATGCCTTTTTCACTTCAGTTTCAGTCTGTTTCTCCTCAGTTTCAGTCTGTTTCTCCTCAGTTTTAGCCTTTTTCTCTTCAGTTTCAGTCTTTCTTCTCAGTTTCAGTCTGTTTCTCTTCAGTTTCAGTCTATTACTCTACAGTTTCAGTCTGTTACTCTTCAGTTTCAGTCTGTTAGTCTTCAGTTTTAGCCTTTTTCTCTTCAGTTTCAGTCTTTTACTCTTCAGTTTCAGTCTGTTTCTCCTCAGTTTTAGCCTTTTTCTCTTCAGTTTTAGTCTTTCTTCTCAGTTTCAGCCTGTTACTACTCAGTTTCAGTCTTTTTCTCCTCGGTTTTAGCCTTTTTCTCCTCAGTTTCAGTCTTTCTTCTCAGTTTCAGCCTGTTACTACTCAGTTTTAGTCTATTTCTCTTCAGTTTCAGTCTGTTTCTCTTCAGTTTCAGTCTGATATACTTCAGTTTCAGCCTGATTTCCTCTCAGTTTCAGTCTATTTTTCTTCAGTTTCAGCCTGTTACTCCTCGGTTTCAGTCTGTTTCTCTTCAGCATCAGTCTGTTTCTCTTCAGTTTCAGTCTGTTACTCTTCAGTTTCAGTCTGTTACTCTTCAGTTTTAGCCTTTTTCTCTTCAGTTTCAGTCTGTTTCTCTTCAGTTTCAGTCTTTCCCCTCAGTTTCAGTCTTTCACCTCAGTTTCAGTCTGTTTCTCTTCCGTTTCAGTCTTTTACTCTTCAGTTTCAGTCTTTCTCCTCAGTTTCAGTCTTTCTCCTCAGTTTCAGTCTGTTTCTCTTCAGTTTCAGTCTGTTTCTCCTCAGTTTTAGCCTTTTTCTCCTCAGTTTCAGTCTTTCTTCTCAGTTTCAGCCTGTTACTACTCAGTTTCAGTCTATATCTCTTCAGTTTCAGTCTGTTTCTCCTCAGTTTTGGCCTTTTTCTCTTCACTTTCAGTCTGTTTCTCCTCAGTTTTAGCCTTTTTCTCTTCAGTTTCAGTCTGTTTCTCCTCAGTTTTGGCCTTTTTCTCTTCAGTTTCAGTCTGTTTCTCTTTAGTTTCAGTCTGTTACTCTTCAGTTTCAGTCTGTTACTCTTCAGTTTTAGCCTTTTTCTCTTCACTTTCAGTCTGTTTCTCCTCAGTTTTAGCCTTTTTCTCTTCAGTTTCAGTCTGTTTCTCCTCAGTTTTGGCCTTTTTCTCTTCAGTTTCAGTCTGTTTCTCTTTAGTTTCAGTCTGTTACTCTTCAGTTTCAGTCTGTTACTCTTCAGTTTTAGCCTTTTTCTCTTCACTTTCAGTCTGTTTCTCCTCAGTTTTAGCCTTTTTCTCTTCAGTTTCAGTCTGTTTCTCCTCAGTTTCAGTCTGTTTCTCTTCAGTTTCAGTCTTTTACTCTTCAGTTTCAGTCTGTTTCTCCTCAGTTTTAGCCTTTTTCTCTTCAGTTTCACTCTGTTTCTCCTCAGTTTTAGCCTTTTTCTCTTCAGTTTTAGTCTTCTCAGTTTTCGCCTGTTACTACTCAGTTTCAGTCTATTTCTCTTTAGTTTCAGTCTGTTTCTCTTCAGTTTCAATCTGTTACTCTTCAGTTTCAGTCTGTTACTCTTCAGTTTTAGCCTTTTTCTCTTCAGTTTCAGTCTGTTTCTCTTCAGTGTTAGCCTGTTTCTCCTCAGTTTCAGCCTGTTAATACTCAGTTTCAGTATATTTCTCTTCAGTTTCAGTCTGTTACTCTTCATTTTCAGTCTGTTTCTCTTCAGGTTCAGTCTGTTTCTCTTCAGTTTCAGTCTGTTACTCTTCAGTTTTAGCCTTTTTCTCTTCAGTTTCAGTCTGTTACTCTTCAGTTTTAGCCTTTTTCTCTTCAGTTTCCGTCTGTTTCTCTTCAGTGTCAGCCTGTTTCTCCTCAGTTTGAGCCTTTTTCTCTTCAGTTTCAGTCTGTTTCTCCTCAGTTTCAGTCTGTTACTCTTAAGTTTCAGTCTGTTACTCTTCAGTTTCAGTCTGTTTCTTTTCAGTTTCAGTCTGTTTCTCTTCAGGTTCAGTCTGTTTCTCTTCAGTTTCAGTCTGTTTCTCTTCAGTTTCAGTCTGTTACCCTTCAGTTTCAGTCTGTTACTCTTCAGTTTTAGCCTTTTTCTCTTCAGTTTCAGTCTTTTTCTCTTCAGTTTCAGTCTGTTTCTCTTCAGTTTCAGTCTGTTTCTCTTCAGTTTCAGTCTGTTACTCTTCAGTTTCAGTCTGTTACTCTTCAGTTTTATCCTTTTTCTCTTCAGTTTCAGTCTGTTTCTTTCAGTTTCAGTCTGTGACTCTTCAGTTTTAGCCTTTTTCTCTTCAGTTTCAGTCTGTTTCTCTTCAGTTTCAGTCTGTTTCTCCTCAGTTTTAGCCTTTTTCTCTTCAGTTTCAGTCTGTTTCTCCTCAGTTTTAGCCTGTTTCTCTTCAGTTTTAGCCTGTTTCTCTTCAGTTTCAGTCTTTTACTCTTCAGTTTCAGTCTTTCTCCTCAGTTTCAGTCTTTCTCCTCAGTTTCAGTCTTTTTCTCTTCAGTTTCAGTCTGTTTCTCCTCAGTTTTAGCCTTTTTCTCCTCAGTTTCAGCCTTTTTCTCCTCAGTTTCAGTCTTTCTTCTCAGTTTCAGCCTGTTACTACTCAGTTTCAGTCTATATCTCTTCAGTTTCAGTCTGTTTCTCTTCAGTTTCAGTCTGTTACTCTTCAGTTTTAGCCTTTTTCTCTTCAGTTTCAGTCTGTTACTCTTCAGTTTTAGCCTTTTTCTCTTCAGTTTCAGTCTGTTTCTCCTCAGTTTTGGCCTTTTTCTCTTCAGTTTCAGTCTATTTCTCTTTAGTTTCAGTCTGTTTCTCTTCAGTTTCAGTCTTTTACTCTTCAGTTTCAGTCTGTTTCTCCTCAGTTTTAGCCTTTTTCTCTTCAGTTTCACTCTGTTTCTCCTCAGTTTTAGCCTTTTTCTCTTCAGTTTTAGTCTTTCTTCTCAGTTTCAGCCTGTTACTACTCAGTTTTAGTCTATTTCTCTTTAGTTTCAGTCTGTTTCTCCTCAGTTTCAGTCTTTCACCTCAGTTTCAGTCTGTTTCTCTTCAGTTTCAGTCTATTTCTCTTCAGTTTCAATCTGTTTCTCTTCAGTTTCAGTCTGTTTCTCTTCAGTTTCAGTCTGTTTCTCTTCAGTTTCAGTCTGTTACTCTTCAGTTTCAGTCTGTTACTCTTCAGTTTTATCCTTTTTCTCTTCAGTTTCAGTCTGTTTCTTTCAGTTTCAGTCTGTGACTCTTCAGTTTTAGCCTTTTTCTCTTCAGTTTCAGTCTGTTTCTCTTCAGTTTCAGTCTGTTTCTCCTCAGTTTTAGCCTTTTTCTCTTCAGTTTCAGTCTGTTTTTCCTCAGTTTTAGCCTGTTTCTCTTCAGTTTTAGCCTGTTTCTCTTCAGTTTCAGTCTTTTACTCTTCAGTTTCAGTCTTTCTCCTCAGTTTCAGTCTTTTTCTCTTCAGTTTCAGTCTGTTTCTCCTCAGTTTTAGCCTTTTTCTCCTCAGTTTCAGCCTTTTTCTCCTCAGTTTCAGTCTTTCTTCTCAGTTTCAGCCTGTTACTACTCAGTTTCAGTCTATATCTCTTCAGTTTCAGTCTGTTTCTCTTCAGTTTCAGTCTGTTACTCTTCAGTTTTAGCCTTTTTCTCTTCAGTTTCAGTCTGTTACTCTTCAGTTTTAGCCTTTTTCTCTTCAGTTTCAGTCTGTTTCTCCTCAGTTTTGGCCTTTTTCTCTTCAGTTTCAGTCTATTTCTCTTTAGTTTCAGTCTGTTTCTCTTCAGTTTCAGTCTTTTTCTCTTCAGTTTCAGTCTGTTACTCTTCAGTTTTAGCCTTTTTCTCTTCAGTTTCAGTCTGTTTCTCCTCAGTTTTGGCCTTTTTCTCTTCAGTTTCAGTCTATTTCTCTTTAGTTTCAGTCTGTTTCTCTTCAGTTTCAGTCTTTTACTCTTCAGTTTCAGTCTGTTTCTCCTCAGTTTTAGCCTTTTTCTCTTCAGTTTCACTCTGTTTCTCCTCAGTTTTAGCCTTTTTCTCTTCAGTTTTAGTCTTTCTTCTCAGTTTCAGCCTGTTACTACTCAGTTTCAGTCTATTTCTCTTTAGTTTCAGTCTGTTTCTCCTCAGTTTCAGTCTTTCACCTCAGTTTCAGTCTGTTTCTCTTCAGTTTCAGTCTGTTTCTCTTCAGTTTCAGTCTGTTTCTCTTCAGTTTCAGTCTATTTCTCTTCAGTTTCAGTCTGTTTCTCTTCAGTTTCAGTCTGTTTCTCTTCAGTTTCAGTCTGTTACTCTTCAGTTTCAGTCTGTTTCTCTTCAGTTTCAGTCTGTTTCTCTTCAGTTTCAGTCTGTTACTCTTCAGTTTCAGTCTGTTACTCTTCAGTTTTATCCTTTTTCTCTTCAGTTTCAGTCTGTTTCTTTCAGTTTCAGTCTGTGACTCTTCAGCTTTAGCCTTTTTCTCTTCAGTTTCAGTCTGTTTCTCTTCAGTTTCAGTCTGTTTCTCCTCAGTTTTAGCCTTTTTCTCTTCAGTTTCAGTCTGTTTCTCCTCAGTTTTAGCCTGTTTCTCTTCAGTTTTAGCCTGTTTCTCTTCAGTTTCAGTCTGTTACTCTTCAGTTTTAGCCTTTTTCTCTTCAGTTTCAGTCTTTTTCTCTTCAGTTTCAGTCTGTTTCTCTTCAGTTTCAGTCTGTTTCTCTTCAGTTTCAGTCTGTTACTCTTCAGTTTCAGTCTGTTACTCTTCAGTTTTATCCTTTTTCTCTTCAGTTTCAGTCTGTTTCTTTCAGTTTCAGTCTGTGACTCTTCAGTTTTAGCCTTTTTCTCTTCAGTTTCAGTCTGTTTCTCTTCAGTTTCAGTCTGTTTCTCCTCAGTTTTAGCCTTTTTCTCTTCAGTTTCAGTCTGTTTCTCCTCAGTTTTAGCCTGTTTCTCTTCAGTTTTAGCCTGTTTCTCTTCAGTTTCAGTCTTTTACTCTTCAGTTTCAGTCTTTCTCCTCAGTTTCAGTCTTTCTCCTCAGTTTCAGTCTTTTTCTCTTCAGTTTCAGTCTGTTTCTCCTCAGTTTTAGCCTTTTTCTCCTCAGTTTCAGCCTTTTTCTCCTCAGTTTCAGTCTTTCTTCTCAGTTTCAGCCTGTTACTACTCAGTTTCAGTCTATATCTCTTCAGTTTCAGTCTGTTTCTCTTCAGTTTCAGTCTGTTACTCTTCAGTTTTAGCCTTTTTCTCTTCAGTTTCAGTCTGTTACTCTTCAGTTTTAGCCTTTTTCTCTTCAGTTTCAGTCTGTTTCTCCTCAGTTTTGGCCTTTTTCTCTTCAGTTTCAGTCTATTTCTCTTTAGTTTCAGTCTGTTTCTCTTCAGTTTCAGTCTTTTACTCTTCAGTTTCAGTCTGTTTCTCCTCAGTTTTAGCCTTTTTCTCTTCAGTTTCACTCTGTTTCTCCTCAGTTTTAGCCTTTTTCTCTTCAGTTTTAGTCTTTCTTCTCAGTTTCAGCCTGTTACTACTCAGTTTTAGTCTATTTCTCTTTAGTTTCAGTCTGTTTCTCCTCAGTTTCAGTCTTTCACCTCAGTTTCAGTCTGTTTCTCTTCAGTTTCAGTCTATTTCTCTTCAGTTTCAATCTGTTTCTCTTCAGTTTCAGTCTGTTTCTCTTCAGTTTCAGTCTGTTTCTCTTCAGTTTCAGTCTGTTACTCTTCAGTTTCAGTCTGTTACTCTTCAGTTTTATCCTTTTTCTCTTCAGTTTCAGTCTGTTTCTTTCAGTTTCAGTCTGTGACTCTTCAGTTTTAGCCTTTTTCTCTTCAGTTTCAGTCTGTTTCTCTTCAGTTTCAGTCTGTTTCTCCTCAGTTTTAGCCTTTTTCTCTTCAGTTTCAGTCTGTTTTTCCTCAGTTTTAGCCTGTTTCTCTTCAGTTTTAGCCTGTTTCTCTTCAGTTTCAGTCTTTTACTCTTCAGTTTCAGTCTTTCTCCTCAGTTTCAGTCTTTTTCTCTTCAGTTTCAGTCTGTTTCTCCTCAGTTTTAGCCTTTTTCTCCTCAGTTTCAGCCTTTTTCTCCTCAGTTTCAGTCTTTCTTCTCAGTTTCAGCCTGTTACTACTCAGTTTCAGTCTATATCTCTTCAGTTTCAGTCTGTTTCTCTTCAGTTTCAGTCTGTTACTCTTCAGTTTTAGCCTTTTTCTCTTCAGTTTCAGTCTGTTACTCTTCAGTTTTAGCCTTTTTCTCTTCAGTTTCAGTCTGTTTCTCCTCAGTTTTGGCCTTTTTCTCTTCAGTTTCAGTCTATTTCTCTTTAGTTTCAGTCTGTTTCTCTTCAGTTTCAGTCTTTTTCTCTTCAGTTTCAGTCTGTTACTCTTCAGTTTTAGCCTTTTTCTCTTCAGTTTCAGTCTGTTTCTCCTCAGTTTTGGCCTTTTTCTCTTCAGTTTCAGTCTATTTCTCTTTAGTTTCAGTCTGTTTCTCTTCAGTTTCAGTCTTTTACTCTTCAGTTTCAGTCTGTTTCTCCTCAGTTTTAGCCTTTTTCTCTTCAGTTTCACTCTGTTTCTCCTCAGTTTTAGCCTTTTTCTCTTCAGTTTTAGTCTTTCTTCTCAGTTTCAGCCTGTTACTACTCAGTTTCAGTCTATTTCTCTTTAGTTTCAGTCTGTTTCTCCTCAGTTTCAGTCTTTCACCTCAGTTTCAGTCTGTTTCTCTTCAGTTTCAGTCTGTTTCTCTTCAGTTTCAGTCTGTTTCTCTTCAGTTTCAGTCTATTTCTCTTCAGTTTCAGTCTGTTTCTCTTCAGTTTCAGTCTGTTTCTCTTCAGTTTCAGTCTGTTACTCTTCAGTTTCAGTCTGTTTCTCTTCAGTTTCAGTCTGTTTCTCTTCAGTGTCAGTCTGTTACTCTTCAGTTTCAGTCTGTTACTCTTCAGTTTTATCCTTTTTCTCTTCAGTTTCAGTCTGTTTCTTTCAGTTTCAGTCTGTGACTCTTCAGCTTTAGCCTTTTTCTCTTCAGTTTCAGTCTGTTTCTCTTCAGTTTCAGTCTGTTTCTCCTCAGTTTTAGCCTTTTTCTCTTCAGTTTCAGTCTGTTTCTCCTCAGTTTTAGCCTGTTTCTCTTCAGTTTTAGCCTGTTTCTCTTCAGTTTCAGTCTTTTACTCTTCAGTTTCAGTCTGTTTCTCCTCAGTTTCAGTCTTTCTCCTCAGTTTCAGTCTTTTTCTCTTCAGTTTCAGTCTGTTTCTCCTCAGTTTTAGCCTTTTTCTCCTCAGTTTCAGCCTTTTTCTCCTCAATTTCAGTCTTTCTTCTCAGTTTCAGCCTGTTACTACTCAGTTTCAGTCTATATCTCTTCAGTTTCAGTCTGTTTCTCTTCAGTTTCAGTCTGTTACTCTTCAGTTTCAGTCTGTTTCTCTTCAGTTTCAGTCTGTTACTCTTCAGTTTTAGCCTTTTTCTCTTCAGTTTCAGTCTGTTACTCTTCAGTTTTAGCCTTTTTCTCTTCAGTTTCAGTCTGTTTCTCCTCAGTTTTGGCCTTTTTCTCTTCAGTTTCAGTCTATTTCTCTTTAGTTTCAGTCTGTTTCTCTTCAGTTTCAGTCTTTTTCTCTTCAGTTTCAGTCTGTTACTCTTCAGTTTTAGCCTTTTTCTCTTCAGTTTCAGTCTGTTTCTCCTCAGTTTTGGCCTTTTTCTCTTCAGTTTCAGTCTATTTCTCTTTAGTTTCAGTCTGTCTCTCTTCAGTTTCAGTCTTTTACTCTTCAGTTTCAGTCTGTTTCTCCTCAGTTTTAGCCTTTTTCTCTTCAGTTTCACTCTGTTTCTCCTCAGTTTTAGCCTTTTTCTCTTCAGTTTTAGTCTTTCTTCTCAGTTTCAGCCTGTTACTACTCAGTTTCAGTCTATTTCTCTTTAGTTTCAGTCTGTTTCTCCTCAGTTTCAGTCTTTCACCTCAGTTTCAGTCTGTTTCTCTTCAGTTTCAGTCTGTTTCTCTTCAGTTTCAGTCTATTTCTCTTCAGTTTCAGTCTGTTTCTCTTCAGTTTCAGTCTGTTTCTCTTCAGTTTCAGTCTGTTACTCTTCAGTTTCAGTCTGTTACTCTTCAGTTTTATCCTTTTTCTCTTCAGTTTCAGTCTGTTTCTTTCAGTTTCAGTCTGTGACTCTTCAGTTTTAGCCTTTTTCTCTTCAGTTTCAGTCTGTTTCTCTTCAGTTTCAGTCTGTTACTCTTCAGTTTCAGTCTGTTACTCTTCAGTTTCAGTCTGTTACCCTTCAGTTTTATCCTTTTTCTCTTCAGTTTCAGTCTGTTTCTTTCAGTTTCAGTCTGTTACTCTTCAGTTTTAGCCTTTTTCTCTTCAGTTTCAGTCTGTTTCTCTTCAGTTTCAGTCTGTTTCTCCTCAGTTTTAGCCTTTTTCTCTTCAGTTTCAGTCTGTTTCTCCTCAGTTTTAGCCTGTTTCTCTTCAGTTTCAGTCTTTTACTCTTCAGTTTCAGTCTTTATCCTCAGTTTCAGTCTTTCTCCTCAGTTTCAGTCTGTTTCTCCTCAGTTTTAGCCTTTTTCTCCTCAGTTTCAGCCTTTTTCTCCTCAGTTTCAGTCTTTCTTCTCAGTTTCAGCCTGTTACTACTCAGTTTCAGTCTATATCTCTTCAGTTTCAGTCTGTTTCTCTTCAGTTTCAGTCTGTTACTCTTCAGTTTTAGCCTTTTTCTCTTCAGTTTCAGTCTGTTACTCTTCAGTTTTCGCCTTTTTCTCTTCGGTTTCAGTCTGTTTCTCTTCAGTGTTAGCCTGTTTCTCCTCAGTTTCAGCCTGTTAATACTCAGTTTCAGTCTATTTCTCTTCAGTTTCAGTCTGTTACTCTTCAGTTTCAGTCTGTTTCTCTTCAGGTTCAGTCTGTTTCTCTTCAGTGTTAGCCTGTTTCTCCTCAGTTTCAGCCTGTTAATACTCAGTTTCAGTCTATTTCTCTTCAGTTTCAGTCTGTTACTCTTCAGTTTCAGTCTGTTTCTCTTCAGGTTCAGTCTGTTTCTCTTCAGTTTCAGTCTGTTTCTCTTCAGTTTCAGTCTGTTACTCTTCAGTTTCAGTCTATTTCTCTTCAGTTTCAGTCTGTTACTCTTCAGTTTTCGCCTTTTTCTCTTCAGTTTCAGTCTGTTTCTCTTCAGTGTTAGCCTGTTTCTCCTCAGTTTCAGCCTGTTAATACTCAGTTTCAGTCTATTTCTCTTCAGTTTCAGTCTGTTACTCTTCAGTTTCAGTCTGTTTCTCTTCAGGTTCAGTCTGTTTCTCTTCAGTTTCAGTCTGTTTCTCTTCAGTTTCAGTCTGTTACTCTTCAGTTTTAGCCTTTTTCTCTTCAGTTTCAGTCTGTTTCTCTTCAGTGTCAGCCTGTTTCTCCTCAGTTTGAGCCTTTTTCTCTTCAGTTTCAGTCTGTTTCTCCTCAGTTTCAGTCTGTTTCTCTTCAGTTTCAGTCTTTTACTCTTCAGTTTCAGTCTGTTTCTCCTCAGTTTTAGCCTTTTTCTCTTCAGTTTCAGTCTGTTTCTCCTCAGTTTTAGCCTTTTTCTCTTCAGTTTTAGTCTTTCTTCTCAGTTTCAGCCTGTTACTACTCAGTTTCAGTCTATTTCTCTTCAGTTTCAGTCTGTTTCTCCTCAGTTTTAGCCTTTTTCTCTTCAGTTTCAGTCTGTTTCTCCTCAGTTTTAGCCTGTTTCTCTTCAGTTTTAGCCTGTTTCTCTTCAGTTTCAGTCTTTTACTCTTCAGTTTCAGTCTTTCTCCTCAGTTTCAGTCTATTTCTCTTCAGTTTCAGTCTGTTTCTCCTCAGTTTTAGCCTTTTTCTCTTCAGTTTCAGTCTTTTTCTCTTCAGTTTCAGTCTGTTTCTCCTCAGTTTTAGCCTTTTTCTCCTCAGTTTCAGCCTTTTTCTCCTCAGTTTCAGTCTTTCTTCTCAGTTTCAGCCTGTTACTACTCAGTTTTAGTCTATATCTCTTCAGTTTCAGTCTGTTTCTCTTCAGTTTCAGTCTGTTACTCTTCAGTTTTAGCCTTTTTCTCTTCAGTTTCAGTCTGTTACTCTTCAGTTTTCGCCTTTTTCTCTTCAGTTTCAGTCTTTTACTCTTCAGTTTCAGTCTGTTTCTCCTCAGTTTTAGCCTTTTTCTCTTCAGTTTCAGTCTGTTTCTCCTTAGTTTTAGCCTTTTTCTCTTCAGTTTTTGTCTTTCTTCTCAGTTTCAGCCTGTTACTACTCAGTTTCAGTCTATTTCTCTTCAGTTTCAGTCTGTTTCTCTTCAGTTTCAGTCTGTTTCTCCTCAGTTTTAGCCTGTTTCTCTTCAGTTTCAGTCTGTTACTCTTCAGTTTCAGTCTGTTACTCTTCAGTTTTATCCTTTTTCTCTTCAGTTTCAGTCTTTTTCTTTCAGTTTCAGTCTTTTACTCTTCAGTTTTAGCCTTTTTCTCTTCAGTTTCAGTCTGTTTCTCTTCAGTGTTAGCCTGTTTCTCCTCAGTTTCAGCCTGTTAATACTCAGTTTCAGTCTATTTCTCTTCAGTTTCAGTCTGTTACTCTTCAGTTTCAGTCTGTTTCTCTTCAGGTTCAGTCTGTTTCTCTTCAGTTTCAGTCTGTTTCTCTTCAGTTTCAGTCTGTTACTCTTCAGTTTTAGCCTTTTTCTCTTCAGTTTCAGTCTGTTTCTCTTCAGTGTCAGCCTGTTTCTCCTCAGTTTGAGCCTTTTTCTCTTCAGTTTCAGTCTGTTACTCTTCATTTTCAGTCTGTTACTCTTCAGTTTCAGTCTGTTACTCTTCAGTTTTATCCTTTTTCTCTTCAGTTTCAGTCTTTTTCTTTCAGTTTCAGTCTGTTACTCTTCATTTTTAGCCTTTTTCTCTTCAGTTTCAGTCTGTTTCTCTTCAGTGTTAGCCTGTTTCTCCTCAGTTTCAGCCTGTTAATACTCAGTTTCAGTCTGTTACTCTTCAGTTTTAGCCTTTTTCTCTTCAGTTTCAGTCTGTTTCTCTTCAGTGTCAGCCTGTTTCTCCTCAGTTTGAGCCTTTTTCTCTTCAGTTTCAGTCTGTTTCTCCTCAGTTTCAGTCTGTTTCTCTTCAGTTTCAGTCTGTTTCTCCTCAGTTTTAGCCTTTTTCTCTTCGGTTTCAGTCTGTTTCTCCTCAGTTTTAGCCTTTTTCTCTTCAGTTTTAGTCTTTCTTCTCAGTTTCAGCCTGTTACTACTCAGTTTCAGTCTATTTCTCTTCAGTTTCAGTCTGTTTCTCTTCAGTTTCAGTCTGTTTCTCCTCAGTTTTAGCCTGTTTCTCTTCAGTTTCAGTCTTTTACTCTTCAGTTTCAGTCTTTCTCCTCAGTTTCAGTCCGTTTCTCTTCAGTTTCAGTCTGTTTCTCCTCAGTTTTAGCCTTTTTCTCCTCAGTTTCAGTCTTTCTTCTCAGTTTCAGCCTGTTACTACTCAGTTTCAGTCTATTTCTCTTCAGTTTCAGTCTGTTTCTCTTCAGTTTCAGTCTGTTACTCTTCAGTTTGAGCCTTTTTCTCTTCAGTTTCAGTCTGTTTCTCCTCAGTTTTAGCCTTTTTCTCTTCAGTTTTAGTCTTTCTTCTCAGTTTCAGCCTGTTACTACTCAGTTTCAGTCTATTTCTCTTCAGTTTCAGTCTGTTTCTCTTCAGTTTCAATCTGTTACTCTTCAGTTTCAGTATGTTACTCTTCAGTTTTAGCCTTTTTCTCTTCAGTTTCATTCTGTTTCTCTTCAGTTTCCGTCTGTTTCTCCTCAGTTTTAGCCTTTTTCTCTTCAGTTTCAGTCTGTTTCTCCTCAGTTTTAGCCTTTTTCTCTTCGGTTTTAGTCTTTCTTCTCAGTTTCAGCCTGTTACTACTCAGTTTCAGTCTATTTCTCTTCAGTTTCAGTCTGTTACTCTTCAGTTTCAGTCTGTTGCTCTTCAGTTTTAGCCTTTTTCTCTTCAGTTTCAGTCTTTTACTCTTCAGTTTCAGTCTGTTTCTCCTCAGTTGTAGCCTTTTTCTCTTCAGTTTCAGTCTGTTTCTCCTCAGTTTTAGCCTTTTTCTCTTCAGTTTTAGTCTTTCTTCTCAGTTTCAGCCTGTTACTACTCAGTTTCAGTCATTTTCTCCTCACTTTTAGCCTTTTTCTCTTCAGTTTCAGTCTGTTTCACCTCAGTTTCAGTCTGTTTATCTTCAGTTTCAGCCTTTTTCTCTTCCGTTTCAGTCTGTTTCTTTCAGTTTCATTCTGTTACTCTTCAGTTTTAGCCTTTTTCTCTTCAGTTTCAGTCTGTTTCTCGTCAGTTTCAGTCTTTCTCTTCAGTTTCAGTCTGTTTCTCCTCAGTTTTAGCCTTTTTCTCTTCAGTTTTAGTCTTTCTTCTCAGTTTCAGCCTGTTACTACTCAGTTTCAGTCTATTTCTCTTCAGTTTCAGTCTGTTACTCTTCAGTTTCAGTCTGTTGCTCTTCAGTTTTAGCCTTTTTCTCTTCAGTTTCAGTCTTTTACTCTTCAGTTTCAGTCTGTTTCTCCTCAGTTGTAGCCTTTTTCTCTTCAGTTTCAGTCTGTTTCTCCTCAGTTTTAGCCTTTTTCTCTTCAGTTTTAGTCTTTCTTCTCAGTTTCAGCCTGTTACTACTCAGTTTCAGTCTGTTTCTCCTCACTTTTAGCCTTTTTCTCTTCAGTTTCAGTCTGTTTCACCTCAGTTTCAGTCTGTTTATCTTCAGTTTCAGCCTTTTTCTCTTCAGTTTCAGTCTGTTTCTTTCAGTTTCATTCTGTTACTCTTCAGTTTTAGCCTTTTTCTCTTCAGTTTCAGTCTGTTTCTCGTCAGTTTCAGTCTTTCTCTTCAGTTTCAGTCTGTTTCTCCTCAGTTTTAGCCTT
This sequence comes from Siphamia tubifer, assembly GCA_020466265.1. Classification (NCBI taxonomy): domain Eukaryota; kingdom Metazoa; phylum Chordata; class Actinopteri; order Kurtiformes; family Apogonidae; genus Siphamia; species Siphamia tubifer. Next base: position 6,036,991 of record CM035793.1, read on the forward strand.
TTTCTCTTCAGTTTTAGTCTTTCTTCTCAGTTTCAGCCTGTTACTACTCAGTTTCAGTCTGTTTCTCCTCACTTTTAGCCTTTTTCTCTTCAGTTTCAGTCTGTTTCACCTCAGTTTCAGTCTGTTTATCTTCAGTTTCAGCCTTTTTCTCTTCAGTTTCAGTCTGTTTCTTTCAGTTTCATTCTGTTACTCTTCAGTTTTAGCCTTTTTCTCTTCAGTTTCAGTCTGTTTCTCGTCAGTTTCAGTCTTTCTCTTCAGTTTCAGTCTGTTTCTCTTCTGTTTCAGTTCTTTCTCTTCAGTTTCAGTCTGTTTCTCTTCAGTGTCTGTTTCTCTTCAGTTTCAGTCTGTTTCTCCTCAGTTTTAGCCTTCTTCTCTTCAGTTTCAGTCTTTCTTCTCAGTTTCAGCCTGTTACTACTCAGTTTCAGTCTATTTCTCTTCAGTTTCAGTCTGTTTCTCCTCAGTTTTAGCCTTTTTCTCCTCAGTTTCGGTCTTTCTTCTCAGTGTCAGCCTGTTACTACTCAGTTTCAGTCTATTTCTCTTCAGTTTCAGTCTGTTTCTCTTCAGTTTCAGTCTGTTACTCTTCAGTTTGAGCCTTTTTCTCTTCAGTTTCAGTCTGTTTCTCCTCAGTTTTAGCCTTTTTCTCTTCAGTTTTAGTCTTTCTTCTCAGTTTCAGCCTGTTACTACTCAGTTTCAGTCTATTTCTCTTCAGTTTCAGTCTGTTTCTCTTCAGTTTCAATCTGTTACTCTTCAGTTTCAGTCTGTTACTCTTCAGTTTTAGCCTTTTTCTCTTCAGTTTCAGTCTGTTTCTCTTCAGTGTTAGCCTGTTTCTCTTCAGTTTCAGTCTTTTACTCTTCAGTTTCAGTCTTTCTCTTCAGTTTCAGTCTTTTTCTCCTCAGTTTTAGCCTTTTTCTCTTCAGTTTCAGTCTGTTTCTCCTCAGTTTTAGCCTTTTTCTCTTCAGTTTTAGTCTTTCTTCTCAGTTTCAGCCTGTTACTACTCAGTTTCAGTCTGTTACTCTTCAGTTTTAGCCTTTTTCTCTTCAGTTTCAGTCTGTTTCTTTCAGTTTCAGTCTGTTTCTCCTCAGTTTTAGCCTTTTTCTCTTCAGTTTCAGTCTTTCTTCTCAGTTTCAGCCTCTTACTACTCAGTTTCAGTCTATTTCTCTTCAGTTTCAGTCTGTTACTCTTCAGTTTCAGTCTGTTACTCTTCAGTTTCAGTCTGTTACTCTTCAGTTTTAGCCTTTTTCTCTTCAGTTTCAGTCTGTTTCTTTCAGTTTCAGTATGTTACTCTTCAGTTTTAGCCTTTTTCTCTTCAGTTTCATTCTGTTTCTCTTCAGTTTCAGTCTGTTTCTCCTCAGTTTTAGCCTTTTTCTCTTCAGTTTCAGTCTGTTTCTCCTCAGTTTTAGCCTTTTTCTCTTCGGTTTTAGTCTTTCTTCTCAGTTTCAGCCTGTTACTACTCAGTTTCAGTCTATTTCTCTTCAGTTTCAGTCTGTTACTCTTCAGTTTCAGTCTGTTGCTCTTCAGTTTTAGCCTTTTTCTCTTCAGTTTCAGTCTGTTTCTTTCAGTTTCATTCTGTTACTCTTCAGTTTTAGCCTTTTTCTCTTCAGTTTCAGTCTGTTTCTCGTCAGTTTCAGTCTTTCTCTTCAGTTTCAGTCTGTTTCTCTTCTGTTTCAGTTCTTTCTCTTCAGTTTCAGTCTGTTTCTCTTCAGTTTCTGTTTCTCTTCAGTTTCAGTCTGTTTCTCCTCAGTTTTAGCCTTCTTCTCTTCAGTTTCAGTCTTTCTTCTCAGTTTCAGCCTGTTACTACTCAGTTTCAGTCTATTTCTCTTCAGTTTCAGTCTGTTTCTCCTCAGTTTTAGCCTTTTTCTCCTCAGTTTCAGTCTTTCTTCTCAGTTTCAGCCTGTTACTACTCAGTTTCAGTCTATTTCTCTTCAGTTTCAGTCTGTTTCTCTTCAGTTTCAGTCTGTTACTCTTCAGTTTGAGCCTTTTTCTCTTCAGTTTCAGTCTGTTTCTCCTCAGTTTTAGCCTTTTTCTCTTCAGTTTTAGTCTTTCTTCTCAGTTTCAGCCTGTTACTACTCAGTTTCAGTCTATTTCTCTTCAGTTTCAGTCTGTTTCTCTTCAGTTTCAATCTGTTACTCTTCAGTTTCAGTCTGTTACTCTTCAGTTTTAGCCTTTTTCTCTTCAGTTTCAGTCTGTTTCTCTTCAGTGTTAGCCTGTTTCTCTTCAGTTTCAGTCTTTTACTCTTCAGTTTCAGTCTTTCTCTTCAGTTTCAGTCTTTTTCTCCTCAGTTTTAGCCTTTTTCTCTTCAGTTTCAGTCTGTTTCCCCTCAGTTTTAGCCTTTTTCTCTTCAGTTTTAGTCTTTCTTCTCAGTTTCAGCCTGTTACTACTCAGTTTCAGTCTGTTACTCTTCAGTTTTAGCCTTTTTCTCTTCAGTTTCAGTCTGTTTCTTTCAGTTTCAGTCTGTTTCTCCTCAGTTTTAGCCTCTTTCTCTTCAGTTTCAGTCTTTCTTCTCAGTTTCAGCCTCTTACTACTCAGTTTCAGTCTATTTCTCTTCAGTTTCAGTCTGTTACTCTTCAGTTTCAGTCTGTTACTCTTCAGTTTTAACCTTTTTCTCTTCAGTTTCATTCTGTTTCTCTTCAGTTTCAGTCTGTTTCTCTTCAGTTTCAGTCTGTTTCTCCTCAGTTTTAGCCTTTTTCTCTTCAGTTTCAGTCTGTTTCTCCTCAGTTTTAGCCTTTTTCTCTTCGGTTTTAGTCTTTCTTCTCAGTTTCAGCCTGTTACTACTCAGTTTCAGTCTATTTCTCTTCAGTTTCAGTCTGTTACTCTTCAGTTTCAGTCTGTTGCTCTTCAGTTTTAGCCTTTTTCTCTTCAGTTTCAGTCTGTTTCTTTCAGTTTCATTCTGTTACTCTTCAGTTTTAGCCTTTTTCTCTTCAGTTTCAGTCTGTTTCTCGTCAGTTTCAGTCTTTCTCTTCAGTTTCAGTCTGTTTCTCTTCTGTTTCAGTTCTTTCTCTTCAGTTTCAGTCTGTTTCTCTTCAGTGTCTGTTTCTCTTCAGTTTCAGTCTGTTTCTCCTCAGTTTTAGCCTTCTTCTCTTCAGTTTCAGTCTTTCTTCTCAGTTTCAGCCTGTTACTACTCAGTTTCAGTCTATTTCTCTTCAGTTTCAGTGTGTTTCTCCTCAGTTTTAGCCTTTTTCTCTTCAGTTTCAGTCTTTTTCTCTTCAGTGTTAGCCTGTTTCTCTTCAGTTTCAGTCTTTTACTCTTCAGTTTCAGTCTTTCTCTTCAGTTTCAGTCTGTTTCCTTCACTTTCAGTCTGTTACTCTTCAGTTTTAGCCTTTTTCTCTTCAGTTTCAGTCTGTTTCTCTTCAGTTTCAGTCTGTTTCTCCTCAGTTTTAGCCTTTTTCTCTTCAGTTTCAGTCTGTTTCTCCTCAGTTTTAGCCTGTTTCTCTTTAGTTTCAGTCTTTTACTCTTCAGTGTCAGTCTTTCTCCTCAGTTTCAATCTTTCTCCTCAGTTTCAGTCTGTTTCTCTTCAGTTTCAGTCTATTTCTCCTCAGTTTCAGTCTTTTACTCTTCAGTTTCAGTCTATTTCTCTTCAGTTTCAGTCTGTTTCTCCTCAGTTTTAGCCTTTTTCTCTTCAGTTGCAGTCTGTTTCTCCTCAGTTTTAGCCTGTTTCTCTTCAGTTTCAGTCTTTTACTCTTCAGTGTCAGTCTTTCTCCTCAGTTTCAATCTTTCTCCTCAGTTTCAGTCTGTTTCTCTTCAGTTTCAGTCTATTTCTCCTCAGTTTCAGTCTGTTTCTCTTCAGTTTCAGTCTGTTTCTCCTCAGTTTTAGCCTGTTTCTCTTCAGTTTCAGTCTGTTCCTCCTCAGGTTTAGCCTTTTTCTCCTCAGTTTCAGTCTTTCTTCTCAGTTTCAGCCTGTTACTACTCAGTTTCAGTCTATTTCTCTTCAGTTTCAGTCTTTTTCTCTTCAGTTTCAGTCTGTTTCTCTTCAGTTTCAGTCTGTTACTCTTCAGTTTCAGTCTGTTACTCTTCAGTTTTAGCCTTTTTCTCTTCAGTTTCAGTCTGTTACTCTTCAGTTTTAGCCTTTTTCTCTTCAGTTTCAGTCTGTTTCTCTTCAGTGTCAGTCTATTTCTCCTCAGTTTTAGCCTTTTTCTCTTCAGTTTCAGTCTGTTTCTCCTCAGTGTCAGTCTGTTTCTCTTCAGTTTCAGTCTTTTCGTCTTCAGTTTCAGTCTGTTTCTCCTCAGTTTTAGCCTTTTTCTCTTCAGTTTCAGTCTGTTTCTCCTCAGTTTTAGCCTTTTTCTCTTCAGTTTTAGTCTTTCTTCTCAGTTTCAGCCTGTTACTACTCAGTTTCAGTCTATTTCTCTTCAGTTTCAGTCTTTTTCTCTTCAGTTTCAGTCTGTTTCTCTTCAGTTTCAGTCTGTTACTCTTCAGTTTCAGTCTGTTACTCTTCAGTTTTAGCCTTTTTCTCTTCAGTTTCAGTCTGTTTCTCGTCAGTTTCAGTCTTTCTCTTCAGTTTCAGTCTGTTTCTCTTCAGTGTCTGTTTCTCTTCAGTTTCAGTCTGTTTCTCCTCAGTTTTAGCCTTCTTCTCTTCAGTTTCAGTCTTTCTTCTCAGTTTCAGCCTGTTACTACTCAGTTTCAGTCTATTTCTCTTTAGTTTCAGTCTGTTTCTCTTCAGTTTCAGTCTGTTACTCTTCAGTTTCAGTCTGTTACTCTTCAGTTTTAGCCTTTTTCTCTTCAGTTTCAGTCTTTTTCTCTTCAGTGTTAGCCTGTTTCTCTTCAGTTTCAGTCTTTTACTCTTCAGTTTCAGTCTTTCTCTTCAGTTTCAGTCTGTTTCTTTCACTTTCAGTCTGTTACTCTTCAGTTTTAGCCTTTTTCTCTTCAGTTTCAGTCTGTTTCTCCTCAGTTTTAGCCTTTTTCTCTTCAGTTTCAGTGTGTTTCTCCTCAGTTTTAGCCTGTTTCTCTTTAGTTTCAGTCTTTTACTCTTCAGTGTCAGTCTTTCTCCTCAGTTTCAATCTTTCTCCTCAGTTTCAGTCTGTTTGTCTTCAGTTTCAGTCTATTTCTCCTCAGTTTCAGTCTTTTACTCTTCAGTTTCAGTCTGTTTCTCCTCAGTTTTAGCCTGTTTCTCTTCAGTTTCAGTCTGTTCCTCCTCAGTTTTAGCCTTTTTCTCCTCAGTTTCAGTCTTTCTTCTCAGTTTCAGCCTGTGACTACTCAGTTTCAGTCTATTTCTCTTCAGTTTCAGTCTGTTTCTCTTCAGTTTCAGTCTGTTTCTCTTCAGTTTAAGTCTGTTACTCTTCAGTTTCAGTCTGTTACTCTTCAGTTTTAGCCTTTTTCTCTTCAGTTTCAGTCTGTTACTCTTCAGTTTTAGCCTTTTTCTTTTCAGTTTCAGTCTGTTTCTCTTCAGTGTCAGTCTGTTTCTCCTCAGTTTTAGCCTTTTTCTCTTCAGTTTCAGTCTGTTTCTCCTCAGTGTCAGTCTGTTTCTCTTCAGTTTCAGTCTTTTCCTCTTCAGTTTCAGTCTGTTTCTCCTCAGTTTTAGCCTTTTTCTCTTCAGTTTCAGTCTGTTACTCTTCAGTTTTAGCCTTTTTCTCTTCAGTTTTAGTCTATTTCTCTTCAGTTTCAGTCTGTTTCTCCTCAGTTTTAGCCTTTTTCTCTTCAGTTGCAGTCTGTTTCTCCTCAGTTTTAGCCTGTTTCTCTTCAGTTTCAGTCTTTTACTCTTCAGTGTCAGTCTTTCTCCTCAATTTCAATCTTTCTCCTCAGTTTCAGTCTGTTTCTCTTCAGTTTCAGTCTATTTCTCCTCAGTTTCAGTCTGTTTCTCTTCAGTTTCAGTCTGTTTCTCCTCAGTTTTAGCCTGTTTCTCTTCAGTTTCAGTCTGTTCCTCCTCAGTGTCAGTCTGTTTCTCTTCAGTTTCAGTCTTTTCCTCTTCAGTTTCAGTCTGTTTCTCCTCAGTTTTAGCCTTTTTCTCTTCAGTTTCAGTCTGTTACTCTTCAGTTTTAGCCTTTTTCTCTTCAGTTTTAGTCTATTTCTCTTCAGTTTCAGTCTGTTTCTCCTCAGTTTTAGCCTTTTTCTCTTCAGTTGCAGTCTGTTTCTCCTCAGTTTTAGCCTGTTTCTCTTCAGTTTCAGTCTTTTACTCTTCAGTGTCAGTCTTTCTCCTCAATTTCAATCTTTCTCCTCAGTTTCAGTCTGTTTCTCTTCAGTTTCAGTCTATTTCTCCTCAGTTTCAGTCTGTTTCTCTTCAGTTTCAGTCTGTTTCTCCTCAGTTTTAGCCTGTTTCTCTTCAGTTTCAGTCTGTTCCTCCTCAGTTTTAGCCTTTTTCTCCTCAGTTTCAGTCTTTCTTCTCAGTTTCAGCCTGTTACTACTCAGTTTCAGTCTATTTCTCTTCAGTTTCAGTCTTTTTCTCTTCAGTTTCAGTCTGTTTCTCTTCAGTTTCAGTCTGTTACTCTTCAGTTTCAGTCTGTTACTCTTCAGTTTTAGCCTTTTTCTCTTCAGTTTCAGTCTGTTACTCTTCAGTTTTAGCCTTTTTCTCTTCAGTTTCAGTCTGTTTCTCTTCAGTGTCAGTCTATTTCTCCTCAGTTTTAGCCTTTTTCACTTCAGTTTCAGTCTGTTTCTCCTCAGTGTCAGTCTGTTTCTCTTCAATTTCAGTCTTTTCCTCTTCAGTTTCAGTCTGTTTCTCCTCAGTTTTAGCCTTTTTCTCTTCAGTTTCAGTCTGTTTCTCCTCAGTTTTAGCCTTTTTCTCTTCAGTTTTAGTCTTTCTTCTCAGTTTCAGCCTGTTACTACTCAGTTTCAGTCTATTTCTCTTCAGTTTCAGTCTGTTTCTCTTCAGTTTCAATCTGTTACTCTTCAGTTTCAGTCTGTTACTCTTCAGTTTTAGCCTTTTTCTCTTCAGTTTCAGTCTGTTTCTCTTCAGTGTTAGCCTGTTTCTCTTCAGTTTCAGTCTTTTACTCTTCAGTTTCAGTCTTTCTCCTCAGTTTCAGTATGTTTCGCTTCAGTTTTAGCCTTTTTCTCTTCAGTTTCAGTCTGTTACTCTTCAGTTTCAGTCTGTTTCTCTTCAGTGTCAGTCTGTTTCTCCTCAGTTTTAGCCTTTTTCTCTTCAGTTTCAGTCTGTTACTCTTCAGTTTTAGCCTTTTTCTCTTCAGTTTCAGTCTATTTCTCTTCAGTTTCAGTCTGTTTCTCCTCAGTTTTAGCCTTTTTCTCTTCAGTTGCAGTCTGTTTCTCCTCAGTTTTAGCCTGTTTCTCTTCAGTTTCAGTCTTTTACTCTTCAGTGTCAGTCTTTCTCCTCAATTTCAATCTTTCTCCTCAGTTTCAGTCTGTTTCTCTTCAGTTTCAGTCTATTTCTCCTCAGTTTCAGTCTGTTTCTCTTCAGTTTCAGTCTGTTTCTCCTCAGTTTTAGCCTGTTTCTCTTCAGTTTCAGTCTGTTCCTCCTCAGTTTTAGCCTTTTTCTCCTCAGTTTCAGTCTTTCTTCTCAGTTTCAGCCTGTTACTACTCAGTTTCAGTCTATTTCTCTTCAGTTTCAGTCTTTTTCTCTTCAGTTTCAGTCTGTTTCTCTTCAGTTTCAGTCTGTTACTCTTCAGTTTCAGTCTGTTACTCTTCAGTTTTAGCCTTTTTCTCTTCAGTTTCAGTCTGTTACTCTTCAGTTTTAGCCTTTTTCTCTTCAGTTTCAGTCTGTTTCTCTTCAGTGTCAGTCTATTTCTCCTCAGTTTTAGCCTTTTTCTCTTCAGTTTCAGTCTGTTTCTCCTCAGTGTCAGTCTGTTTCTCTTCAATTTCAGTCTTTTCCTCTTCAGTTTCAGTCTGTTTCTCCTCAGTTTTAGCCTTTTTCTCTTCAGTTTCAGTCTGTTTCTCCTCAGTTTTAGCCTTTTTCTCTTCAGTTTTAGTCTTTCTTCTCAGTTTCAGCCTGTTACTACTCAGTTTCAGTCTATTTCTCTTCAGTTTCAGTCTGTTTCTCTTCAGTTTCAGTCTGTTACTCTTCAGTTTTAGCCTTTTTCTCTTCAGTTTCAGTCTGTTTCTCTTCAGTGTTAGCCTGTTTCTCTTCAGTTTCAGTCTTTTACTCTTCAGTTTCAGTCTTTCTCCTCAGTTTCAGTCTGTTTCGCTTCAGTTTTAGCCTTTTTCTCTTCAGTTTCAGTCTGTTACTCTTCAGTTTCAGTCTGTTTCTCTTCAGTGTCAGTCTGTTTCTCCTCAGTTTTAGCCTTTTTCTCTTCAGTTTCAGTCTGTTTCTCCTCAGTTTTAGCCTTTTTCTCTTCAGTTTCAGTCTGTTACTCTTCAGTTTTAGCCTTTTTCTCTTCAGTTTCAGTCTATTTCTCTTCAGTTTCAGTCTGTTTCTCCTCAGTTTTAGCCTTTTTCTCTTCAGTTGCAGTCTGTTTCTCCTCAGTTTTAGCCTGTTTCTCTTCAGTTTCAGTCTTTTACTCTTCAGTGTCAGTCTTTCTCCTCAATTTCAATCTTTCTCCTCAGTTTCAGTCTGTTTCTCTTCAGTTTCAGTCTATTTCTCCTCAGTTTCAGTCTGTTACTCTTCAGTTTTAGCCTTTTTCTCTTCAGTTTCAGTCTGTTACTCTTCAGTTTTAGCCTTTTTCTCTTCAGTTTCAGTCTTTTACTCTTCAGTGTCAGTCTTTCTCCTCAGTTTCAATCTTTCTCCTCAGTTTCAGTCTGTTTCTCTTCAGTTTCAGTCTATTTCTCCTCAGTTTCAGTCTGTTTCTCTTCAGTTTCAGTCTGTTTCTCCTCAGTTTTAGCCTTTTTCTCTTCAGTTTCAGTCTGTTTCTCCTCAGTGTCAGTCTGTTTCTCTTCAGTTTCAGTCTTTTCGTCTTCAGTTTCAGTCTGTTTCTCCTCAGTTTTAGCCTTTTTCTCTTCAGTTTCAGTCTGTTTCTCCTCAGTTTTAGCCTTTTTCTCTTCAGTTTTAGTCTTTCTTCTCAGTTTCAGCCTGTTACTACTCAGTTTCAGTCTATTTCTCTTCGGTTTCAGTCTTTTTCTCTTCAGTTTCAGTCTGTTTCTCTTCAGTTTCAGTCTGTTACTCTTCAGTTTCAGTCTGTTACTCTTCAGTTTTAGCCTTTTTCTCTTCAGTGTCAGTCTATTTCTCCTCAGTTTTAGCCTTTTTCTCTTCAGTTTCAGTCTGTTTCTCCTCAGTGTCAGTCTGTTTCTCTTCAGTTTCAGTCTTTTCCTCTTCAGTTTCAGTCTGTTTCTCCTCAGTTTTAGCCTTTTTCTCTTTAGTTTCAGTCTGTTTCTCCTCAGTTTTAGCCTTTTTCTCTTCAGTTTTAGTCTTTCTTCTCAGTTTCAGCCTGTTACTACTCAGTTTCAGTCTTTTTCTCTTCAGTGTTAGCCTGTTTCTCTTCAGTTTCAGTCTTTTACTCTTCAGTTTCAGTCTTTCTCTTCAGTTTCAGTCTGTTTCTTTCACTTTCAGTCTGTTACTCTTCAGTTTTAGCCTTTTTCTCTTCAGTTTCAGTCTGTTTCTCCTCAGTTTTAGCCTTTTTCTCTTCAGTTTCAGTCTGTTTCTCCTCAGTTTTAGCCTGTTTCTCTTTAGTTTCAGTCTTTTACTCTTCAGTGTCAGTCTTTCTCCTCAGTTTCAATCTTTCTCCTCAGTTTCAGTCTATTTCTCTTCAGTTTCAGTCTATTTCTCCTCAGTTTCAGTCTTTTACTCTTCAGTTTCAGTCTGTTTCTCCTCAGTTTTAGCCTGTTTCTCTTCAGTTTCAGTCTGTTCCTCCTCAGTTTTAGCCTTTTTCTCCTCAGTTTCAGTCTTTCTTCTCAGTTTCAGCCTGTGACTACTCAGTTTCAGTCTATTTCTCTTCAGTTTCAGTCTGTTTCTCTTCAGTTTCAGTCTGTTTCTCTTCAGTTTCAGTCTGTTACTCTTCAGTTTCAGTCTGTTACTCTTCAGTTTTAGCCTTTTTCTCTTCAGTTTCAGTCTGTTACTCTTCAGTTTTAGCCTTTTTGTCTTCAGTTTCAGTCTATTTCTCTTCAGTTTCAGTCTGTTTCTCCTCAGTTTTAGCCTTTTTCTCTTCAGTTGCAGTCTGTTTCTCCTCAGTTTTAGCCTGTTACTCTTCAGTTTCAGTCTGTTTCTCTTCAGTGTCAGTCTGTTTCTCCTCAGTTTTAGCCTTTTTCTCTTCAGTTTCAGTCTGTTTCTCCTCAGTGTCAGTCTGTTTCTCTTCAGTTTCAGTCTTTTCCTCTTCAGTTTCAGTCTGTTTCTCCTCAGTTTTAGCCTTTTTCTCTTCAGTTTCAGTCTGTTACTCTTCAGTTTTAGCCTTTTTCTCTTCAGTTTCAGTCTATTTCTCTTCAGTTTCAGTCTGTTTCTCCTCAGTTTTAGCCTTTTTCTCTTCAGTTGCAGTCTGTTTCTCCTCAGTTTTAGCCTGTTTCTCTTCAGTTTCAGTCTTTTACTCTTCAGTGTCAGTCTTTCTCCTCAATTTCAATCTTTCTCCTCAGTTTCAGTCTGTTTCTCTTCAGTTTCAGTCTATTTCTCCTCAGTTTCAGTCTGTTTCTCTTCAGTTTCAGTCTGTTTCTCTTCAGTTTCAGTCTGTTTCTCCTCAGTTTTAGCCTGTTTCTCTTCAGTTTCAGTCTGTTCCTCCTCAGTTTTAGCCTTTTTCTCCTCAGTTTCAGTCTTTCTTCTCAGTTTCAGCCTGTTACTACTCAGTTTCAGTCTATTTCTCTTCAGTTTCAGTCTTTTTCTCTTCAGTTTCAGTCTGTTTCTCTTCAGTTTCAGTCTGTTACTCTTCAGTTTTAGCCTTTTTCTCTTCAGTTTCAGTCTGTTACTCTTCAGTTTTAGCCTTTTTCTCTTCAGTTTCAGTCTTTTACTCTTCAGTGTCAGTCTTTCTCCTCAGTTTCAATCTTTCTCCTCAGTTTCAGTCTGTTTCTCTTCAGTTTCAGTCTATTTCTCCTCAGTTTCAGTCTGTTTCTCTTCAGTTTCAGTCTGTTTCTCCTCAGTTTTAGCCTGTTTCTCTTCAGTTTCAGTCTGTTCCTCCTCAGTTTTAGCCTTTTTCTCCTCAGTTTCAGTCTTTCTTCTCAGTTTCAGCCTGTTACTACTCAGTTTCAGTCTATTTCTCTTCAGTTTCAGTCTTTTTCTCTTCAGTTTCAGTCTGTTTCTCTTCAGTTTCAGTCTGTTACTCTTCAGTTTCAGTCTGTTACTCTTCAGTTTTAGCCTTTTTCTCTTCAGTTTCAGTCTGTTACTCTTCAGTTTTAGCCTTTTTCTCTTCAGTTTGTCTGTTTCTCTTCAGTGTCAGTCTATTTCTCCTCAGTTTTAGCCTTTTTCTCTTCAGTTTCAGTCTGTTTCTCCTCAGTGTCAGTCTGTTTCTCTTCAATTTCAGTCTTTGCTCTTCAGTTTCAGTCTGTTTCTCCTCAGTTTTAGCCTTTTTCTCTTCAGTTTCAGTCTGTTTCTCCTCAGTTTTAGCCTTTTTCTCTTCAGTTTTAGTCTTTCTTCTCAGTTTCAGCCTGTTACTACTCAGTTTCAGTCTATTTCTCTTCAGTTTCAGTCTGTTTCTCTTCAGTTTCAATCTGTTACTCTTCAGTTTCAGTCTGTTACTCTTCAGTTTTAGCCTTTTTCTCTTCAGTTTCAGTCTGTTTCTCTTCAGTGTTAGCCTGTTTCTCTTCAGTTTCAGTCTTTTACTCTTCAGTTTCAGTCTTTCTCCTCAGTTTCAGTCTGTTTCGCTTCAGTTTCAGTCTGTTTCTCCTCAGTTTTAGCCTTTTTCTCTTCAGTTTCAGTCATTCTTCTCAGTTTCAGCCTCTTACTACTCAGTTTCAGTCTGTTACTCTTCAGTTTCAGTCTGTTTCTCCTCAGTTTAAGTCTGTTTCTCCTCAGTTTTAGCCTTTTTCTCTTCAGTTTTAGCCTGTTTCTCTTCAGTTTCAGTCTTTTACTCTTCAGTTTCAGTCTTTCTCCTCAGTTTCAGTCTTTCACATCAGTTTCAGTCTGTTTCTCTTCAGTTTCAGTCTATTTCTCTTCAGTTTCAGTCTGTTACTCTTCAGTTTCAGTCTATTTCTCTTCAGTTTCCGTCTGTTACTCTTCAGTTTCAATCTGTTTCTCTTCAGTTTCAGTCTGTTTCTCTTCAGTTTCAGCCATTTATCTTGTATCCAATGGATAACATGTAAAGTGGAAATAAATAGGTTATGACATACAAATACAACAACATATTACATAAATAGTTAATAAAAACCTTTATCTCAGGGTACTTTTTAGCTTATGTTTGGTACCAAATCAAATACATTCAGGTTTTCCCACATGCACTCTCTGCCTGACGTTAACTCATCAGTGTTTTTACCAGATACGAGTAATGAGGAGTCATCAGCATAGAGGATTAATTCACATTTAACAGCTGCTGACATAACATTTACATAAATAAGAAACAACAAAGCGCCTATATTTGAACCTTGGGGTACCCCACAAGATATTTTCCAAGGTTCTGACAACAGTCCGTCACAGATTTGTGTTTGGTCGGTAAGGTTTGAACCACTGTAGTGAGGCGTGGCCAACACCCATGCATTACAACTTAGATAAAAGAACTGAATGATCAATAGTGTCAAACACTTCCTGTCAATCCAATAACACCATGCCAGTGTTATTTCCTTTGTCACTTTCTTGTCTGATGTAATCACATGAGTGAGGTAGATCTGAACCAGGGTGGAGGTCATTTAGCAGGTTGTTCTTGGTCAAGTATCAAAGTCTAAGTAGGCAGAGCTGACAGCGGTCTATACTTTTTAATATGTCCATTATTCTGTTGGACTATACCAAGTTGTTTAGACACATGTCTTCTATGTTGCAGTGTCTCGCTCAGTAACATTAGCACTGTCCTAACACCTCTGGATGGACTTTGATCTGTCCCAGTTGCCTCGTTTGTGGATAAGGACGCTAACATGTCCCCTGTCTTTCCATCTGGCACTGAGCAAAGATCAAAAGAGTCAGGTGATACATCTGTGTAGAGTGACCTCAGAAATGATGCGTCAAAAGTCAATGTGAAGCCAGACTGGCAGCGACTGTAGTAAAAATAATTAGAAATAACCTTTTTATCAAAGCAAGTCCTGTTATGAGTCCCAGCTCTTACTGTTGGACTGTCCAGCACCAGTCTATATTAAATGTGTGCAGTAGCAGTTCTTTTGGTGGATAAATGTTATGTTCATGGTTTTAAAACACATGTCTTTTCCTTTTGGTGGAATTAGGAACTATTTAATCCTGAGTAAAAGTGATTTTCAGTAAAGGAAGATGTATTTCCTCGTGGTCTGACTGGGTCAAACTCTCCTCATAAACATTGTCTTATAAAGTTGTTTGTACTTTTTCTATGTCGTTGCACAGCTTTGACCATTAAACCTGTCAGTATGGGATGAAAACCATCATATGTCAGATGGGTTTGGATAGTTTGAAGTAAACATTCAGGGATAGTTTTAATGACATTGTTAAACTAACAGTTAATGTTAAAAACAGAGCGTCTCCCTACAGACCAGGACAGTTCTAAAAGTGACCTGAGTTAATCTCTGCACAGATCCTAGTGGGGACCTTCTGCGTGGGTGGAATTCCAAAATGTTACACTTCAGCCTCTCTACTGCCCCCACAGTTTCCTGTGGTTATTGCTCTGGTTCACCCGAAGCCAACCAACGGACCAACGGACAAACTGACCAACGGACAAACTGACCAACGGACAAACTGACCAACGGACCAACTGACCAACGGACAACCTGACCAACGGACAACCTGACCAACGGACCAATGGACCAACGGACAAACTGACCAACGGACAAACTGACCAACAGACAAACTGACCAACGGACCAACTGACCAACGGACAAACTGACCAACGGACAAACTGACCAACGGACAAACTGACCAACGGACCAACGGACAAACTGACCAACGGACAAACTGACCAACGGACAAACTGACCAACGGACAAACTGACCAACGGACCAACAGACAAACTGACCAGCGGACCAATGGACAAACTGACCAACGGACCAAAGGACAAACTGACCAACAGACAACCTGACCAACGGACAAACTGAGCAAAGGACAAACTGACCAACGGACCAACGGACAAACCGACCAACGGACAAACTGACCAACGGACAAACTGACCAACGGACAAACCGACCAACGGACAAACCGACCAACGGACAAACTGACCAACGGACAAACTGACCAACGGACCAACGGACCAACTGACCAACGGACAACCTGACCAACGGACAACCTGACCAACGGACAACCTGACCAACGGACCAATGGACCAACGGACAAACTGACCAACGGACAAACTGACCAACGGATAAACGGACCAACGGACAAACGGACCAACGGACCAACGGACAAACTGACCAACGGACAAACTGACCAACGGACAACCTGACCAACGGACAAACTGACCAACGGACAAACTGACCAACAGACAAACTGACCAACAGACAAACTGACCAACGGACAAACTGACCAACGGACAAACTGACCAACTGACCAACGGACAAACTGACCAACGGACAAACTGACCAACGGACAAACTGACCAACGGACAAACTGACCAACGGACCAACGGACAAACTGACCAACAGACAAACTGACCAACGGACCAACTGACCAACGGACCAACTGACCAAGGACAAACTGACCAACGGACAAACTGACCAACGGACCAACGGACAAACTGACCAACGGACAAACTGACCAACGGACAAACTGACCAACGGACAAACTGACCAACGGACCAACAGACAAACTGACCAGCGGACCAATGGACAAACTGACCAACGGACCAAAGGACAAACTGACCAACAGACAACCTGACCAACGGACAAACTGAGCAAAGGACAAACTGACCAACGGACCAACGGACAAACCGACCAACGGACAAACTGACCAACGGACAAACTGACCAACGGACAAACCGACCAACGGACAAACCGACCAACGGACAAACTGACCAACGGACAAACTGACCAACGGACAAACTGACCAACGGACAAACCGACCAACGGACAAACCGACCAACGGACAAACTGACCAACGGACAAACTGACCAACGGACCAACTGACCAACGGACAACCTGACCAACGGACAACCTGACCAACGGACAAACTGACCAACGGACAAACTGACCAACGGATAAACGGACCAACGGACAAACGGACCAACGGACCAACGGACAAACTGACCAACGGACAAACTGACCAACGGACAACCTGACCAACGGACAAACTGACCAACGGACAAACTGACCAACAGACAAACTGACCAACAGACAAACTGACCAACGGACAAACTGACCAACGGACAAACTGACCAACGGACAAACTGACCAACTGACCAACGGACAAACTGACCAACGGACAAACTGACCAACGGACAAACTGACCAACGGACAAACTGACCAACGGACCAACGGACAAACTGACCAACAGACAAACTGACCAACGGACCAACTGACCAACGGACAAACTGACCAACGGACAAACTGACCAACGGACAAACTGACCAACGGACCAACGGACAAACTGACCAACGGACAAACTGACCAACGGACAAACTGACCAACGGACAAACTGACCAACGGACCAACGGACCAACAGACAAACTGACCAGCGGACCAATGGACAAACTGACCAACGGACCAAAGGACAAACTGACCAACAGACAACCTGACCAACGGACAAACTGAGCAAAGGACAAACTGACCAACGGACCAACGGACAAACCGACCAACGGACAAACTGACCAACGGACAAACTGACCAACGGACAAACCGACCAACGGACAAACCGACCAACGGACAAACCGACCAACGGACAAACTGACCAACGGACAAACTGACCAACGGACCAACTGACCAACGGACAACCTGACCAACGGACAACCTGACCAACGGACCAATGGACCAACGGACAAACTGACCAACGGACAAACTGACCAACGGACCAACGGATAAACGGACCAACGGACAAACGGACCAACGGACAAACTGACCAACGGACAAACTGACCAACGGACAACCTGACCAACGGACAAACTGACCAACGGACAAACTGACCAACAGACAAACTGACCAACAGACAAACTGACCAACGGACAAACTGACCAACGGACAAACTGACCAACGGACAAACTGACCAACTGACCAACGGACAAACTGACCAACGGACAAACTGACCAACGGACAAACTGACCAACGGACAAACTGACCAACGGACCAACGGACAAACTGACCAACGGACAAACTAAACAACGGACCAACGGAAAAACTGACCAACGGACCAATGGACAAACTGACCAACGGACAAACTGACCAACGGACAAACTGACCAACGGACCAACTGACCAACGGACCAACTGACCAACGGACAACCTGACCAACGGACAACCTGACCAACGGACCAATGGACCAACGGACAAACTGACCAACGGACAAACTGACCAACGGACAAACTGACCAACGGATAAACGGACCAACGGACAAACGGACCAACGGACCAACGGACAAACTGACCAACGGACAAACTGACCAACGGACAACCTGACCAACGGACAAACTGACCAACGGACAAACTGACCAATGGACAAACTGACCAACGGACAAACTGACCAACGGACAAACTGACCAACGGACAAACTGACCAACGGACAAACTGACCAACGGACAAACTGACCAACGGACAAACTGACCAACAGACAAACTGACCAACGGACCAACTGACCAACGGACAAACTGACCAACGGACAAACTGACCAACGGACCAACGGACAAACTGACCAACGGACAAACTGACCAACGGACAAACTGACCAACGGACAAACTGACCAACGGACCAACGGACCAACAGACAAACTGACCAGCGGACCAATGGACAAACTGACCAACGGACCAAAGGACAAACTGACCAACAGACAACCTGACCAACGGACAAACTGAGCAAAGGACAAACTGACCAACGGACCAACGGACAAACCGACCAACGGACAAACTGACCAACGGACAAACTGACCAACGGACAAACCGACCAACGGACAAACCGACCAACGGACAAACTGACCAACGGACAAACTGACCAACGGACCAACTGACCAACGGACAACCTGACCAACGGACAACCTGACCAACGGACCAATGGACCAACGGACAAACTGACCAACGGACAAACTGACCAACGGACCAACGGATAAACGGACCAACGGACAAACGGACCAACGGACCAACGGACAAACTGACCAACGGACAAACTGACCAACGGACAACCTGACCAACGGACAAACTGACCAACGGACAAACTGACCAACAGACAAACTGACCAACAGACAAACTGACCAACGGACAAACTGACCAACGGACAAACTGACCAACTGACCAACGGACAAACTGACCAACGGACAAACTGACCAACGGACAAACTGACCAACGGACAAACTGACCAACGGACCAACGGACAAACTGACCAACAGACAAACTGACCAACGGACCAACTGACCAACGGACCAACTGACCAAGGACAAACTGACCAACGGACAAACTGACCAACGGACCAACGGACAAACTGACCAACGGACAAACTGACCAACGGACAAACTGACCAACGGACAAACTGACCAACGGACCAACAGACAAACTGACCAGCGGACCAATGGACAAACTGACCAACGGACCAAAGGACAAACTGACCAACAGACAACCTGACCAACGGACAAACTGAGCAAAGGACAAACTGACCAACGGACCAACGGACAAACCGACCAACGGACAAACTGACCAACGGACAAACTGACCAACGGACAAACCGACCAACGGACAAACCGACCAACGGACAAACTGACCAACGGACAAACTGACCAACGGACAAACTGACCAACGGACAAACCGACCAACGGACAAACCGACCAACGGACAAACTGACCAACGGACAAACTGACCAACGGACCAACTGACCAACGGACAACCTGACCAACGGACAACCTGACCAACGGACAAACTGACCAACGGACAAACTGACCAACGGATAAACGGACCAACGGACAAACGGACCAACGGACCAACGGACAAACTGACCAACGGACAAACTGACCAACGGACAACCTGACCAACGGACAAACTGACCAACGGACAAACTGACCAACAGACAAACTGACCAACAGACAAACTGACCAACGGACAAACTGACCAACGGACAAACTGACCAACGGACAAACTGACCAACTGACCAACGGACAAACTGACCAACGGACAAACTGACCAACGGACAAACTGACCAACGGACAAACTGACCAACGGACCAACGGACAAACTGACCAACAGACAAACTGACCAACGGACCAACTGACCAACGGACAAACTGACCAACGGACAAACTGACCAACGGACAAACTGACCAACGGACCAACGGACAAACTGACCAACGGACAAACTGACCAACGGACAAACTGACCAACGGACAAACTGACCAACGGACCAACGGACCAACAGACAAACTGACCAGCGGACCAATGGACAAACTGACCAACGGACCAAAGGACAAACTGACCAACAGACAACCTGACCAACGGACAAACTGAGCAAAGGACAAACTGACCAACGGACCAACGGACAAACCGACCAACGGACAAACTGACCAACGGACAAACTGACCAACGGACAAACCGACCAACGGACAAACCGACCAACGGACAAACCGACCAACGGACAAACTGACCAACGGACAAACTGACCAACGGACCAACTGACCAACGGACAACCTGACCAACGGACAACCTGACCAACGGACCAATGGACCAACGGACAAACTGACCAACGGACAAACTGACCAACGGACCAACGGATAAACGGACCAACGGACAAACGGACCAACGGACAAACTGACCAACGGACAAACTGACCAACGGACAACCTGACCAACGGACAAACTGACCAACGGACAAACTGACCAACAGACAAACTGACCAACAGACAAACTGACCAACGGACAAACTGACCAACGGACAAACTGACCAACGGACAAACTGACCAACTGACCAACGGACAAACTGACCAACGGACAAACTGACCAACGGACAAACTGACCAACGGACAAACTGACCAACGGACCAACGGACAAACTGACCAACGGACAAACTAAACAACGGACCAACGGAAAAACTGACCAACGGACCAATGGACAAACTGACCAACGGACAAACTGACCAACGGACAAACTGACCAACGGACCAACTGACCAACGGACCAACTGACCAACGGACAACCTGACCAACGGACAACCTGACCAACGGACCAATGGACCAACGGACAAACTGACCAACGGACAAACTGACCAACGGACAAACTGACCAACGGATAAACGGACCAACGGACAAACGGACCAACGGACCAACGGACAAACTGACCAACGGACAAACTGACCAACGGACAACCTGACCAACGGACAAACTGACCAACGGACAAACTGACCAATGGACAAACTGACCAACGGACAAACTGACCAACGGACAAACTGACCAACGGACAAACTGACCAACGGACAAACTGACCAACGGACAAACTGACCAACGGACAAACTGACCAACAGACAAACTGACCAACGGACCAACTGACCAACGGACAAACTGACCAACGGACAAACTGACCAACGGACCAACGGACAAACTGACCAACGGACAAACTGACCAACGGACAAACTGACCAACGGACAAACTGACCAACGGACCAACGGACCAACAGACAAACTGACCAGCGGACCAATGGACAAACTGACCAACGGACCAAAGGACAAACTGACCAACAGACAACCTGACCAACGGACAAACTGAGCAAAGGACAAACTGACCAACGGACCAACGGACAAACCGACCAACGGACAAACTGACCAACGGACAAACTGACCAACGGACAAACCGACCAACGGACAAACCGACCAACGGACAAACTGACCAACGGACAAACTGACCAACGGACCAACTGACCAACGGACAACCTGACCAACGGACAACCTGACCAACGGACCAATGGACCAACGGACAAACTGACCAACGGACAAACTGACCAACGGACCAACGGATAAACGGACCAACGGACAAACGGACCAACGGACCAACGGACAAACTGACCAACGGACAAACTGACCAACGGACAACCTGACCAACGGACAAACTGACCAACGGACAAACTGACCAACAGACAAACTGACCAACAGACAAACTGACCAACGGACAAACTGACCAACGGACAAACTGACCAACTGACCAACTGACCAACGGACAAACTGACCAACGGACAAACTGACCAACGGACAAACTGACCAACGGACCAACGGACAAACTGACCAACGGACAAACTAAACAACGGACCAACGGAAAAACTGACCAACGGACCAATGGACAAACTGACCAACGGACAAACTGACCAACGGACAAACTGACCAATGGACCAACTGACCAACGGACCAACTGACCAACGGACAACCTGACCAACGGACAACCTGACCAACGGACCAATGGACCAACGGACAAACTGACCAACGGACAAACTGACCAACGGACCAACGGATAAACGGACCAACGGACAAACTGACCAACGGACAAACTGCCCAACGGACAACCTGACCAACGGACAACCTGACCAACGGACAAACTGACCAACAGACAAACTGACCAACAGACAAACTGACCAACGGACAAACTGACCAACGGACAAACTGACCAACGGACAAACTGACCAACAGACAAACTGACCAACTGACCAACGGACAAACTGACCAACGGACAAACTGACCAACGGACAAACTGACCAACGGACAAACTGACCAACGGACAAACGGACCAACTGACCAACGGACAAACTGACCAATGGACCAACTGACCAACGGACCAACTGACCAACGGACCAACGGAAAAACTGACCAACGGACCAACGGACAAACTGACCAACGGACAAACTGACCAACGGACAAACTAACCAACGGACAAACTGACCAAGGGACCAACGGACAAACTGACCAACGGACAAACTGACCAACAGACAAACTGACCAACTGACCAACGGACAAACTGACCAACGGACAAACTGACCAACGGACAAACTGACCAACGGACAAACTGACCAACGGACAAACGGACCAACTGACCAACGGACAAACTGACCAATGGACCAACTGACCAACGGACCAACTGACCAACGGACCAACGGAAAAACTGACCAACGGACCAACGGACAAACTGACCAACGGACAAACTGACCAACGGACAAACTAACCAACGGACAAACTGACCAAGGGACCAACGGACAAACTGACCAACGGACCAACGGACAAACTGACGAGTGAAACGACCTCTGGAACCGGATGAAAATATCTAATTAACAAAGGGAATAAATCAGGCTTTAGATGATTGTCTAATGCAGGCATGTCCAAACTATTCCACAAAGGGTCAGTGTGGCTGCAGGTTTTTGTTCCAACCAAGAGTTCACAGTTTGACCAATGGACTCTGAAGACTGAGGTCAGTTGATTAATTAAGTCCAGTCTGATGTGATGCTGCTGTTGGAACAAAAACCTGCAGCTGCACTGAGGTTTGGACATGCCTGGACATCTGATGTTTATGTCCTTACTTGTCTTTACTTGTCCTTACTTGTCTTTACTTGTCCTTACTTGTCTTTACTTGTCCTTACTTGTCTTTACATGTCTTTACTTGTCTTTACATGTCTTTGCAGGTCTTTATTTGTCTTTACATGTCTTTACATGACTTCACATGTCTTTACATGTCTTTGCATGTCTTTTCTTGTCCTTACTTATCTTCACTTGTCCTTACTTGTCTTTACTTGTCTTTACATGTCTTTGCAGGTCTTTATTTGTCTTTACATGTCTTTAAATGTCTTTACATGACTTCACATGTCTTTACATGTCTTTGCAGGTCTTTACATGTCTTTACTTGTCTTTACATGTCTTTACATGTCTTTGCAGGTCTTTACTTCTCTTTAAATGTCTTTACATGTCTTTACTTGTCTTTACATGTCTTTACTTGTCTTTACATGTCTTTACATGTCTTTACTTGTCTTTACATGTCTTTACATGTCTTTACTTGTCTTTACTTGTCCTTACTTGTCTTTACTTGTCTTTACTTGTCCTTACCTGTCTTCACTTATCCTTACTTGTCTTTACATGTCTTTACATGTCTGTATATGACTTCACATGTCTTTACATGTCTTTGAATGTCTTTACTTGTCTTCACTTGTCCTTACTTGTCTTTACATGTCTTTACATGTCTTTGCAGGTCTTTATTTGTCTTTACATGTCTTTGCAGGTCTTTATTTGTCTTTACATGTCTTTACATGTCTTTGCAGGTCTTTCCATGTCTTTACTTGTCTTTACATGTCTTTACTTGTCTTTACATGTCTTTACATGTCTTTACATGTCTTTACATGTCTTTGCAGATCTTTACTTCTCTTTAAATGTCTTTACATGTCTTTACATGTCTTTACTTGTCTTTACATGTCTTTACTTGTCTTTACATGTCTTTACATGTCTTTACTTGTCTTTACTTGTCTTTACATGTCTTTACATGTCTTTACTTGTCTTTACATGTCTTTACATGTCTTTACATGTCTTTACTTGTCTTTACATGTCTTTACATGTCTTTACTTGTCTTTACATGTCTTTACATGTCTTTGCTTGTCTTTAAATTCCATCCAAGATGGCGGACTTCCTGTTAATTTATAGGCGTGGTCTAAAATCATTGGCCTACCTGTCAGAACACTCTCATCTGTGTACAGCCAAAATCATCCATGACCCTTCCCACATTCTCTACCCTGCATTTCAATGGCTGCCCTCTGGGCAGCGCCTCCACTGCACAGCCTGCAGGACTGAGAGGAGGAGAACCACCTTTGTCACCAAAGCCATTACTCTCTTCAACTCCAGCCACTGACTCCATTTCCCCCTCCCACGCTCACAGCACTCCCCTCGAACCCCCCCCCAAACTCTGCAACTTAACAGTGCAATATTTTACTTAATTCTGCAATATCACATACTTGACTGTGTGTGTGTATATATATATATATATATATATATATATATATATATATATATATATATATACATATACATATATTTACCATTAATGTATTGTGTTTTATTATTTGTCATGCTGCACTTGTAATTGCCCTTAGGGGATGAATAAAGTTGTCTGAATCTGAATCTGAATCTGAATCTGGATCTGGTCCACGGTGGAGGGATGTCCAGGCAGTCGGACCAGACCATCCTCAACAGAACTTTTTTCGTCTTAATCCAATCCTTTAAGTCGTTGTTTTTCTGAAGTAAAGTGCTTGTGTTGAGGTGTTTGGCTCAGACGTTTTAGCGCCTGTGTGTTTGGTTGCAGGTTGTGCAGAAGCTGCTCCTCAGTTTCAGTCTCAGCAGATCGATGGTCAGGCTCTGCTTCTGCTGAAGGAAGAACATCTGATCTGCACCATGAACATGAAGCTCGGCCCTGCCCTAAAGATCTGCAACTATATCAACAACCTGAAGGACTGAACTGGACCGCAACCAGGACTAGATGGGTTTGGGTCTATTGGGTTCAAACACAGAACTCAAATGTCCCGTTTCAGCTGAAGGCTTTGAATGCACCCTTCCATCACAAACAGCTGATACACCTACCAAAATAAAAGCACCACTGCCATAAAGAGGAGAAACAAACCCGTCAGTTAAACTGGACCGCCTATCAGCTTTAGCCCCGCCCACTATACTGAGCCTATTAGCCCCACCCACCACCCCAAAGTGTGTGTGTTTATACTCTCTGCCTTTTCTATTTAAATGCACATTTCTTTGTTCCTTGTTTCTGCCTTTGACTCTAGAATGTCTTCCTCCTCCTCCTCCTCCTTTTCTTCCTCCTCCTCTTCCTCTACCCCCTCCTTTCTCCCCCTCTTCTTCCTTCAGATGCAGATGTTTTTTAATCTTTTTTATTAATTCTTTAGTTTTTGTGATTTTACACAAAAACATCTTATGCCTTTAACTGAACTATAGCACCTCCATACTACAACACCCTGCTCCTCCTCCTCCTAGTCCTCCTGCTTCTCCTCCTCCTCCGCCTCCTCCTGCTCCTCCTACTCCTCCTACTCCTCCTCCTGCTCATCCTGCTGCTCCTCCTCCTACTCCTCCTCCTATCCCTCCTACTCCTCCTCCTACCCCTCCTCCTACTCCTCCTGCTCCTCCTGCCGCTCCTCCTCCTACTCCTCCTCCTGCTCCTCCTCCTACTCTTCCTCCTACCCCTCCTCCTACTCCTCCTGCCGCTTATCCTCCTACTCCTCCTCCTACCCCTCATCCTACTCCTCCTCCTCCTGCTGCTCCTACTCCTCCTCCTACCCCTCCTCCTACTCCTCCTGCCGCTCCTCCTCCTACTCCTCCTCCTACCCTTAATCCTACTCCTCCTGCTCCTCCTGCTAATCCTCCTCCTACCCCTCATCCTACTCCTCCTGCTCCTCCTACTCCTCCTCCTCCTGCTGCTCCTCCTCCTACTCCTCGTCCTGCTGCTCCTACTCCTCCTCCTATCCCTCCTACTACTACTCCTTCTCCTCCTCCTCCTACTCTTCCTCCTACCTCTCCTCCTACTCCTCCTACTCCTCCTGCTCCTCCTGCTGCTCATACGCCTCCTTCTACTGCTCCTCCTACTCCTGCTCCTCCTCAGATGTCTCATGAATCATTCGTGACCAGTTTCAGTTTTTTGTTTTGTAACAGTTTTTTCTTCCATTTCATAAAAACTGTTAAATTATCACATCTGATTAAAGATAAAATTAAATAAAAAAACTGATTTTTGACACATTTTCCCCATAAAGGTTTTAAATAAAGCCTTTAAAACAAATGAAAACACATTTAACCACAAAATGACTGAAAAAAACTGAAAAAAACTTCAGGATCAAAGAAACAAATGTTTTGAAAGAATGTAATAAATGTGTGTCCTGTTCCAGTTATCAGCTTTTTAAAGGTGGACACTTTCAGAATAAAACCATGAGTTTTTCCACATTGACCTTTGACCCCATGCCCCTGTTTTGAACTGTATTAGTCAGATAATGTAATAAATACAGACTTTTGTCTCTGCTTTTCCTACATGTTCCAAATGTAAGGTGTGCAATGTTTTATTTTGAAATTCTACTGCTGAAAACTAAATGTAGCGATGTTTGTTTTTTTAATATATAAATGTTGTTGTTGCTAATAATTAAAGAAGTGAAATGTCTTTAATTGTGTTGAGTTTAAATCTTAACAAACCCCGCCCTCAGGCACATTTCACCTATCTCTGATTATTGTGAAAACACATTTTTGGTGAGTCTGACCTTTGACCTACTTTCACCAAAATGTAATGGGGCCTTTTCTGAACTACCTCAATACATGTTATATTTGTTTTTTCAAAATAAATCCAAAACTGAGACAACAAAAAACAATTTGTTTCTTCATTATTTGTTTTCAAAATTAAAAAAACAGATAATGATGTGTTTTTTAAGGTTTCCTTTTTGTGTTTTTATAAATAATAGAAAATACTGAAAATGGCCGTTTCCTGCGGAAATGGTTGTAGGAGTAGGGGTGTCACAACACCCCAACTCCTACAGGTGCAATGCCCGTGCCTGATTAGAGTACTGACTGATTCAATACTGTTTTTTTTACTTACAGTTTCTCATACACCAGTGAAACTAGACCATGGTGATGAAAGTGACATTAAAATGATAAAATGACAGTGAAATGTGTCATTTTTGGTTATGGCGTTCCTCAAGGGTCAGTCCTTGGGCCTATTTTGTTAACACTATATATGCTCCCTTTAGGTAACATCATTAGAAATCATGGCATTAATTTTCATTGTTATGCAGATGACACACAGCTATATTTATCGATTAAACCTGATCAGACCAGACAAATAGATAAACTAAGTACATGTGTCCAAGACATAAAAACTTGGATGAGTGACAATTATCTTTTATTGAACCCTTAAAAGACTGAAGTCATTATAATTGGTCCTAAAAATGCCACAGACTCCCTAACTGACCAGATAGTTACTGTAGACAACTTAAGTGTAACACCCAGTGACACAGTTAAACATTTAGGAGATTTATTTGATCCACATCTTTCATTCAAAGTGTCAGAGGTCAAAGGTCAAGGCACATTAACCAAACATGCAGAACAGCCTTCTTTCACTTGTGCAACATTAGCCAAAATTAGGAATATTCTGTCTAAAGATGACCCATGACCCTATCGCCCCTGTGCTCCAAAGCCTGACCTCTGACCCCTAACCCTATCACCCCTGTGCTCCAAACCCTGACCTCTGACCCCTAACCCTATCACCCCTGTGCTCCAAACCCTGACCTCTGACCCCTGACCCTATCACCCCTGTGCTCCAAACCCTGACCCCTGACCCCTAACCCTATCACCCCTGTGCTCCAAACCCTTCACTGGCTACCAGTTGAGTTTAGAATTAAATTTAAAATCCTCCTCCTTACATATAAAGCCATTAATGGTATGGGCCCCTCTTATCTTAAAGATGATCTGGTTCCGTACCAACCCAATAGAACCCTTCGTTCTCAGAATGCAGGTTTATTGAAAGTTCCTAGGGTTTCTAAAAGTACAGTAGGAGCTAGAGCCTTTAGTTACCATGGTTACTGACTGATGGAGCTAGAGCCTTTAGTTGCCATGGTTACTATCTGATGGAGCTAGAGCCTTTAGTTACCATGGTTACTGTCTGATGGAGCTAGAGCCTTTAGTTACCATGGTTACTGTCTGATGGAGCTAGAGCCTTTAGTTACCATGGTTACTGTCTGATGGAGCTAGAGCCTTAGGTTACCATGGTTACTGTCTGGTGGAGCTAGAGCCTTTAGTTACCATGGTTACTGTCTGATGGAGCTAGAGCCTTTAGTTACCATGGTTACTGTCTGATGGAGCGAGAACCTTTAGTCACCATGGTTACTGTCTGATGGAGCTAGAGCCTTTAGTTACCATGGTTACTGTCTGATGGAGCTAGAGCCTTTAGTTACCATGGTTACTGTCTGATGGAATCAGCTTCATTTAATATTAAAGAGGTCGACACAGTCTCTACATTTAAAATTAGGTTGAAAACATTAATGTTTGATAAAAACTATGGTCAGGTTAGTTAAAAACAGACTGAAGTCACAGTTAAATCTAAGCTGCACTAAGGACAGGGGGAGGGTCTAAGGACACGTGGAGGGTCTAATGACAGGGGGAGGGTCTAAGGACAGAAGGAGGGTCTCAGGACAGGGGGAGGTTCTTAGGACATGAGGAAGGTCTAAGGACAGGGGGAGGGTCTAAGGACAGAAGGAGGGTCTAAGGACAGGGGGAGGGTCTCAGGACAGGGGGAGGGTCTAAGGACACAAGGAAGGTCTAAGGACAGGGGGAGGGTCTAAGGACAGAAGGAGGGTCTAAAGACATGGGAAGGGTCTAATGACAGGGGGAGGGTTTTAGGACAGAAGGAGGGTCTAAGGACAGGGGGAGGGTCTCAGAAAAGGGGGAGGGTCTTAGGACACAAGGAAGGTCTAAGGACAGGGGGAGGGTCTAAGGACAGGGGGAGGGTCTCAGGACAGGGGTAGGGTCTTAGGAGACAAGGAAGGTCTAAGGACAGGGGGAGGGTCTAAGGACAGAAGGAGGGTCTAAGGACAGGGGGAGGGTCTAAGGACAGGGGGAGGGTCTTAGGACACAAGGAATGTCTCAGGACAGGGGGAGGGTCTCAGGACAGGGGGAGGGTCTAAGGACAGGGGGAGTGTCTAAGGACAGGGGGAGGGTCTCAGGACAGGGGGAGTGTCTAAGAACAGGGGGAGGGTCTAAGGACAGGGGGAGGGTCTAAGGACAGGGGGAGGGTCTAAGGACAGGGGGAGGGTCTCAGGACAGGGGGAGGGTCTAAGGACAGAAGGAGGGTCGAAGGACAGGGGGAGGGTCTAAGGACAGGGGGAGGGTCTTAGGACACAAGGAAGGTCTAAGGACAGGGGGAGGGTCTAAGGACAGAAGGAAGGTCTAAGGACAGGGGGAGGGTCTAAGGACAGAAGGAGGGTCTAAGGACAGAAGGAAGGTCTAAGGACAGGTGGAGGGTCTAAGGACAGAAGGAGGGTCTAAGGACAGGGGGAGGGTCTCAGGACAGGGGGAGGGTCTAAGGACAGGGGGAGTGTCTAAGGACAGGGGGAGGGTCTCAGGACAGGGGGAGTGTCTCAGGACAGGGGGAGGGTTTTAGGACAGAAGGAGGGTCTAAGGACAGGGGGAGGGTCTCAGAAAAGGGGGAGGGTCTTAGGACACAAGGAAGGTCTAAGGACAGGGGGAGGGTCTAAGGACAGGGGGAGTGTCTAAGGACAGAAGGAGGGTCTAAGGACAGAAGGAAGGTCTAAGGACAGGGGGAGGGTCTAAGGACAGAAGGAGGGTCTAAGGACAGGGGGAGGGTCTCAGGACAGGGGGAGGGTCTAAGGACAGGGGGAGGGTCTAAGGACAGAAGGAGGGTCTAAGGACAGAAGGAATGTCTAAGGACAGAAGGAGGGTCTAAGGACAGAAGGAGGGTCTAAGGACACAAGGAATGTCTAAGGACAGGGGGAGGGTGTAAGGACAGGGGGAGGGTCTTAGGACACAAGGAAGGTCTAAGGACAGGGGGAGGGTCTAAGGACAGAAGGAGGGTCTAAGGACAGAAGGAAGGTCTAAGGACAGGGGGAGGGTCTAAGGACAGAAGGAGGGTCTAAGGACAGAAGGAAGGTCTAAGGACAGGTGGAGGGTCTAAGGACAGAAGGAGGGTCTAAGGACAGGGGGAGGGTCTCAGGACAGGGGGAGGGTCTAAGGACAGGGGGAGTGTCTAAAGGACAGGGGGAGGGTCTCAGGACAGGGGGAGGGTCTCAGGACAGGGGGAGGGTCTCAGGACAGGGGGAGGGTCTAAGGACAGGGGGAGTGTCTAAGGACAGAAGGAGGGTCTAAGGACAGAAGGAAGGTCTAAGGACAGGGGGAGGGTCTAAGGACAGAAGGAGGGTCTAAGGACAGAAGGAAGGTCTAAGGACAGGGGGAGGGTCTAAGAACAGGGGGAGGGTCTCAGGACAGGGGCAGGGTCTAAGGACAGGGGGAGTGTCTAAGGACAGAAGGAGGGTCTAAGGACAGAAGGAAGGTCTAAGGACAGGGGGAGGGTCTAAGGACAGAAGGAGGGTCTAAGGACAGAAGGAAGGTCTAAGGACAGGGGGAGGGTCTAAGGACAGAAGGAGGGTCTAAGGACAGAAGGAAGGTCTAAGGACAGGGGGAGGGTCTAAGAACAGGGGGAGGGTCTCAGGACAGGGGGAGGGTCTAAGGACAGGGGGAGGGTCTAAGGACAGAAGGAGGGTCTAAGGACAGAAGGAAGGTCTAAGGACAGGGGGAGGGTCTAAGAACAGGGGGAGGGTCTCAGGACAGGGTGAGGGTCTAAGGACAGGGGGACGGTCTTAGGACACAAGGAAGGTCTAAGGACAGGGGGAGGGTCTAAGGACAGAAGGAAGGTCTAAGGACAGGGGGAGGGTCTAAGGACAGAAGGAGGGTCTAAGGACAGAAGGAAGGTCTAAGGACAGGGGGAGGGTCTCAGGACAGGGGGAGGGTCTAAGGACAGGGGGAGTGTCTAAAGGACAGGGGGAGGGTCTCAGGACAGGGGGAGGGTCTAAGGACAGGGGGAGTGTCTAAGGACAGAAGGAGGGTCTAAGGACAGAAGGAAGGTCTAAGGACACGGGGAGGGTCTAAGGACAGAAGGAGGGTCTAAGGACAGAAGGAAGGTCTAAGGACAGGGGGAGGGTCTAAGTACAGGGGGAGGGTCTCAGGACAGGGGGAGGGTCTAAGGACAGGGGGAGGGTCTAAGGACAGAAGGAAGGTCTAAGGACAGAAGGAGGGTCTAAGGACAGAAGGAAGGTCTAAGGACAGGGGGAGGGTCTAAGAACAGGGGGAGGGTCTCAGGACAGGGGGAGGGTCTAAGGACAGGGGGAGTGTCTAAGGACAGGGGGAGTGTCTAAGGACAGGGGGAGGGTCTAAGGACAGGGGGAGGGTCTAAGGACAGGGGGAGGGTCTTTTCATATATTTGTACTTGATTGTGTTTCTGTAAAGTCCTGTGAGACAACTTTGTTGTGATTTGTTGCTTATAAATAAAATAAAATATAAATAAGGTTTTTTAACAAATCAGATATATTTGTCAATCTTTAATCAGTCACAGTCCTCTCACCTGTGGGGGATGGGGGTGGTGCGACAGCCAGACGATTTCATAGCCTCCACTTTTTGCTCAGGTTATTTATCGTATCGTTACTGGACACAGACAGAGTTGGTCTCATCTACTTTTTATTTCAGGATAAACAGTTACTGTCAGTCAATCACACCAAACAGGTACACCAGCATGAGGAAATGAAGCGCACCTCAGTCCCAGGGTCAAATATAAACAGTTCTCCTTTGTGGTGTTAGTAAACAGTCAACCAGTAAATAATGACAAATGTTTGTGTTGTTAAATAAATTGAATAAACGATGTTGTACTTTGTGACATTTACTCTCAGATCATTGAGTGACAGTAGGAGGAGCACTGATGTGTTCAGTCGGGGTTAGGGAGGGGCACGTTTTTATTCTTCTATTATTATTATTATATTTCTGTCAAATGTTTTATTCTGTGAATAAATGTTTGAGGAAAAACACATTTAGTTTTTATTTTCAGCCATATGTTCCTTTAATATAAAAATGTAACCATTCATGGTAAATGGACTGCACTTTTCCACCTTCATGGTTGTTAAAGTGCTTTACATAATGAATAATTGTTGGTTAATTGACAGATTCAGAAAGTTTGGCTCATGTGTCACAGCCTTGGACACGCCCACTTTTAAATGACTGACGGCCTGTAATCAGGTTCACGTGAATATAATGAATAAATAAACCTCGTGGTGCTTAGATTGGACATGAGATAAAAAAAAATAAATCAAAGCACGACACCAAGAAATATGTCCAATGAAATTCACCTGATTCATCTTTTCCACTGCACTGTCATGTTTAAGGACATCCACTGGACCAATGGAGTGTAAGCAGATCAGCTGACAGCTCAACACCCTCCAAAGTGGACACATGACATCTGACAAATAAAGACTGTTTTAGAAATACGAAGACGGTTACTCATACTCAGACAAGGCAGTCGCCCAGGCAACCAGATGTCTGGTGGCGCCAAGTCCCACAGGATTAGAATATTCAGATAGTGACTCATTAACCACATCCACATACTTATTAACCACACCCACATGACTCATTAACCACATCCACATGACTTATTAACCACACCCACATGACTCATTAACCACACCCACATGACTTATTAACCACACCCACGTGACTCATTAACCACACCCACATGACTCATTAACCACACCCACATGACTCATTAACCACACCCACATGACTCATTAACCACACCCACAGGACTCATTAACCACACCCACATGACTCATTAACCACACCCACATGACTCATTAACCACACCCACATGACTCATTAACCACACCCACAGGACTTATTAACCACACCCACATGACTTATTAACCACACCCACATGACTCATTAACCACACCCACATGACTTATTAACCACACCCACATGACTCATTAACCACACCCACATGACTTATTAACCACACCCACATGACTCATTAACCACACCCACATGACTTATTAACCACACCCACATGACTTATTAACCACACCCACAGGACTCATTCACCACACCCACATGACTTAATAACCACACCCACAGGACTCATTAACCACACCCACATACTTATTAACCACACCCACAGGACTCATTAACCACACCCACAGGACTCATTAACCACACCCACAGGACTCATTAACCACACCCACATGACTTATTAACCACACCCACATGACTCATTAACCACACCCACAGGACATACTAACCACAACCACAGGACTCATTAACCACACCCACATGACTTATTAACCACACCCACAGGACTTATTAACCACACCCACATGACTTATTAACCACACCCACATGACTCATTAACCACACCCACATGACACACTAACCACACCTACATGACTCATTAACCACACCTACAGGACACATTAACCACACCCACAGGACTCATTAACCACACCCACATGACTCACATTAACCACACCCACATGACTCAATAACCACAGCCACATGACTCATTAACCACACCCACATGGCTCAATAACCACACCTACAGGACACATTAACCACACCCACATGACACACTAACCACACCCACATGACTCATTAACCACACCTACAGGACACATTAACCACACCCACAGGACTCATTAACCACACCCACATGGCTCAATAACCACACCCACATCCAAATAAAGAGTCCAGCAGTTGTTTAAGGTTTACTTTACTGTCAAAGTTCTTTTATTAATTGTTCAAATGTTTTTTCATCTGGTTCTTCTGAAGTCAAATCTGATGGGAGACAAAGCCAACTGTTCATGGGGCCGCCATATTGGACCATTCAAAATGGCCGCCACCAAAATGTAATGGATTTTTTTTTTTTTTGTAGACAAAAAGGTGATAAGGCTGACCAACAAAGGACATATCATTCATTTTCAGCCTCAAATATACTAAATCTGTATTTTATGTGACAGGAGTAGTGACAAAAGCAGATATTTAGATAATATTTAGATAACACTACTGATATGATAATATCAGTAGTATTATCGTGACCGTTATAATTGGTCCTAAAGATGCGAGAGACTCCCTAACGGACCAGATAGTTATTCTGGACAACTTAAGTGTAACACCCAGTGCCACAGTTAAAAATTTAGGAGTTTTATTTGATCCAGATCTTTCATTCAAAATGCATATCAAACAAACTTGCAGAACAGCCTTCTTTCACTTGCGCAACATAGCCAAAATTAGGAATATTCTGTCTAAAACGACTGCAGAAAAATTAATTCATGCATTTGTTACATCACGATTAGATTATTGTAACTCCTTACTTGTAGCATGTCCTAAATATTCCCTAAAAAGCTTGCAACTGGTTCAAAACCCAATAGAACCCTTCGTTCTCAGAATGCAGGTTTACTGAAAGTTCCTAGGGTTTCTAAAAGTACAGTAGGAGCTAGAGCCTTTCGTTATCAGGCCCCTGTCTTATGGAATCAGCTTCCCTTTAATATTAAAAACGCCGAAACAGTCTCGACATTTAAAATTAGGCTTAAAACATTCCTGTTTGAGAAAGCCTATGGTCAGGTTAGTTAAAAAATTATGTGACTCATATATCATGTATACATGATGTATGAGTCACAGTTCAGTCTAGGCTACCCTAGGAGTTAGAATGCTGGGGGAAGTACAGACACTGAGTTCTTTCTTCTCTTTCTCTTCCTCACATCTGTTTCTGTAATTTTTATAACATATCTTTCTTACCAAGTCTGTTCATGACTAGTCACCTGGTGTCCCCTTTCCCCCCTCCCCCCCTGGGGGGAGTGGTGGCTCTCCTGACAGTGCCTGCACGGGAGCCATGGACGACAGGATCTGGAGTATCTCGCCTGTGTTGACCTGTGACCCCGGACCACCGCCCCTGCCTGTCTGGACCAGCCCCCCTTCCTGCATTTATACATGGACGTTCATCTATAGCCTGTCCGTCCATGGGAGTGGATCCCTCCTTCAATGTGGTTCTCCTCAAGATTTCTTCTTTTTCCCACTGGGTTTGGAAGTTTTTTCTTGCCGAGAAGGAGGGTCTAAGGACAGGGGATGCCTGGGACTTTTCATGTATTTCTGTAGTTGATTATGTTTTTGTAAAGCCCTCTGAGACGACTTTGTTGTGATTTAGGGCTTTATAAATAAAATTGAATTGAATTGAATTGAATTGAATAACACATATTGGTAATGACTACAGTTGTCAGGAAAAGGGATGGAGAGTTAAATGTATTTATTTAGTTTTTAAATGCATTCGGTAACATGTATTTCTTTTTCTCTATCACTTCAGTGGTGACCTTAACACCACTGTGTTAAATGTACATTTATATTCTAAATATTAGATGGTGACAGAGAAGTTAAATTGAGATTTTACTGTTATTGTACCACTACTCAGTTTTGACCTTTAACATATCTGTGTCATGCAGCTGTTATGGAAGTGAAACCTTCTATGGCACAAACACTGAACAATTGTCCACTGATAGAATTGTGCTGCCCACAAACATGACAGGTGGGGTCTTTGTGACATTCAGGTCAGAGGTGGATAATTCCAGGTGCATCACAGTTACAGAACTGTATGAGTACAAACCCATGGGGGGGTAAAGGGGGTTCATTCAGCTGAGTTGCCAAGTAAAGTTTTTGTAAAGCCCTGTGAGACGACTTTGTTGTGATTTGGGGCTTTATAAATAAAATTGAATTGAATTAATCATTTTCATCTTCCACATTCTCCAGATATCAATAATTTGTTCAACTCTGTTGTACTAATTATAGATTTCAAATATCAGATGCTGAAAAACCAACAAACAAGGCTCTTCTGTTGTGTCTGTTTGACTTTTAATTACTTCCTTTGGTTAGGGTCTTTTTGAATCGTCCAATATGGCGGCACCATTAGAATTTGTCTTTGGCTACCGGCAGATTCGGGCTCATGCCAAAAATGACCTCTGACCTCTGAACCAAATGTCATAGTTGTGCATACATTTGCACACTCGCTGATCAGAACACCCTGGACGTTTATAAATGTTAGTATTTATTCATCTGTACAAACTGTGGAAATGAACATCTTTTCAAACAGCCTTTCTAAAATACATTTATTTCATAATGTCTTTTCCAATAACGTAAAACTCTTTAATATTGTGGAAATATCCGACAGTCTTTGAAGACCTCATGGCAACAGACTTCTATGACAGCCAGGGGGCGGGAACAGGCGGCGCTCTCTGCCACTCACAGGACAGCGTAGTTATAAGCCTCTCCATATCCCGCCTCCCGGAGGTATTTCTCTATGTTGATTGGCTCCAGCACTCTGAGAACCGTCCTCCCATTGGCTGATTTTTCTCCCGCCTCAAGTTTCTGGATGAGTTCCAAGATTGGGATCCGCTGAACTGGACTCCAGTGACAGCAGGACTGGACCACGGACCACCTGAAGACACAGGTAAATACCATAAGCATACGGTGAACTATGACCCCCTCCATAAAGCAGGCATAAAAACTCCTCACCTTTTGGTGAAATTCACTGTTTTGATCCAAAATTAGGTCACATGTGTGCATCAGCGGAGAGAGGGGGTGGTTTTTGGGGACTTAAAGGGACAGTTCAGTATTTTTCAGATGAATGTTTGTCATCAGTGTCTTTACCTGGTGCACCCACAGTGACTCTGCCCTTCTCTTCTGACTCCGCCCCTTTACTCTGGTGCAACCACAGTGTTAGCGGCTGCTACGTGCAGGTGCACAGTGGTTAGCAGTGACAACGCTAGCGCATTGATCGCTATTGCAGTAAGTAGCTCCAAACAATTACAAGGTGTGAGTTTTTGTTCTGTGATGGTTTTGTTATGTAAATAAATCCCTCATTCCAACGCATACTGTTTTAAGAAGAAACAGGTTTTATTTTGTTGACCCCAGGAAACCTGCCGGGACTACTTTGGCTTTGACCAAAACCGGACTAGAACTGGGCTCACAGGACACTGTGGGGGGTAAGTCAGTGTGGGTGCACCAGAGTAAAGACACTGATGACAAACACATTCACCTGAACAATACTGAACTGTCCCTTTAACGTCGTAGCTTTAACCAAAATCCTTATTAACACGTCTGTCCATTTAGTTATTACTTTCTCTGTAGTTTTTCCAACTCACAGCTGAAACTACACAGAAGATATTTAAAGATAACCATACTGCAAAATGAAGAAATAGGCGTGGTCTGGGCTGAATCACCAAACTCTTACGTCATATAGTTCCAAGAGGACTAAAAAAAGAGCCTGTCTATGGGGGAGGGGCCAGGATGGTGTCTGTGAAGGAGGGTTCATTTGGGCTCATTAAGGGTAGTGGTAACAAACAACGCAATTTAGGGTCATTTTGATGCAATACATTTCAAATGCAGTGGTACCTCTATTTATAAAAGACCCAGCTAACAAATAATCTAAGTAACCAAAAACCTTTATCTGTTTTTTTCATTTCTGAATATGAAAGAAAATTCAATTTACGAAAGAAAACTGAAAACTGTCACTATACGTAACTGCGTGATGTACATATCATCCCCTTGGCTACGAGGGAGCTACCCATGATGCTTTTGGTGACCTTGGACCCTCATTCATCACAGAGTTCTAACCATACATGTGTAAAGGACAGTGCCACCGCTGCCCTGTGAGTCCCCACGAGTGCATCCACTGAAACCCCACCACAGCCCAAAGGAAGTGACTCCTGTCCTCCAACACAACTGAAACAAGAGATAATAAAAAGGAGGCGGAGCCATCTCTGCAACAGCACCAACAAAACACATGAGGGATGAAACCCCACCAACCCAAAAATATCCACAAGTCGTGCCATCGACCCGACCGACGTGATCACCCCAAGAAGATCACGAAAAGTCAAAGGTCCCTGGATCTACACCCCCCAAACTGTCTGTCAACAAACACCACTGAAGGTGAAGGGACAAAACCAACAATGGTATGAAAATGACCCACATGTGTGGTATGCAAATGACCCACATGGCTGGTATGAAAATGACCCTCATCGGGGGTATGAAAATGACCCACATGACTGGTATGAAAATGACCCACATGTCTGGTTCATTTGAATGGTTTAATGTTTAATGTTCAGTCAGTGAAGACACATTTACCCACTGACACTAATACATTACATCTAAAATATACTGTTTATAAAACTGAAAACACATTTTTGTTTGTTTGTCATGTTTGATAAAAACTATGGTCAGATTAGTTAAAAACAGACTGAAGTCACAGTTCAGTCTAAGCTGCACAAGGAGATATAATGATGGAGGAAGTACAGACACTGAGTTCTCTCTCTCTCTCTCTCTCTCTCTCTCTCTCTCTCTCTCTCTTGTGTCTGTATTTGTCATTTTTATAACCTATTTTACATACTAAGTCTGTTCGTGTCTAGTCACTTGGCTTTCTAAATAACATTGAATTGAATTGAATATTTATACTAAGTTGGTTTATGGGTAGTATTGGGGGTTTAGGGGGTAGCATTGGGGGTTTGGGGGGTAGTGAGCATGATGTCTCTCGTAACATTATGCTCATTTTCTATCGAGCAGCTATAGAGTCGGTGATCAGGTAGTCACAAGTTGGTTTGGGAGCCTGCTCGTTAAATCTAAAACACAAATATTCAATCTTGTAAAAACAGCAGGCAAGATCATTGGAGCCCCTGCTCCTCAAAACCCACAACAAATCTATGAACAGGCTGTAGAGAGACAGGTCCATAACATCATCAGTGACCCCACACGTGCTCTACTCTGAGTATGAGCTCATGCATTCAAGAAGGAGATACAGAGTTCCTCTATGCAAATACAACCACTACAAAAACTCTTTCATTCCTGTCTCTGTAAAGCTGGTAAACAGTCACATGTGAGGATGTGTGGGATGAATGGTGGGGATGCACAAATGTAAAGCACTTATTATTATTATTATGTAATGTGCTGTATTGTTATTGTATCTGTGTATGTATGTCTGTGTTTTTCTGTTTGTGGTGTGGAGCCTGATCCAATGTGAATTTCTCCCAAGGGAGACAAAGTCAAATTGAATTGAAGTATTGGGGGTTTATGGGTTGCATTAGGGGTTTGGGGGGGTAGTATTGGGGGTTTAGGGGGTATTATTGGGGGGTTGGTGGGTTATATTGGGGGTTTAGGGGGTAGCATTGGGTGTTTAGGGGGTAGTATTGGGGGTTTAGGGGGTATTATTGGGGGGTTATATTAGGGGTGTGGGGGGGTAGTATTGGGGGTTTAGGGGTAGTATTGGGTGTTAAGGGGGTAGTATTGGGGATTTAGGGGGTAGTATTGGGTGTTTAGGGGGTTATATTGGGGGTTCAGGGGGTAGTATTGGGTGTTTAGGGGGTAGTATTGGGGGGTTAGGGGATAGTATTGGGGGTTTGGGGGTTATATTGGGGGTTTAGGGGGTAGTATTGGGGGGTTTAGGGGGTTATATTGGGGGTTTAGGGGATAGTATTGGGTGTTTAGGGGGTAGTATTGGGGGGCTTGGGGGTTATATTGGGGGTTTAGGGGATAGTATTGGGTGTTTAGGGGGTAGTATTGGGGGGGTTTGGGGGTTATATTGGGGGTTTAGGGGGTAGTATTGGGGGGTTAGGGGGTTATATTGGGGGTCTAGGGGGTAGAATTGGGGGGTTAGGGGGTTATATTGGGGGTTTGGGGGGGTGGTATTGGGGGTTTAGGGGTAGTATTGGGTGTTTAGGGGGTAGTATTGGGGATTTAGGGGGTAGTATTGGGTGTTTAGGGGGTAGTATTGGGGGTTTAGGGGGTAGTATTGGGTGTTTAGGGGTAGTATTGGGGGTTTAGGGGGTAGTATTGGGTGTTTAGGGGGTAGTATTAGGGGGTTTAGGGGGTAGTATTGGGGGGTTTGGGGTAGTATTGGGGGTTTAGGGGGTAGTATTGAGGGGTTAGGGGTAGTATTGGGGGTTTAGGGGGTAGTATTGGGGGTTTAGGGGGTAGTATTGGGGGGTTTAGGGGGTAGTATTGGGGGTTTAGGGGTAGTATTGGGGGGTTTAGGGGGTAGTATTGGGGGTTTAGGGGGTAGTATTGGGGGTTTAGGGGTAGTATTGGGGGTTTAGGGGGTAGTATTGGGGGTTTAGGGGTAGTATTGGGGGTTTAGGGGGTAGTATTGGGGGTTAGGGGTAGTATTGGGGGTTTAGGGGGTAGTATTGGAGGTTTAGGGGGTAGTATTGGGGGCCTTGGAACCAATTAGACCTTTTATATGTAAAATGAGAATATTTATGACAAATTCACAGTACAACACATTAGTTTGGTTGGTACAGGTACCACTCATGCCAGGTACCACCATGCTCACCTTTTCCACCCCTGATCAGTTGACATGTCCTGTTAAACGTTTGGCCTTTGTTCACACCCTTTTATCAGTTTAAAATAGGTTTATTCAGGAGCTAGCTCTCTGCTGTTTAGGTAACGGCTAACATTGTGAAGGTTAGTTTAGACTTAAAATGGTTCCATTTAACTGAACTAACGGATCATTTTCACCTTTAGAGGTTTACTTCTGGAAACTGTTGACATATTTTAGCTTATTATTAGCATAGAATTTTAAGTCATTAGCATCACTACAGGTGTTGTGCTAAATCCTTGTCCTACCCCCCTATATTTAAAATCTCTTTAATTAAATGGTCAAATAAATCATATTGTAAATACATTAGTGTTTCATACAGATGTTAAAGTGTGTTTGTTCTTACAGATGTGTGTTTGTTTGTTCTTACAGATGTGTGTTTGTTTGTTCTTACAGTGTGTGTTTGTTTGTTCTTACAGTGTGTGTTTGTTTGTTCTTACAGATGTGTGTTTGTTTGTTCTTACAGTGTGTGTTTGTTTGTTCTTACAGATGTGTGTTTGTTTGTTCTTACAGTGTTTGTTTGTTCTTACAGATGTGTGTTTGTTCTTACAGATGTGTGTTTGTTCTTACAAATGTGTGTTTGTTTGTTCTTACAGATGTGTGTTTCTTACAGTGTGTTAGAGCAGTTGTGGGGTCTTTTCAGACGCTTTCCTCTCTGCAGATACTGGAGCAGTTCTGTGGCCATGACCTCAGCAAATGGTGGGTCTCCTTTAGGTAAGAGAAGATCAAATGTAGACTTTACTGCAACAGAAGACACTTAAAAAAACAGTATTCAGAGAATGTTTGACTTAACCTGTTAATTCAATTTTATTTATAAAGCCCAAAATCACAACAAAGTCGTCTCACAGGGTTTTACAAAAACACAATCAACTACAGAAATACATGAAAAGTCCCAGGCATCCCCTGTCCTTAGACCTTCCCCCTGTCCTTAGACCTTCCCCCTGTCCTTAGACCTTCCCCCTGTCCTTAGACCTTCCCCCTGTCCTTAGACCTTCCCCCTGTCCTTAGACCCTCCCCCTGTTCTTAGACCCTGTCCTTAGACCTTCCCCCTGTCCTTAGACCCTCCCCCTGTCCTTAGACCCTCCTCTGTCCTTAGACCCTCCCCCTGTCCTTAGACCTTCCCCCTGTCCTTAGACCCTGTCCTTAGACCTTCCCCCTGTCCTTAGACCCTCCCCCTGTCCTTAGACCCTCCTCTGTCCTTAGACCCTCCCCCTGTCCTTAGGCCCTCCCCCTGTCCTTAGACCCTCCCCCTGTCCTTAGACCTTCCCCCTGTCCTTAGACCCTCCCCCTGTCCTTAGACCCTCCCCCTGTCCTTAGACCTTCCCCCTGTCCTTAGACCCTCCCCCTGTCCTTAGACCCTCCCCCTGTCCTTAGACCCTGTCCTTAGACCCTCCTCTGTCCTTAGACCCTCCCCTGTCCTTCGACCCTCCCCCTGTCCTTAGACCCTCCCCTGTCCTTAGACCTTCCCCCTGTCCTTAGACCCTCCCCTTGTCCTTAGACCTTCCCCCTGTCCTTAGACCCTCCCCCTGTCCTTAGACCTTCCCCCTGTCCTTAGACCTTCCGCCTGTCCTTAGACCCTCCCCCTGTCCTTAGACCCTCCCCCTGTCCTTAGACCCTCCCCCTGTCCTCTGACCATCCCCCTGTCCTTAGACCCTCCCCCTGTCCTTAGACCATCCCCCTGTCCTTAGACCCTCCCCCTGTCCTTAGACCCTGTCCTTAGACCCTCCTCTGTCCTTAGATCCTCCCCCTGTCCTTAGACCCTCCCCTTGTCCTTAGACCCTCCCCCTGTCCTTAGACCCTGTCCTTAGACCTTCCCCCTGTCCTTAGACCCTCCCCTTGTCCTTAGACCTTCCACCTGTCCTTAGACCTTCCACCTGTCCTTAGACCGTCCTCTGTCCTTAGACCCTCCCCCTGTCCTTAGACCCTCCTCTGTCTTTAGACCCTCCTCTGTCCTTAGACCCTCCCCCTGTCCTTAGACCCTCCCCCTGTACTTAGACCTTCCACCTTTCCTTAGACCCTCCTCTGTCCTTAGACCCTCCCCCTGTCCTTAGACCTTCCCCCTGTCCTTAGACCCTCCCCCTGTCCTTAGACCCTCCTCTGTCCTTAGACTCTCCCCCTGTCCTTAGACCCTCCCCCTGTCCTTAGACCCTCCTCTGTCCTTAGACCCTCCCCCTGTCCTTAGACCCTCCTCTGTCCTTAGACCCTCCCCCTGTCCTTAGACCCTCCCCCTGTCCTTAGACCCTCCTTCTCAGCAGAAAAAACTTCCAAACCCAGTGGGAAAAAGAAGAAATCTTAAGGGGAACCACATTGAAGGACCGATCCACTCCCATGGACGGACAGACTATAGCTATATATATATATTGGCTGTTAGAGCCAATAATGGGATTTTGACCTTTCTGCTCAATGCAACCTTGACCTTTTGCAATAGTGATAATTTGGTTATATTTATATATGCATCAGTGTGTGTAATATTATGATAATATATTGATGGTAAATGCTCTTTACAGTAGCTTAACATTCATACACCAGTAGGTTTCTAAGGTTAAAGGTCAGTCCTATTGGGGGCCTAAGTATGGGTTCAGTTTGACATGTGGACAGCCAGAGCTGGGACGCGAACCGCCAACCTCTGGGTCATTGGGCGACCCACTCTACCAACTGAACCACAGATACATAGATTAAGTTATAGCGTGATATGTCTGTTTGACACACTGTTACACAAGTTCATTTGGACACATGTCACCTTTGACCTCCACAGATCTGAACAACTATTGGTTGTAGGTGATAACACCAACTATTATAATTATATAAATCTTCATCATTTGGTACCAATCTGAAAGTTCTGTGACCCTCTGTTCTGGAGTTAGAACCCATAACATGGTTTTGACCTTTGACCTTTACTCAAATGGATCATTGCATCTGATCCACATTAGTTCTATGTATATGTGCATGAAATGTAATGGTGATATCTACAGTATTTATTGAGTTATAGCATGATATGTCTATGTGGACACACACACACATACACACACAAAGACACACACCCACACACACACACAAAGACACCCACACACACACACACACACCCACACACACACACACACACACACACACACACACACACACACACAAAGACACCCACACACACACACATACAAACAAAGACACCCACACCCCCACACACACACACACCCGCAAAGACACCCACACCCACACACACACACCCACAAAGACACCCACACACCCACAAAGACACCCACACCCACACACACACACCCACACACCCACAAAGACACCCACACAAAGACACCCACACCCACACCCACACCCACACCCACACACCCACAAAGACACCCACACCCCCACACACACACACACCCACAAAGACACCCACACACACACACCCACAAAGACACCCACACACACACACACCCACAAAGACACCCACACAAAGACACCCACATCCACAGACACACACACACAAAGACACCCACACACACACACACACACAAAGACACCCACACCCACACCTCCAGATAATGTAAACAAAAGGATGTGAGCACTGACCTAATGTGACCATTTCATAGACGAAAACACCAAAGGACCATCTGAAAAAAATATGAACACAGTAAAACAGTTGTGTCAAATGGAACAGTTTTAATCACATTAATCACATGGATTCTTTGGATTACATTTGATTCATTGTAATCTACATTATTTATTAAATGTTGTCTAAACAGATTCAAAGAAATAAATATATGTGCACTGAATGCGTTAGTTGTAAACTCGTCCACACAGCTCTTCTTCACCATCACAGTCTCTAACGACCATGGATCTCCTTTGTCTGGAGGAGGTTCGGTCTTCACGCAGCTTTTCCTGGGGCTGGTGAGTCCACTTTGGGAGAGGCAGACACGGCCACAGATGTCACAGGTGTGGGCATGGTGGCTTTTTGCTTCCTTAACTTCCTTTTAGAGCCAGGGCATTTTCGTGGGTCTGCAGCTTGTTGTCATTTGTGACGGTCCTGGGCATCGTCTTCCCATGGAGCTGCATTAATGTTGAAGGACGTTAGGTCCTGCTTGCAGACATCCTTGTATCGGAGAAGTGGGCGGCCGGTGATGGTCACACACATGCACTAAATATTAAAATATTTGGCTGCAAGACTAAAAAATGCATTGATCTCAAACAATGTTGACACCCTCTCTGTGGTGTTAAACAATGAGAACAAATGCAGACAAAAAAAAAACAAGAAGTGGGCGGCCTGCTGCCTTTTTCCTGAGACTAGCTCTGCATACAGAGCGTCTTTTGGCATACGGCCATCGTCCATACGACGGACATGTCCCAGCCAACGGAGACGCCGTTGCTTCAGCAGGGAGAGCATGGTGGGGAGCTGTGCTCTCTACCAGGATTTCACTATCCATGACCTTGTCCTGCCAGGTGACTCCCAATATACGTCTCAGGCACACAGCTAGTGCTAGCATAAGCCTAGTGCTAGCATTAGCCTAGTGCTAGGATTAACCTAGTGTTAGCATTAGCCTAGTGCTAGCATTAGCCTAGTACTAGCAGAATCTCCAGGTAACATATGCTTCATGTTTATGTAATATTTAAATGTCTTTCAGTGAAAATAAAAGTATTTTCTGTTTCTTGCTTTTCTTCGTACCGAGATTTCCCCCAAAAATACAAAAAAACAAAAAAAATAGAAAAACAACATAGAAAACAAAAATTCACCAAGGGATGAACAATCTAGTTCAACATTAACACTTTAAACAAAACAACTGTAAACCTTTGTAAAAATCTGTAAACATCTGTAAACTACTGTTAACAACGTTAAACATCTGTAAACAATTGTAAACATCTGTATACATCTGTATACAACTGTTAACAATGGTAAACATCTGTAAACAACTGTAAACAACTTTAAACATCTTAAACAACTTTAAACATCTGTAAACAACTGTAAACATCTGTAAACAACTGTAAACAACGTTAAACATCTGTTAACAATGGTAAACATCTGTATACAACTGTTAACAACTGTAAACAACGTTAAACAACTGTAAACATCTGTAAACAACTGTTAACAATGGTAAACATCTGTAAACAACTGTAAACAACTTTGAACATATTAAACAACTGTAAACATCTGTAAACAACTGTGAACAACTATAAACATCTGTAAACAACTGTGAACAACTATAAACATCTGTAAACAACTATAAACAACTGTAAACAACTGTGAACAACTATAAACAACTGTGAACAACTATAAACATCTGTAAACAACTGTAAACATCGGTAAACAACTGTGAACAACTATAAACATCTGTAAACAACTGTCAACAACTATAAACATCTGTAAACAACTGTTAACA
Organism: Siphamia tubifer; assembly: GCA_020466265.1. Taxonomy (NCBI): domain Eukaryota; kingdom Metazoa; phylum Chordata; class Actinopteri; order Kurtiformes; family Apogonidae; genus Siphamia; species Siphamia tubifer. The sequence goes on from CM035793.1 coordinate 6,081,254, forward strand.
ACTATAAACATCTGTAAACAACTATAAACAACTATAAACATCTGTAAACAACTGTAAACATCTGTAAACAACTGTAAACATCGGTAAACAACTGTAAACAACTATAAACAACTGTAAACATCTGTAAACAACTGTGAACAACTATAAACATCTGTAAACAACTGTAAACATCTGTAAACAACTGTGAACAACTTTAAACATCTGTAAACAACTGTAAACATCTGTAAACATCTGTAAACAACTGTAAACAACTGTAAACATCTGTAAACATCTGTAAACAACTGTAAACAACTGTTAACAACTTTAAACATCTTAAACAACTTTAAACAAGTGTAAACAACTGTAAACAACTGTAAACATCTGTAAACAACTGTGAACAATGGTGAACAACTGTTAACAACTTTAAACATCTGTAAGCAACTGTGAAAAACTTTAAACATCTGTAAACAACTGTAAACAACTGTAAACAACTGTGAACAACTATAAACATCTGTAAACAACTGTAAACATCTGTAAACAACTGTGAACAACTTTAAACATCTGTAAACAACTGTAAACAACTGTGAACAACTATAAACATCTGTAAACAACTTTAAACATCTGTAAACAATTGTAAACATCTGTATACATCTGTATACAACTGTTAACAATGGTAAACATCTGTAAACAACTGTAAACAACTTTAAACATATTAAACAACTTTAAACATCTGTAAACAACTGTAAACATCTGTAAACAACTGTAAACAACGTTAAACATCTGTTAACAATGGTAAACATCTGTTTACAACTGTTAACAACTGTAAACAACGTTAAACATCTGTAAACAACTGTAAACATCTGTATACAACTGTTAACAATGGTAAACATCTGTAAACAACTGTTAACAATGGTAAACATCTGTAAACAACTGTAAACAACTTTGAACATATTAAACAACTGTAAACATCTGTAAACAACTGTGAAGAACTATAAACATCTGTAAACAACTATAAACATCTGTAAACAACTGTGAACAACTATAAACATCTGTAAACAACTGTCAACAACTATACACATCTGTAAACAACTGTTAACAACTATAAACATCTGTAAACAACTGTGAACAACTTTAAACATCTGTAAACAACTATAAACAACTATAAACATCTGTAAACAACTATAAACATCGGTAAACAACTGTAAACAACTATAAACACCTGTAAACAACTGTAAACATCTGTAAACAACTGTGAACAACTATAAACATCTGTAAAAAACTGTAAACATCTGTAAACAACTGTAAACAACTGTAAACAACTGTTAACAATGGTGAACAACTGTAAACAACTTTAAACATATGTAAACAACTGTAAACAACTGTGAACAACTGTGAACAACTATAAACATCTGTAAACAATTGTGAACAACTATAAACATCTGTAAACAACTATAAACATCTGTAAACAATTGTGAACATCTGTAAACAACTGTAACCAACTGTTAACAATGGTGAACAACTGTGAACAACTTTAAACATATGTAAACAACTGTAAACAACTGTAAACAACTGTGAACAACTGTAAACAACTGTGAACAACTGTGAACAACTATAAACATCTGTAAACAACTGTGAAAAACTTTAAACATCTGTAAACAACTGTAAACAACTGTAAACAACTGTGAACAACTGTGAACAACTTTAAACATCTGTAAACAACTGTAAACAACTGTAAATAACTGTGAACAACTATAAACATCTGTAAACAACTGTAAACATCTGTAAACAACTGTGAACAACTTTAAACATCTGTAAACAACTGTAAACAACTGTGAACAACTATAAACATCTGTAAACAACTGTAAACATCTGTAAACAACTGTGAACAACTTTAAACATCTGTAAACAACTGTAAACAACTGTAAACAACTGTGAACAACTATAAACATCTGTAAACAACTGTGAAAAACTTTAAACATCTGTAAACAACTGTAAACAACTGTAAACAACTGTGAACAACTATAAACATCTGTAAACAACTGTAAACATATGTAAACAACTGTGAACAACTTTAAACAACTATAAACATCTGTAAACAACTTTGAACATCTGTAAACAACTGTGAACAACTATAAACATCTGTAAACAACTGTAAACATCTGTAAACAACTGTGAACAACTTTAAACATCTGTATACATCTGTATACAACTGTTAACAATGGTAAACATCTGTAAACAACTGTAAACAACTTTGAACAACTATAAACATCTGTAAACAACTGTGAACAACTATAAACATCTGTAAACAACTATAAACATCTGTAAACAACTGTGAACAACTGTAAACAACTGTGAACAACTATAAACATCTGTAAACAACTGTCAACAACTATAAACATCTGTAAACAACTGTTAACAACTATAAACATCTGTAAACAACTGTGAACAACTTTAAACATCTGTAAACAACTATAAACAACTATAAACATCTGTAAACAACTATAAACATCTGTAAACAACTGTAAACATCGGTAAACAACTGTAAACATCTGTAAACAACTGTGAACAACTATAAACAACTGTAAACAACTGTAAACATCGGTAAACAACTGTAAACAACTATAAACACCTGTAAACAACTGTAAACATCTGTAAACAACTGTAAACAACTATAAACACCTGTAAACAACTGTAAACATCTGTAAACAACTGTAAACAACTGTAAACAACTGTAAACAACTGTGAACAATGGTGAACAACTGTGAACAACTTTAAACAACCGTAAACATCTGTAAACAACTGTGAACAACTTTAAACATCTGTAAACAACTGTAAAAACTTTAAACATCTGTAAACAACTGTAAACAACTGTTAACAATGGTGAACAACTGTGAACAACTTTAAACATATGTAAACAACTGTAAACAACTGTGAACAACTGTGAACAACTATAAACATCTGTAAACAACTGTGAAAAACTTTAAACATCTGTAAACAACTGTAAATAACTGTGAACAACTATAAACATCTGTAAACAACTGTAAACATCTGTAAACAACTGTGAACAACTTTAAACATCTGTAAACAACTGTGAAAAACTTTAAACATCTGTAAACAACTGTAAACAACTGTGAACAACTATAAACATCTGTAAACAACTGTAAACATCTGTAAACAACTGTGAACAACATTAAACATCTGCAAACAACTGTAAACAACTGTGAACAACTATAAACATCTGTAAACAGCTTTAAACAACTGTAAACATCTGTTAACATCTGTAAATAACTGTTAACATCTGTAAACATCTGTAAACAACTGTAAACATCTGTTAACACCTGTAAACAACTATAAACAACTGTGAACAACTATAAACAACTGTGAACAACTGTAAACATCTGTAAACAACTGTAAACATCGGTAAACAACTGTGAACAACTATAAACATCTGTAAACAACTGTGAACAACTATAAACATCTGTAAACAACTGTGAACAATTTCAAACATCTGTAAACAACTATAAACATCTGTAAACAACTATAAACATCTGTAAACAACTGTAAACATCGGTAAACAACTGTAAACAACTATAAACACCTGTGAACAACTATAAACATCTGTAAACAACTGTAAACATCTGTAAACAACTGTGAACAACTTTAAACATCTTAAACAACTATAAACATCTGTAAACAACTGTAAACATCTGTAAACAACTGTGAACAACTTTAAACATCTGTAAACAACTGTAAACATCTTAAACAACTGTAAACATCTGTAAACAACTGTAAACATCTGTAAACAACTGTGAACAACTTTAAACATCTGTAAACAACTGTAAACATCTGTAAACAACTGTAAACATCTGTAAACAACTGTAAACAACTGTAAACAACTGTAAACAACTGTGAACAACTTTAAACATCTGTAAATAACTGTTAACATCTGTAAACATCTGTAAACAACTGTAAACATCTGTTAACATCTGTAAACAACTATAAACAACTGTAAACATCTGTAAACAACTGTAAACATCTGTAAACATCTGTAAACAACTGTTCCACGAGTTGTGATTAAAACTTGAATTAAAGGTGTATTTGTATTTCTGTATTTATGGGGACACATTTACACAGTCACACCATGGGGACCAAAGGTCACATCCCCATTGTCACGTCCTCACTCTGTCACCTTTGACCTTATTCTTTCCACTTGACCCTTGCACATCTCTCCCCATACCTGGAGAACAGTGTTTGCTGTTGTTTGTTTTTATGTCTGCGCTCACAACAAACAGTCGTGAACTCCCCTGATGGTTAAATATGAACAGTTCAGACTTTGTGAAATGAAGCAAATTTATGTAAATGATGTGCCCCAAAATATATAAACTTTTTTTTCTGGAAGTCCCCATAAAGTATGTGGGAATGGGTGTAAACAAAACATATAGTTTTCAAAGGTTTGAAAACGTTTACTTTGTTTTCAATTAATTAAAAATAATATTTATTATATTTAATTGGATTTATTTTTTAATTTTTATCATTTTTATTAATAAAAAATGCTTCCTTTTTTGTTTTCAATTAATAAATATTTATTATTACTGCTATGATCTTTAGTTTGATATATATTTTTATTTTTTCATTTTGTTTTAAAAAATACCTTTTTTATTTTCAATTAATGAAATTATTATTATTATTAATTTGATTAGTTTTTTTTTATGTAATTTTAATAAATGTTATCTATTTTAAAAAGGTGTTTACCTTTTTGTAGTTTTCCCCTGGGTTTTTTTTTTTATTAATTTCTTTTTTTAATTTCAATTTAAAGTGTGTGTGTGTGTGTGTGTGTGTGTGTGTGTGTGTGTTTGTTTACATGTCAGTATTTCTACCCATAATCCTCCTGGACAGTAGCTCAGGTGCCTGCCACTTCCTCAGTTCCATCACCTCCACTTCTCCTGGTGAACCAGGCTGCATTCTGCGCCGGTAGGCGGAGCCAAAGCCCCACAGCTTAGCCGTCAGATCTGCACCAATCAGGACGCTGCGAGCTGCCACGTTACCATGGATACAGTCCTGACGATGCAGGAACTCCTACATGAGCAAGAGCACACACACACACACAAACACATATACTGTTGGTTACCATGGTTATGTTCTCTACATTTAAAATTAGGTTGAAACGGTTCCTGTTTGAGAAAATCCATCGACTGGTTCACTTTGACCCCATTCACTTTGACCCCGTTCACACTGACCCCATTCACTTTGACCCCGTTCACTTTGACCCCGTTCACACCGACACCATTCACTAATACCCCGTTCACACTGACCCCATTCACTTTGACCCCGTTCACTTTGACCCCGTTCACTTTGACCCCATTCACTTTGACCCCCTTCACTTTGACCCCGTTCACACTGACCCCATTCACTTTGACCCCATTCACACTGACGCCATTCACTTTGACCCCATTCACGTTGACCCCGTTCACTTTTACCCCGGTCACTTTGACCCCGTTCACACTGACCCCATTTACTTTGACCCCATTCACACTGACCCCGTTCACTGTGACCCCGTTCACACTGACCCCATTCACTTTGACCCCGTTCACACTGACCCCATTCACTTTGACCCCATTCACACTGACCCCATTCACTTTGACCCCGTTCACACTGACCCCATTCACTTTGACCCCGTTCACACTGATCCCATTCACTTTGACCCCGTTCACACTGACCCCATTCACTTTGACCCCGTTCACACTGACCCCATTCACTTTGACCCCGTTCACTTTGACCCTGTTCACACTGACCCATTCACTTTGACTCCATTCACTTTGACCCCATTCACACTGACCCCGTTCACTGTGACCCCGTTCACACTGACACCATTCACACTGACCCCATTCACTTTGACCCCGTTCACACTGACCCCATTCACTTTGACCCCATTCACACTGACCCCATTCACTTTGACCCCGTTCACTTTGACCCCATTCACTTTGACCCCGTTCACACTGACCCCATTCACTTTGACCCCGTTCACACTGACCCCATTCACTTTGACCCCATTCACACTGACCCCATTCACTTTGACCCAATTCACGTTGACCCCGTTCACTTTTACCCCATTCACTTTGACCCCGTTCACACTGACCCCATTCACTTTGACCCCGTTCACACTGACCCCATTTACTTTGACCCCATTCACACTGACCCCATTCACTGTGACCCCGTTCACACTGACCCCATTCACTTTGACCCCGTTCACACTGACCCCATTCACTTTGACCCCGTTCACACTGACCCCATTCACTTTGACCCCGTTCACACTGACCCCATTCACTTTGACCCCGTTCACACTGACCCCGTTCACTTTGACCCCGTTCACATTGACCCCGTTCACTTTGACCCCGTTCACTTTGACCCCGTTCACTTTGACCCCGTTCACTTTGACCCTGTTCACACTGACCCATTCACTTTGACTCCATTCACTTTGACCCCGTTCACACTGACCCCATTCACTTTGACCCCGTTCACACTGACCCCATTTACTTTGACCCCATTCACACTGACCCCATTCACTGTGACCCCGTTCACACTGACCCCGTTCACTTTGACCCCGTTCACACTGACCCCATTCACTTTGACCCCGTTCACACTGACCCCATTCACTTTGACCCCGTTCACACTGACCCCATTCACTTTGACCCCGTTCACACTGACCCCATTTACTTTGACCCCATTCACACTGACCCCATTCACTGTGACCCCGTTCACACTGACCCCGTTCACTTTGACCCCGTTCACACTGACCCCATTCACTTTGACCCCGTTCACACTGACCCCATTCACTTTGACCCCGTTCACACTGACCCCATTCACTTTGACCCCGTTCACACTGACCCCGTTCACTTTGACCCCGTTCACATTGACCCCGTTCACTTTGACCCCGTTCACTTTGACCCCGTTCACACTGACCCATTCACTTTGACTCCATTCACTTTGACCCCGTTTACTTTGACCCCATTCACACTGACCCCGTTCACTGTGACCCCGTTCACACTGACCCCATTCACTTTGACCCCGTTCACACTGACCCCATTCACTTTGACCCCGTTCACACTGACCCCATTCACTTTGACCCCATTCACACTGACCCCATTCACTTTGACCCCGTTCACTTTGACTCCATTCACTTTGACCCCGTTCACAGTGACCCCATTCACACTGACCCCATTCACTCTAACCTCGTTCACTTTGACCCCGTTCACTTTGACCCTGTTCACACTGACCCCGTTCACACTGACCCCATTCACTTTGACCCCGTTCACTTTGACCCCATTCACTTTGACCCCGTTCACACTGACCCCATTCACTTTGACCCCGTTCACACTGACCCCATTCACTTTGACCCCATTCACTTTGACCTTGTTCACACTGACCCCATTCACTTTGACTCCATTCACTTTGACCCCGTTTACTTTGACCCCATTCACATTGACCCCGTTCACTTTGACCCTGTTCACACTGACCCCATTCACTTTGACCCTGTTCACACTGACCCCATTCACTTTGACCCTGTTCACACTGACCCATTCACTTTGACCCTGTTCACTTTCACCCCATTCACACTGACCCCATTCACTTTGACCCCGTTCACACTGACCCCATTCACTTTGACCCTGTTCACTTTGACCCCGTTCACTTTGACCCCATTCACTTTGACCCCATTCACTTTGACCCCATTCACTTTGACCCCGTTCACTTTGACCCTGTTCACACTGAGTCCATTCACTTTGACCCCGTTCACACTAACCCCATTCACTTTGACCCCGGTCACTTTGACCCCATTCACTTTGACCCCGGTCACTTTGACCCTGTTCACACTGAGTCCATTCACTTTGACCCCGTTCACACTAACCCCATTCACTTTGACCCCGGTCACTTTGACCCCGTTCACACTGAACCCATTCACTTTGACCCCGTTCACACTTACCCCATTCACTTTTACCCTGTTTACTTTGACCCCGTTCACACTGACCCCATTCACTTTGACCCCATTCACACTGACCCCGTTCACTTTTACCCCGTTCACACTGACCCCATTCACTTTTACCCCGTTCAAACTGACCCCATTCACTTTTACCCCGTTCACACTGACCCCATTCACTTTGACCCCGTTCACACTGACCCGTTCAATTTGACCCTGTTCACTTTGACCCTGTTCACTTTGACCCCGTTCACACTGACCCCATTCATTTTGACCCCGTTCACTTTGACCCCGTTCACACTGACCCCATAAACTTTGACCACGTTCACTGTGACACCGTTCACACTGACCCCATTCACTTTGACCCCATTCACTTTGACCCCATTCACTTTGACCCCATTCACTTTGACCCCGTTCACTTTGACCCCGTTCACACTGGGCCCATTCACTTTGACCCCGTTCACACTGACCCCATTCACTTTGACCCCATTCACTTTGACCCTGTTCACACTGACCCATTCACTTTGACCCTGTTCAATTTGACCCCATTCACACTGACCCCATTCACTTTGAACCCGTTCACACTGATGCCATTCACTCTGACCCCGTTCACTTTGACCCCGTTCACACTGACCCCATTCACTTTGACCCCGTTCACACTGACCCCATTCACTTTGACCCCGTTCACACTGACCCCATTCACTTTAACTCTGTTCACTTTCACCCCGTTCACTTTCACCCCGTTCACTTTCACCCCGTTCACTTTCACCCCGTTCACTTTCACCCCATTCACTTTTACCCCGTTCACACTGAGCCCATTCACTTTGGCCCCGTTCACACTAACCCCATTCACTTTTACCCTGTTCACTTTGACCCCATTCACACTGACCCTATTCACTTTGACCTCGTTCACTTTGACCCCGTTCACACTAACCCCATTCACTTTGACCCCGGTCACTTTGACCCCATTCACTTTGACCCCATTCACTTTGACCCCGGTCACTTTGACCCTGTTCACACTGAGTCCATTCACTTTGACCCCGTTCACACTAACCCCATTCACTTTGACCCCGTTCACTTTGACCCTGTTCACACTGAGTCCATTCACTTTGACCCCGTTCACACTAACCCCATTCACTTTGACCCCGGTCACTTTGACCCCGTTCACACTAACCCCATTCACTTTTACCCTGTTTACTTTGACCCCGTTCACACTGACCCCATTCACTTTGACCCCATTCACACTGACCCCGTTCACTTTTACCCCGTTCACACTGACCCCATTCACTTTTACCCCGTTCAAACTGACCCCGTTCACTTTTACCCCGTTCACTTTGACCCCGTTCACACTGGGCCCATTCACTTTGACCCCGTTCACACTGACCCCATTCACTTTGACCCCATTCACTTTGACCCTGTTCACACTGACCCATTCACTTTGACCCTGTTCAATTTGACCCCATTCACACTGACCCCATTCACTTTGAACCCGTTCACACTGATGCCATTCACTCTGACCCCGTTCACTTTGACCCCGTTCACACTGACCCCATTCACTTTGACCCCGTTCACACTGACCCCATTCACTTTGACCCCGTTCACACTGACCCCATTCACTTTAACTCCGTTCACTTTCACCCCGTTCACTTTGACCCCGTTCACTTTGACCCCGTTCACTTTCACCCCGTTCACTTTGACCCCGTTCACACTGAGCCCATTCACTTTGGCCCCGTTCACACTAACCCCATTCACTTTTACCCTGTTCACTTTGACCCCATTCACACTGACCCTATTCACTTTGACCTCATTCACTTTGACCCTGTTCACACTGACCTCATTCACTTTGACCCCATTCACACTGACCCCGTTCACTTTGACCCCGTTCACACTGACCCCGTTCACACTGACCCCATTCACTTTGACCCCGTTCACTTTGACTCCGTTCACACTGACCCCATTCACTTTGACCCTGTTCACTTCAACCTCGTTCACACTGACCCCAATCACTTCTACCCCGTTCACACTGACCCCATTCACTTTGACCCCGTTCTTTTTGACCCCGTTCACACTGACCCCATTCACTTTGACCTCGTTCACTTTGACCCCGTTCACTTTGACCCCGTTCACACTGACCCCGTTCACTTTGACCCCGTTCACACTGACCCCATTCACTTTGACCCCGTTCACACTGACCCCGTTCACTTTGACCCCGTTCACTTTGACCCCGTTCACACTGACCCCGTTCACTTCGACCTCGTTCACACTGACCCCAATCACTTCTACCCCATTCCCACTGACCCCATTCACTTTGACCCCGTTCTTTTTGACCCCGTTCACACTGACCTCATTCACTTTGACCCCGTTCACTTTGACCCCGTTCACACTGACCCCATTCACTTTGACCCCGTTCTTTTTGACCCCGTTCACACTGACCCCATTCACTTTGACCCCGTTCACTTTGACCCCGTTCACACTGACCCCGTTCACACTGACCCCGTTCACTTTGACCCTGTTCACACTGACCCCATTCACTTTGACCCTGTTCACTTCGACCTTGTTTACACTGACCCCAATCACTTCTACCCCGTTCACACTGACCCCATTTACTTTGACCCCGTTCACTTTGACCCCGTTCACTTTGACCCCGTTCACACTGACCCCATTCACTTTGACCCCATTCACTTTGACCCCATTCACTGACCAGAGCAGACGCCACTTGTCGTGCGATGGTGAAGATCCTTTTCTCTGTCAGGTCACATTCACTGTCTGCGTTGACCTTCAGTAGAAAAAAGGTCAAAGGTCAAACCACACCTGTTCCATGCTCATTATCTATATGCTTGTGGTTCATTTACTTTCACTAAATATGTGGATTATTTAAATGATTTTTATTCATTTGGGGTTTTTTGGGTCATTTTTACTCATTTTGTTGATTATTTTGGTTATATTCACTAAATTTGTGTGGTGCGTTCACTTGTCTCTCTTCTTGTGGTGCGTTTACTTGTCTGCATCTCCATAGGAATCCCAGCAGGTCTCGGTGTCGCAGCTCCTCCACTGCCACCACCAGCGGAGGTTCTACTGAAACCACGCCCACTAGTGCTGGAATGAAGGGGTGTGGCCCCAGGGCCGACAAGAAGGAGGCGAAGCCCAGAAACGCCTGCTGTTCACTGGTGGACGCTGAGTCTGGGAAGAGGTGGGAGGAGCCAAATGAAAGGTGGGAGGAGCCAAATTCAAACCTCTGGCAGGTTTTTGGTCACATGTTCATTTCTATAGAAGACGTTTGGACGTTTTATTCAGTATTTGACCAAATCTCAATTTGTTCAAGTATAACGATGATAATAATGATGATTTAACATGATAATGATGATGATTTACCATGAGAATGATGATAAAGATGATGATTTACCATGGGAATGATGATAATGATGATGATTTAACATGAGAATGATGATAATGATGATGATTTAACATGAGAATCATGATAATGATGATGATTTAACATGAGAATCATGATAATGATGATGATTTAACATGAAAATGATGATAATGATGATTATTTAACATGAAAATGATGATAATGGTGATGATTTAACATGAGAATGATGATAATGATGATGATTTAACATGAAAATGATGATAATGATGATGATTTAACATGAGAATGATGATAATGATGATGATTTAACATGAAAATGATGATAATGATGATGATTTAACATGAAAATGATGATAATGATGATGATTTAACATGAAAATGATGATAATGATGATGATTTAAGATGAAAATGATGATAATGATGATGATTTAACATGAGAATGATGATAATGATGATGATTTAACATGAAAATGATGATAATGATGATGATTTAACATGAGAATTATGATAATGATGATGATTTAACATGAGAATGATGATAATGATGATTTCACATGATAATGATGATGGTTTCACATGATAATGATGATTTTTTTTTACAGCAAAAAAAATCTGTTTTGTGCAGAGACTTTAGTTTTGTAGATTTGTCCGCTGCATCTCAACCGTGTTCAATCATCCCGTCACCTTCTTCACTTCCTCTGAACATAAATACTCCGCCCACCCCACGCCACAATTTTCTTCCAAGGATGGTGAGGGATTAATTTACATATGCCACGCCCCCAACTCACTCAGCTTAATAGACTCAGTCAAACTGACCAGTTAACTCATTCATTTATCAATAATATTTTATTATTGTGATCACCTTGAAGGTGTGTGTGTTTGTATTCATATCATTTTGGGGACATTGACAGTCACACCATGGGGACCTCTGACACTTTGGGGACCAAAATTCAGGTCCCCACGAAGGTTAAATATAAATAAAGGTCCCCACTGGTAAAATAGGAATGATGTGGCCGTATAAATGCACTAATCAGTTTTTTTTTCCAAAAGTCCCCATAAACCATGAGGGAAACGGGTGTAAAGTGAAACATGTATTTAAAAAAAAAATCAAGATGTTTATTTTAAAAACAAAAAATGATTCATTTTTATATAGTTTCTTTGAATTATTATTATTTTTTATGTGTTTTTAAATTATTGTTTTTGTATTTATTCATTAATTTATTTTTTATTTCAATAATTGAAAATTTTTAGAATTATTATTTTTATTTTTAAATTATTTTATTCATTAATTTTTACTTGTTTATTTAATTCAATTTAAAATTGTTAATAATTTCCTTATTTTACTAAAAAAAAAGATAAACGTTTACACTGACTACTCAATCACTACTGTTTTACAAACTCCGTCCTCATGAGACATGGAAAAGTGTGTGTGTCCCCACACAGACATATCATGCTACAACTCAATGAATACTGTAGATATCACCATGAATTTACATGGACATATACATATAGCTAATGCACACCAGATACAATGATCCATTTGAGTAAAGGTCAAAGGTCAAGGTCACATTATGGTTCTAACTCCAGTCATTTCCTTATAGCAGTTAATATAATAATATAGTAGTTAATATAATACTATAGTATTATATAATACTACTGTGACAACACCACACTATTAAACTAATGCATGACCAGTACTGTCCTCTCATCCTCTCCTGTCCTCAACATATTTCCTTTTGTCTCAGGTTACCTACATGATATGTGTTTTGTCAGCAAACTTTTTCGATGCCATCTTAGTATAGCTAATAAACACTAATAATCAATGTTAAACTGAAAAGGTGGTTCCACCTGTGATCTGAATACTGCTAAGAAAGTATAACAATAAAATGGTGGAGTCAGGAGGCAGGGGGGCGCGGGGGGGGTCTGTTTTTGGTCAATGTGAAGGACTGTTGTCACCTTCAGCTTCAGATTGTTAGCATTAGCATTAGCATGGATGAATCAGCTAATTCTGTCGTCAGTAAAAATCCCTGGTGAACTCTTTAAAGGCACAGACAATAAAACAAGCCCAAACATGTGTCCTTAATCATAGTTACACGTATGACATAACACACATGGAAATGTGGTTTCAGTTTTAGCAGAGTATTGTTAATAAAATGTGTGGACGTATCACCCTCTATGGCGGCTTCATGACTCATCCTGAGGACAATGTCCTTAGCACCACCCCTGTCCATCCAGCCATTGTCATCTAGCAGCTACTGTCCCAATTCCGTATATGATCTAGTGCTGACCGTCAAGCCTGCTTTATTCCTCCGGAACCGGACAAAATTCATCTTTCTGTTCATGACGTTGCTCCTGGAGCCTTCTTCGGTGGTGGCTGCTGAACTTGTCTTGTCTGATCTCAGTGTAATTATCAATAATTGGTCAAATGTATCTTATCAAGGCGTGGTTATGAGGCTGTGACAAATGTAAGTTAAAAACAGATCCAGATAGTAGAAAGATTAGAAGATGTTGTTTACGCAGCTCCTCTCCACATGTCTGTGACGTTACCACTTCATTCACTATCAAAGCACATGCACCAAAGTCCAAACAACAACAATAGTAAAGTGTGCAGCGTTACTGTGCTTCCTATCCATGTTGGACCAGAATATGGTCCAACACACATACACACACACACAGACACACACACACACAGGGCTGCCAACTCTGTGAGGGAACAATATGGGACACTATGGCAATTATTTTTTATAAAATCATCAATGGTAAAATAATAATTTCGTCTCATTTAAAGCTCAGTTCAATACAGGACGTAACTTTGTTTTTAATTTGGGACGATTCCGTATTTAAGGGTCATTTAACAACCCTACACACAGACACTGTAGACGACCTGTCAATCAAACGAACACATCCAGCTCTACTGTCTATGAACATTAGCTTAGATGCTAATCAGCTGTTTTAGTAAAAACACCGGTGCTAACGTTAGTGTATGACAACTTGACAATTAACAGTATTGACAGTTTCATAACTAAAGCTAAAGTTGATAAACTTAGCATCAGATTGAAGTGGCGGCTGCTTTAACAGCCAATCACGGTTTGTAGTTCAAACACTCTCCATCTAACCACTCCTTTACCTGTTTTCTTCAGCTTCTACATCCAACCATAGCACACGTAGTTCCCAAACCACTTTTCCTCTTGTCGTTGTCTATAATTGTTTTCACTAAATCACTCAGTGTTAACATGTAAAGTCAACAGGAGGAGCCAGACAGGAAGTGAACAGCATAATCAGGAAGTAAAGCAGTAAGGGGTCATAAGTTCATGGTACTTTACACATCTATGAACATGATGACATTCCATATTTTCCAGCCAATAAACAACAGCCAGGCTGCTGGACTCATGTGCATGCGCCCCTGTGGCCTCCTATCAAATGCATTATGTCAGGTGTAGACTCCTGGTAGAGTGACTCTATGTTCAGTTAATGGACAGAACGGTGGGCGCCACGTTCCACGTAACAACTTAATCTAAACAAAGCATAACTGGTTTAGTGAATATGAACGATATGGTTGATAAGGATTAAATGATAAATATCAGAACTATGTTAAATTAATACTTTAATAAATATATCAAAGATGTTAACCTGTTCATTTAAATTTTTTGAGATTAAATTATATTTTTTTTGTTTTTGCCATGTCCACCCCTGTCCGCTTGGGCTGCCACTGCTCTCCTCAAAAACATTGTCTTATAAAGTTGTTTGTACTTTTTCTATGTCGTTGCACAGCTTTGACCATTAAACCTGTCAGTATGGGATGAAAACCATCATATGTCAGATGGGTTTGGATAGTTTGAAGTAAACATTCAGGGATAGTTTTAATGACATTGTTAAACTAACAGTTAATGTTAAAAACAGAGCGTCTCCCTACAGACCAGGACAGTTCTAAAAGTGACCTGAGTTAATCTCTGCACAGATCCTAGTGGGGACCTTCTGCGTGGGTGGAATTCCAAAATGTTACACTTCAGCCTCTCTACTGCCCCCACAGTTTCCTGTGGTTATTGCTCTGGTTCACCCGGAGCCAACCAACTGACCAACGGACAAACTGACCAACGGACAAACAGACCAACGGACCAACAGACAAACGGACCAACAGACAAACAGACCAACGGACCAACGGACCAACGGAACAACGGACAAACTGACCAACAGACCAACGGTCAAACTGACCAACGGACCAACAGACAAACGGACCAACGGAACAACGGACAAACTGACCAACGGACCAACTGACAAACTGACCAACGGACCAACAGACAAACGGACAAACTGACCAACGGACAAACTGACCAACGGACAAACTGACCAATGGACCAACAGACTGTTACGTCCCAGACTAGGGGAACCAGAGCGCAACATAAAGTGGCTCCCCCACCTTCTTCCAGCTTCCACAAATGAAAGGGTCATACACTAATATTCAATCCAATACTTTCAATATTTATTATTTTAACAAAAAGTGTCAGGGAGGGTGAGGCGAAAACAACAAACAAAAAGGTTCTTCAACAGAAAATCATCTTATCTAATCAACAAAAGAATTACAATCTCTAAACTTCTTAAACAAAAAAACAGGAGAAAATGCTGAAAACAAAATGGCTTCCCTCCCCTACAGATAAAAGGGATTGAACATGAAAACTAAATAATCAATCGTCTGTTTGCACTAAATTTTCAAAAGACTTAAGTTGTCCTCCAAGTGACCCATCCAGCAGCATGGAGAAGGTGAAGAGCCCAGAGCCTCATCAGCTTCCTCTTAAAAAGGTGTCTGCAGCCAATCACCTTCAGCCACCTGGATAAGAGGAAATGGGACACACACACAGACACACACAGACAAAGTGGAGAGAGGGGGAAACAACTCCACCCTGTGTCCAGGAGGATACACAAAATATTTACACAAATGACCAAAGGTCATAACAAGACAAACGGACCAACGGACAAACGGACCAACGGACCAACGGACCAACAGACAAACGGACTAACGGACAAACTGACCAACGGACAAACTGACCAACGGACCAACGGACCAACAGACAAACGGACCAACGGACAAACTGACCAACGGACAAACTGACCAACGGACCAACAGACAAACGGACCAACGGACAAACTGACCAACGGACCAACGGACCAACAGACAAACGGACCAACGGACAAACTGACCAACAGACCAACGGACCAACGGACAAACTGACCAACGGACCAACGGACCAACAGACAAACAGACCAACGGACAAACTGACAAACTGACCAACGGACAAACTGACCAACGGACCAACAGACAAACGGACCAACGGACAAACTGACCAACGGACCAACAGACAAACGGACCAACGGACAAACTGACCAACAGACCAACGGACCAATGGACAAACTGACCAACGGACAAACGGACCAACAGACAAACGGACCAACGGACAAACGGACCAACGGACAAACTGACCAACGGACCAACAGACAAACTGACCAACAGACCAACAGACCAACAGACCAACGGACAAACTGACCAACTGACCAACGGACCAACAGACAAACGGACAAACTGACCAACGGACAAACTGACCAACGGACCAACGGACAAACTGACCAACAGACCAACGGACAAACTGACCAACGGACAAACTGACCAACGGACAAACTGACCAACGGACCAACGGACAAACTGACCAACGGACCAACAGACAAACAGACCAACGGACAAACTGACCAACGGACCAACGGACAAACTGACCAATGGACCAACGGACAAACTGACCAACAGACCAACGGACAAACTGACCAAACTGACCAACGGACAAACTGACCAACGGACCAACAGACAAACGGACCAACGGACAAACTGACCAACGGACCAACAGACAAACTGACCAACGGACAAACGGACAAACTGACCAATGGACAAACTGACAAACTGACCAACGGACCAACGGACAAACTGACCAACGGACCAACTGACAAACTGACCAACAGACCAATGGACCAACAGACAAACTGACCAACGGACAAACTGACCAACGGACAAACTGACCAACGGACCAACAGACAAACGGACCAACGGACAAACTGACCAACAGACAAACGGACCAACGGACAAACTGACCAACGGACCAACAGACAAACTGACCAACAGACCAACGGACAAACTGACCAAACTGACCAACGGACAAACTGACCAACGGACCAACAGACAAACGGACCAACAGACAAACTGACCAACGGACCAACGGACCAACGGACAAACTGACCAACGGACCAACAGACAAACGGACCAACGGAACAACGGACAAACTGACCAACAGACCAACGGACCAACGGACCAACGGACAAACTGACCAACAGACAAACTGACCAACGGACCAACAGACAAACGGACCAACGGACAAACTGACCAACGGACCAACAGACAAACGGACCAACGGACCAACTGACAAACTGACCAACAGACCAACGGACCAACGGACAAACTGACCAACAGAACAAACTGACCAACGGACCAACAGACAAACGGACCAACGGACAAACTGACCAACGGACCAACAGACAAACAGACCAACGGACAAACTGACCAACGGACAAACTGACCAATGGACCAACAGACAAACGGACCAACGGACAAACTGACCAACGGACCAACAGACAAACGGACCAACGGACCAACGGACAAACTGACCAACAGACCAACGGACAAACTGACCAACGGACCAACAGACAAACGGACCAACAGACCAACGGACAAACTGACCAACGGACCAACGGACAAACTGATGAGTGAAACGACCTCTGGAACCGGATGAAAATATCTGTTTCCATAATTAATGGAGGGATCAGTGATCTGTCAATGCTACAGGGGCGGGCATGTGGAGAATGAAGTCACTAACCAATTCCAATGTGTTAAAAAATCCCTACCAATCCCTACCGCTCCGACTCCGCCGAGCTCCGAGCATGTTACCATGGTTAACAGGAACGCTAATGGGGGGGCAGGCAGGCCACCGGGAAAAGTCCCAGTTGTCCCGTGTGCCAGTCCGGGCCTGGTGAGATCATTTTAAGATGGCGAATTATTGTTTGTGTTGTTGTGTGAAGTGCAGTCTGTCAGGACATGGTGTTCATCATTGTCTTAGTAGAAACAGTCAGACCTTTGGGTCAGTTGTCCGTCTGTGTTTAGTTCAGATGAAGACAGTGGACTTCACATCTGTCAACATTCACTGCTTCATTAGTGGATGTTATTTTACTGGAGTGTTATCCTCCTGGGGATGTGATGGAGTCCACCATGGTTTGATGTAGACTACGTACTAGCATTAGCTAAGACATTTACCACGATTTATTTTCCCTGTCATGGCTGCAGTGACAGCCTGTCACCATAGTAACAGAGCAGTTAACTATGTTCAAAGTATGTGTAAAGTACTGATGCTTGAACAATAGAAACTGTTAAACTATTGAGTGGATGAAGACATTAAACATGTTTAGTTGTGGAAATCTGACGGATACAAAATGTGAAGCCCTGTCTTGAAGTAGCATTAGCAACTTGCTAAGTGCTACCATGACTGTATGAGCGTCACAGCAACACAATGATGCATTTAGTGTTTAGTAAAACATGTTCCTAAAAAAACACGACAGTACATTTATTACACTAAGAATGTAAACAAGCCTGATGCTCTGCTACTACTGCATTAGCTGCTATGCTACTACTGCATTAGCTGCTATGCTACTACTGCATTAGCTGCTATGCTACTACTGCATTATCAGTCGTAGTTCATCACTTATACACAGTCGTAGTTCATCACTTATACACAGTCGTAGTTCATCACTTATACACAGTGGTAGTTTATCACGTATACACAGTCGTAGTTTATCACGTATACACAGTCGTAGTTTATCACGTATACACAGTCGTAGTTCATCACGTATACACAGTCGTAGTTTATCACGTATACACAGTCGTAGTTTATCACGTATACACAGTCGTAGTTTATCACGTATACACAGTCGTAGTTTATCACGTATACACAGTCTTAGTTTATCACGTATACACAGTCGTAGTTTATCACGTATACACAGTCGTAGTTTATCACGTATACACAGTCGTAGTTTATCACGTATACACAGTCGTAGTTAATCACGTATACACAGTTGTAGTTAATCACGTATACACTGTCTTAGTTAATCACGTATACACAGTCGTAGTTAATCACGTATACACAGTCGTAGTTAATCACGTATACACAGTCGTAGTTAATCACGTATACACAGTCGTAGTTAATCACGTATACACAGTCGTAGTTAATCACGTATACACAGTCGTAGTTAATCACGTATACACTGTGACCTTTAACTCACTCACTGCCATTGACGTATATATACGTCAATCAAGGGGCAAGGAGCGGGGGAGCGGTCTCGTGCAGCCTGTCACTGACAATCAGACTGGTTTCCAAGTGTTCCGCTATTTTACCCCGGGACAGATCCTCCTGGGCGGATTGGACCCCTAAAAGATCCAGGAACCATGGTGTAAAACCCAGGTAATTTAAACCGCTCATAATGCTCTGTTCTGGGGCAGAATAATGGAGCATATGCCCCGCTCAACGGACTGGGGATCAGCGGTCAGAAGTGCCGCATTTAATCGGCCCATAAGGCATTGTTCTGGGGCTGAATATAAAAGAATATTCATATATTTATGTTACATAAGGGTATAAGTCCAGTGTGGACTTATAGTCCAGTGTGGACTATTTGTACGGAGCCTTGGTACTACAAATACCAAAGTGGAAATTTTTCTAAGTACAGATTTTGACAACAGATTTTTGTCTTTGGTAGTTGCTAGGGCATCCCCTTTCAAAGTCAACAGAGACACCAGTCGCATAGTCATTTTTGCATTTTTCTGGGAGGTATTTTTTCATGTACGTCCCCTTTACAAGAAACCACAGTTTTAACTGTTGGTGCTCCAGTGTAATAGAGGCCAGCTTCAGAGGGTGCATTAGCCAGGCAAAGACAAAGGAACATACTGTAGGTTTAACCACTATGCTTAAGGTCGAAACACTGTAGGTTCAACTGCTATGCTGACGCTAGAAATACTGTAGGTTCAACCGCTATGCTAAAGGTAGGATCACTGTAGGTTGAACCGGTATGCTAAAGCTAGAAATACTGTAGGTTCAACTGCTATGCTAAAGGTAGAAACACTGTAGGTTGAACCGGTATGCTAAAGCTAGAAATACTAGGGTTCAACCACTATGCTAAAGGTAGAAACACTGTAGGTTGAACCGGTATGCTAAAGCTAGAAATACTGGGGTTCAACCGCTATGCTAAAGGTAGAAACACTGTAGGTTCAACCACTATGCTAACGCTAGAAATACTGTGGGTTCAACCGCTATGCTAACGCTAGAAATACTGTGGTTTCAACTGCTATGCTAACGGTAAAAATACTGTGGGTTCAACCGCTATGCTAATGCTAGAAATACTGTGGGTTCAACCACTATGCTAACGCTAGAAATACTGTGGTTTCAACCGCTATGCTAACACTAGAAATATTGTGGGTTCAACCGCTATGCTAAATGTTGAAATACTGTGTGTTCAACCGTTATATTAACAGTAGAAATACTGTGGGTTCAACAGCAATGCTAACGCTAGAAATACTGTGGGTTCAACCACTATGATAAGGCTAGAAATACTGTGGTTCAACCGCTATGCTAAATGAAGAAATATTGTGGGTTCAAACACTATGCTAAAAGTAGAAATACTGTTGGTTCAACCGCTATGCTAAAGGTAGAAATACTGTGGGTTCAACCGCTATGCTAACGGTAGAAATACTGTGGGTTCAACCGCTATGCTAAATGAAGAAATACTGTGGGTTCAACAGCTATGGTAAATGTAGAAAAACTGTGGGTTCACCCGCTATGCTAAAGGTAGAAATATTGTGGGTTCAAACACTATGCTAAAAGTAGAAATACTGTTGGTTCAACCGCTATGCTAAAGGTAGAAATACTGTGGGTTCAACCGCTATGCTAACGGTAGAAATACTGTGGGTTCAACCGCTATGCTAAATGAAGAAATACTGTGGGTTCAACAGCTATGGTAAATGTAGAAAAACTGTGGGTTCACCCGCTATGCTAAAGGTAGAAATGCTGTGGGTTCAACCACTATGCTAAATGAAGATAAACTGTGGGTTCACCCGCTATGCGAAAGGTAGAAATACTGTGTGTTCAGCTACAATGCTAAATGTAGAAATACTGTGGGTTCAACCGCTATGCTAATGCTAGAAATACTGTGGGTTATACCACTATGCTGAAGGTAGAAATACTGTTGGTTCAACTGCTATGCTAAAGGTAGAAATACTGTGGGTTCAACCGCTATGCTAACGCTAGAAATACTGTGGGTTCAACCGCTATGCTAAATGAAGAAATACTGTGGGTTCAACAGCTATGCTAAATGTAGAAAAACTGTGGGTTCAACCGATATGCTAACGCTAGATATACTGTGGGTTCAATCACTATGCTAACGCTAGAAATACTGTGGGTTCAACCGCTATGCAAAAGTAGAAATACTGTGGGTTTAACCGGTATGCTAAATGTAGAAATACTGTCGGACAACTGCTATGCTAAGGGTAGAATCCCTGTACGTTCAACCGCTATGCTAAAGGTAGAAATACTGTGGGTTAACGGCTATACTAAATGTAGAAATATAGTGGGTTCAACCACTATGCTAAAAGTAGAAATACTGTTGGTTCAACTGCTATGCTAAAGGTAAAAATACAGTGGGTTCAACCGCTATGCTAACGCTAGAAATACTGTGGGTTCACCCGCTATGCTAAAGGTAGAAAAACTGTGAGTTCAACCACTATGCTAAATGTAGAAATACTGTGGGTTCAACCGTTATTCTAAATGTAGAAATACTGTGGGTTCAACCGCTATGCTAAATGTAGAAATACTGTGGGTTCAACCTCAATGCTAAAGGTAGAAATCCTGTGGGTTCAACCTCAATGCTAAAGGTAGAAATACTGTGGGTTCAACCGCTAAGCTAAAGGTAGAAATATTGTGGGTCCAACCGCTATGCTAAATGTAGAAATACTGTGTATTCAACTGCTATACTAAATGTACAAATACTGTGGGTTCAACCACTATGCTAAAGGTAGAAATACTGTAGGTTAACCATTATACTAAATGTAGAAATACTGTGGGTTCAACTGCTCTGCTAAAGGTAGAAAAACTGTGTATTCAACCGCTATGCTAAAGGTAGAAAAACTGTGGTTTCAACCGCAATGCTAAAGGTTGAAACATTGTGGGTTCAACCGCTATGCTAAATGTAGAAATACTGTGGGTTCAACCGCTAAGCTCAAAGTAGAAATACTGTGGGTTCAACCGCTCTGCTAAAGTTAAAAATCCTGTGAATTCAACCGCTATGCTAAAGGTAGAAATACTGTGGGTTAAACGGCAATGCTAAAGGTAGAGAAACTGTGGGTTCAACCGCTATGCTAAAGGTAGAAAAACTGTGGGTTCAACCGCTATGCTAAATGTAGAAAAACTGTGAGTTCAACCGCTATGCTAAATGTAGAAAAACTGTGAGTTCAACTGCTATGCTAAATGTAGAAATACTGTGAGTTCAACCACTATGCTAAATGTAGAAATACTGTGGGTTAAACCGATATGCTAACTCTAGAAATACTGTGGGTTTAACCGCTATGCGAAAGGTAGAAATACTGTGTGTTCAACCGTTATATTAACGGTAGAAATACTGTGGGTTCAACAGCTATGCTAACGCTAGAAATACTGTGGGTTCAACCGCTATGCGAAGGCTAGAAATACTGTGGGTTCATCCGCTATGCTAAATGAAGAAATACTGTGGGTTCAACCACTATGCTAACGCTAGAAATACTGTGGGTTCACCCGCTATGCTAAAGGTAGAAATGCTGTGGGTTCAACTGCTCTGCTAACACTAGAAGTACTGTGGGTTCAATCGCTATGCTAATGCTGGAAATACTGTGGGTTTAACCGCTATGCTAAATGTAGAATTACTGTCGGACAACCGCTATACTAAGGGTAGAATTCCTTTAGGTTTAACCGCTATTCTAAAGGTAGAAATACTATGGGTTCAACCACTATGCTAAAGGTCGAAATACTGTGGGTTCAACCACTATACTAAATGTAGAAATACTGTGGGTTCAACCGCTCTGCTAAAGTTAAAAATCTGTGAATTCAACCGCTATGCTAAAGGTAGAAATACTGTGAGTTCAACCTCTATGCTAAAGGTAGAAATACTATGGGTGAACCGCTATACTAAATGTAAAAATACTGTGGGTTCAACCGCTCTGCTAACGCTAGAAATACTGTGGGTTCAACCGCTATAGGAAAGGTAGAAATACTGTGGGTGAACCGCTATACTAAATGT
>CM035793.1:6109980-6134980 GCA_020466265.1 Siphamia tubifer
TCTGACCCACTCTACCAACTGACCCACAGCCGCCCAGTGTATAGTGTACATAGTGTAAATAGTGTATATATTAATTGTATATTATTGATTAATTAAATAAATGTATTTACATTTTAATAACTTTAGAAATACATAAAAATCTATAAAAAAAATCTAAATGAATGAATAAATGAAAAATAATGATTTAATAAAATAAATAGAAATGTTCACACTAGGCTAAGGCTCGCACTAGGCTAATGTTAGCACTCAACTAATATTAGCACTAGGCTAATGCTAGCATTACATTAATGTTAGCACGAGGCTAAGGCTAGCACTAGGCTATCGTTAGCACTAGAGTAATGTTAGCAAGAGACTAATGCTTGCACTAACTAGGCTAATGCTAGCACTAGGATAATGTGTGCACTAGTTTAGGACAAACACATTGGCTACAGATATATACATTTATTCATCAAGTCTTTGTTCATTAAAAATTATTCTTATAAAAATAACAATTTGATTAAAAATGAATATTTTGTCAAGATTAAATGAAATTTATCCACATGAAGCTGGTGATAAATCAGATGTGAATGCTTTAGCAGGACTGGTTCAGAGTGTTCTTACTGCAGAGCGTGTCTTCAGGGGAACACAGGGGCTCAGTGGAGTTCATTCTGGAACAAACATCATTCATATGAACCACAGGTGGACGGACAGGATGTACAGACAACACTGGTAGTCATTCAAACAAAAACCCAAAAAAATAAAAAGAAGGATTTCTTTTTAAATTTATTTATTTTTAATCCAACACAAAATATGAAAATAGTCCTGGTTTTTAAAGTTTTGATTTTAGGTTCAGATCAAAAATACAAAATATAAAAACAGAACAATGGACTGAAATAGATATTTATATTTAATTGTTTGTATTTATGTGACCTGGAAGCAGCCACACAGCACTTTAGTGTCACTTTATGGTTAACACTAAAGTGCTCTGTGGCTGCTGCTAGTGTTGGCATCAAAGTATGATTAACAAGGCAGTAAGACAATAGACCTCAAACAAGGGTTAGGGTGAGGGGTTAAAGGTCATAGTTATAGATGTTGACCCATCTGATCATCTTCCCTTTAATATTAAAGACGCAGAAACAGTCTCTACATTTAAAATTAGGCTTAAAACATTCCTGTTTGAGAAAGACTATGGTCAGGTTAGTTAAAAATTATGTGACTCATATATCATGTATACATGATGTATGAGTCACAGTTCAGTCTAGGCTGCCCTAGGAGTTAGAATGCCGGGGGAAGTACAGACACTGAGTTCTTTCTTCTCTTTCTCTCTCTCACACCTGTTTGTGTCATTTTTTTATAACCTATCTTTCATACCAAGTCTGTTCATGACTAGTCACCTGGTGTCCCCTCCCCCCCCCCCCCCCCCCCTGGGGGGAGTGGTGGCTCTCCTGACAGTGTCTGCGTGGGAGCCATGGACGACAGGATCTGCAGTGTCTCGCCTGTGCCGACCTGTGACCCCGGACCACCGCCCCTGCCTGTCTGGACCAGCCCCCCTTCCTGCATTTTACATGGACGTTCATCTATAGTCTGTCCATCCATGGGAGTGGATCTGTCCTTCAATGTGGTCCTCCTCAAGATTTCTTCTTTTTCCAACTGGGTTTGGAAGTTTTTTCAGCCGAGAAGGAGGGTCTAAGGACAGGGGGAGGGTCTAAGGACAGGGGGAGGGTCTAAGGACAGGGTAAATGGTAAATGGTAAATGGACTGCATTTATATAGCGCTTTTCCACCTTCATGGTGCTCAAAGCGCTTTACATTAGCCTCTCATTCACCCATTCACACACACACTCATACACCAGTAGGTTTCTAAGGTCTACGGTAAGTCCTACTGGGGGCCTAAGTCAGGGTTCAGTGTCTTGCCCAAGGACACTTCGACATGTGGACAGCCAGAGCTGGGACGCGAACCGCCAACCTCTCAGTCATTGGGCGACCCACTCTACCAACTGGGCGGCTGTGGCTGCGGCTGTGGCCTTAGGGTCTAAGGACAGGGGGAGGGTCTAAGGACAGAGGGAGGGTCTAAGGACAGGGGATGCTTGGGACTTTTCATGTATCTCTGTAGTTGATTGTGTTTTTGTAAAGCCCTGTGAGACGACTTTGTTGTGATTTAAGGCTTTATAAATAAAATTGAATTGAATTGAATTGAATGTCTGGAGGTTAGGGGTCAAAGGTCAGACCATGTGAATGAAAAAAAAAAGATATATTACCACTAATGTGTTTTAGCTGTTGACTCTTCGTATGACCTTGACCTTCGACCTTCATTGCTCTAAATCTAATGGGTTCTTCCTTGATCTATTATCTATCATTCCTGAAAGTTTTATTAAAATCTGTTCAGAACTTTTTGTGTAATCGTGCTGACAGACAGACAGACAGACAGACAGACCTCCTTGGCAAAGGAACAAATATTATTGATGAATGAAATAAGAAGTGCGGCACACAGAACTTCCAGGTCCCATAAATACAAACAATTAAATATAAACATTTAATTCAGTCCAGTGTCCTGTTTTTATATTTGGTATTTTTGATAGGAGTCTAAAACGGAAATATGAAAAATAGTTCCAGTGTCCCTGTGTTTATCAGGTCCCTGACCCCTGACCCCTGACCTGTGTCCATCAGGTCCGCACAGCTGTGATCTCTGTTATCAACAAAAGATAGTCATTCAATAGATGATCAATAAATCAATCCCAGTGTGTGTGTTTTTAAAACAGTTATAGGGTTATATAGCCCTGACCTTTGACCCCTAACCCTAACTGGGTAATGACATGTTACTGTGGTTAAAGATGTTAATGATACCAAGAAAAACTAATATTGGATCAATGACTTTATAAAGAATCAATCAGGATTTAAATCCATTGAGAATTGAGAGAGAAGCGATTTTAGCGAATTGTGGACGACAGACGTGATGGTAGTAGTTCATCATCATCTAAAAACCATGAATATATTGGTTTTATATTGGTTTTATATGTTGGATTAAAAATTTAAAAATAAAATCTCCTTTTTATTTGCTGGTGTGGATTGTTGAAAAATGAAAGAACGAATGATGCACAGATACAACACACATACACACACACTCACACACACACACACACACACACACACACACACACTCACAAACACACACACGTTGGACCTTAAAGCATTTTTACTTAAGTGTGATGACTTCAACAGTGATTATGGTGACATGTGTACACACCCTGTCAAGTCACACTGGTATGTGACTACACACTCTGTCACACACACACACACACACACACACACACACACACACACACACACACACACACACACACACACACAGAACAGGTTTTTCTGCATTATTTTCCCACATTATATGAATAACTTTGACATTAACACACACCTGCAGGTACAACACAAGACTGAGCTGTGACACACACACACACACACACACACACACACACACGCACACACACTCATTAGTGGATTCACATACACAGGTGTGAACTAACCTACACTGAACTGGAGTCAAATATAATCTGATTACCTGCTTTTCTTCATTCTTGTTTTCTATGTTGTGTGTTTTCAGTGGCTGCTCTTACCTGATGTGTTCTGGTAGACCCAGGTAGACCCAGGTAGACCCAGGTAGACCCGGGTAGACCTAGGTAGACCCAAGTAGACCCAAGTAGACCCAGGTAGACCCAGGTAGACCCTAGTAGTCCTTCCTCTGTGTTTGACTCACTGTTTGGATCCACATGGACCCACATACAATGTCCTGTGTTTGTGATCCATGGAAGCTCAGCTCCTCAGCGTTTCAGCTCGTCAGCATTGGTAGTTTTGTCACAGTCATGAACCCATTGGTAAGTTGATCCACTGCGACTTTTAGTCCTGCTGACGTTGCGTCAACATTTATGTTTGGTGTTTTCACACCTCTGTCACTTGTCATGTATCTCTGTATGACAGGTTAGCCACGCCCACTGTCCTCCAGGTTAGCCACACCCACTCTCCTCCAGGTTAGCCACGCCCACTCTTATCTGCTGCATGCTGCTCACTATCTTCAGTATATAGACTTAAGTTAGGTGCAGGTGTGACCCTTCTTATTGACACTGATGCAGGTCCGGACTGAACCATGGGAGAACCGGGAATGTTTTCCTGCTGGCCCACCTGGCCTGATTAGTTTGCTTGTAAACAATAGAAACGCGCTCGGGAGCGGGAGTGATTGCAGTGTTTCCGCTACATTCATTTGTAACCCCCCCCCCCTGAAAAGGTTTATTTATTACGCTAGTTAGAGATAACTGATCATTTTTAAAAGTTAAATAGATATTTGCCAAATATTGACAGCCAGCTAACATTACATAATATAACAGTTAATTGTGCGAAGTACCAACTAAGCTAAGTTATAATATAGCATTAAGCTAATATCTATACAAGCTAATGCTAACTCCAGATGAGTTTATGGAAGTATTTTTGAAAAAACATTGACGAGGATGAGCCTAGACAAGTATCATTAACATTTTACTAAGTCATAGATTATCATTAGTTATGTTCACATTTATAATTTAAAGAAAAAGAAGGTTAGTCAAGGAGGAGGAGGAGGTGAAATGTCAGAAATTAACTGAGTTGTTTATTAAACCCAGCAGCAGCCAGAGTGCTACTGATGCTAATGCTACTGTTAGCTCTGGATTTATCTTGGGCTTTTATTGTTATTTTTTTGCTATTTAACATGATTTCAATGTATGTTTAGTTTGGCTAAAATGTTCCACCTGCTAACCTTATTAGGAAGTGTTTTTTAACCCATATTTTGATCACAACTTTTGGACTTTATTTTATATTATTTTCATTATAATTGCATTCATGATAATTGTACAGTTGTGTTTGTTTGTGTAAACAGTTTAAGCTTTTCTCACTAAAGGTTCGTGTGAGTTGAACTTGTCTGTTTTATTTGATCAATATTATAATATGTTCGAAACTGAAGAACAGAATTGTTACACATTGTCATCTGTCATTTTACTCTTTGCCGACCTCTTGTGGTCCTTTTACAAAATGTCTCCCCTGTGCCCTTGTTTCAGTTGACCTTTTATTTTGTTAATTGTTTGTTACCTGGCCCTGTGTGGAACAGGTGCATTATTTTGCACTCCACCTATTTAAGGCCTGTTCATCCCCTACTCCTGTTACTGTCAGTACTCCTCAGCTTTGAATTCCTAGTAGATTGCCCTGATTTTTTTGTTGGCTGTTTTGTACATTTGCCTTCCTAGCTTTTTGTGTTTATGTTGGTACTTTGGTTTTTTCCTGTGTTGCCCTTTTTGGCTGAAGAGTTTTCTTATATAGTTTTTGCCAATGACCTCTAAGTGTTTTTTGCCTCTTGGATAAACAGTTTTTGTGTTTTGTAAATTTTTTGACTGCCTCTGTTTTTTTCCCTTGAGTTTTTTGTTCTGCCAGTGATTAATAAAGACTTTGAAAGGATCTGCAATTGGGTCTCCTCGTCTGTACTGTAACAAGAATAGTCTATATGAACACATATTAATAAATGTTAATGCATACACTATTTTAATTCATATGGTGGCTGCAGGAAGACTGACAGATGTTCAGACTTAAGATTTAGGATAAACCGTTGACCTTTGCACTTTAACATTGAATATTGTTTATTATCTATACTAAGATGGCATCTGAAAAGTTTGACAAAATAATACAAACATGTTCTTAATAACGCTTATCATGAAAGTAACCTTAGACAAAAGTAAATATGGTGAGGATGGCTGTGCTGTACTGAGCTGCATTAGTTTAATAGTGTGGTGTTGTGTCACAGCCAGTGGAAGAGTCTTACTATAAAGAACCAACAAAGGTGTGGTTTTTTGGAAGGGACTTTGTTTTCTGCCTCTGTGGTGCTGGACTTGGCCTGGATACTGCAGGATATTCCCAGCCTGAAATCCTGATCCAGTCTGGCCCTGCGCTAATGGATGTGCAGCGAACCACGGCATGTTATCATTATTATGGGATGGACAAACCTGTCCTGTTTCAGGGGCTACATTCAATTCAATTGTATCCATAGAGCCCCAAATCACAACAACATTGTCTCACAAGGTTTAACAGGAGAGAACTAGTATTCACAGAATGTTTAACCCCACCCCTATTTTGTGCCAATCTCTAGTTTCTATGACAACCTCTTCTTGAATTACAGCCAATAATGTGATTTTGACCTTTCTACTGACTGCAACCTTTGACCTTTTGTAACTTTGAATTCATTGTATATGGCCGTTTCTCAATACCAAGTATGCTAAGTACGTACTTGCGTACTCGGTAGTACGGACTAGCAAGTCCGTACCAGAGGTGGGACAAAGTCATTGCTGGGCAAGTCCCAAGTAAGTCTAAGTCTTTTGCACTCAAGTCCGAGTGAAGTCCCAAGTCAACACCATCCAAGTGCCGAGTCAAGTCCGAAGTCAAAGCTCACAAGTCTCGAGTCGAGTCAAAGTCCCAGCATTTTAGCTTCGAGTCATTTCGAGTCCCCTATAACGAAATAACATTTCTACAAATCATACATGTCTGTAAGGTCGGTATTCATTTAACCTTTTTTATGCAAAGCGTCAAAAGCATTGGAAAATAAGGATCCAGGTGTGAAAAACATAACATTCCCAAAAATCCCATGGCTGTATTAGCTCAAAGGAGTGTTCCTACTTCATACTGAAGAAAAGGTCAAAATACTTGACAGTGATTTGAGTTTTTATTTCTTAATAAGTCTGCATATTAATATATGTAAAAATTCTGTAATTCAATATTATTTTAACTGCAATTGTATCCGTCAATATGGGGTGTTTGTGTACATTAATGAACAACAACAAAAACTTGAACTTAAAATGATTTTAGCTCATGGCAGAAAAACAACAGACTGGCAAAACTGTAAAGGGTCTGAATACTTGACATGTAACTGAACTGAACAGTAATGCATCCATAGACACTAGTGTGTGTGTGTGTGTGTGTGTGTGAGAGAGAGAGAGAGAGAGAGAGAGAGAGAGAGAGAGAGAGAGAGATGCATGCACGGTGACAGAGGGAGAGACAGTAAAAAAAGAGAATGTGTGTGTTTATGTGCGCAATGTGGACAGATGAAAAGGTAGTGAGAGGCCATGTAAAATTAGGAGGCGATGTGGGCAAGAAATTGCTTGTATTTCAATAGTGTATTGCACTATAACAAGTGTACTCTATTTGCCTCATATTGTATAAAAGTTAACCTTAAATTAGAGAGGGGTCCTTTTAGCAAGTTTTTTAACATAAACAAAATTGTCATTCCCTATGATCACTTTTGAAACTGGGCCAACATGCCAATACAGGGAGGGGTGTGTGTGTGTGAGAGAGAGAAAGAGAGAGAGAGAGATAGAGAGAGAGAGAGAGAGAGAGAGAGAGAGAGAGAGAGATGTGCGTGGACAGCTGATGGTCGGAGAAAGCTACACACAGTGCATGTGTGTGTGTCCATGTCCTGAGGAGAGGTGGTGCTGGGTGGAGGACCTATAGCGCATTGCATTTGCAAAAAATCAAATCGGCCAAAAGTTTGTCAGTCATTTGTGCACGATGAGGACGTAGGATGATGCCACCATGACTGAAAACTCGTTCCACTGGAGCACTGGTTGGACGTTGTAGAAACTCCGTCTGTAATCTTTGACCCGCACGTCTTGCATATTGCGATCCGTTTTTTGTTGACAACTTCGTAATTTTTATAGCCAAAGGAAATTATCTTCGGCATCATTTTGCACGCCGGCACGTAGTTGTCATTGATGCTTGTTTCAGATTTGCGGTGGATGCGGTGGAATGAAAAGCAACACTGTGATTGGCTGTCGTGCAAGCAGCGCGCACATGCTCTTTGCATTCACACATCATTTTGCAGAATAACAAGTAAATTGAGCGCGGCATTTATTAACATACTTTAATATTCTCATGGGACGTAGCAAGTCATCACAAGTCAAAGGGTCAAAGGGCCAAAGTTAATGACAGTTAATGACGTTGAAGTCCAAGTCGAGTTGCAAGTGTTTGTACATTTTGTCGAGTCAAGTCTAAAGTCGTCAAATTGACGACTCGAGTCTGACTCGAGTCCAAGTCACATAACTCGAGTCCACACCTCTGGTCCGTACTACCAAGTACATACTCAGTAGGACGGGAGGACGCAGGGTGGTTATTCTGCAATTGGGACGGCAGCGTACTTGTTTACGTCACCAACTCAACTCATCTTGACTTACCTACCTCCAGTTATTTTCTTCATTTAATGTATTTGAAATAAAATGAACTATGATATAAAACACAAACATGCATCTTTGTCTTTATTTTAAAAATATTTTTTCACGGATTTGTAGCCTATATATAGAGGCTTTGGCGGGAAAACAGTTTGTGGTGTAGTACTGGAGTGGTAGAGTTGTTGTAGTTAGCAGAGTTTTCAAATAAGTGGTAATAAAAGAAATGACAAAAATGGAACCGATTGTGACAGTTATCATCGTCGGTTCACTCTACAAAGCAGCAGAAGAGGAGGCTGCCGAGCTGAGCAGGCGGATCCGTGTGAGGCGAGCCAGGATGCAGAGGAGACGGCAGACGAGGCAGGCCATATTGGCATGTCTTTCTGGCACTGTACGTCCCCATATACACGAAAAGGTTTTATTTAAATAAGTTGATTTATATTTTGTCAACTGTAGTATATAGTGATGTTGAAATGCACTGGGTTATACAGACAGGTGTATCAAATATTAATTCATATGGGATGAACACATGGCTAAAGACATTACATAAAAATGTATTTAAATAATGTGCTCTGGTATTATAACCTTACTAAAATTAAATTGTAGATGAGTTATATGGCACTATGTGGTGGCTGTGGTTCAGTTGGTAGAGTGGGTCGCACAATGACCGGGAGGTTGGCGGTTCGCGTCCCAGCTCTGGCTGTCCACATGTCGAAGTGTCCTTGGGCAAGACACTGAACCCTCACTTAGGCCCCCAGTAGGACTGACCTTTGACCTTAGACCTTATAAGCAAGCTCTGTGTACAGCCAAAACTAGATATTACTCATCCATAATAGAAGAAAACAAGAATAACCCTAGATTCCTGTTCAGTACTGTAGCCAGACTGACAAACAGACACACCTCCGTGGAACCAGTTATTCCATCCACGCTCCGTTCTGATGATTTCCTGCAGTTCTTTAACAACAAAATATCAACTATTAGAGAGAAAATAGACATATTTAGATCAGAAAAAGTAGCGCTTTCAAACCTAGGCCCTTTAATAAATCCCTCTGTAACACTAAATAATTTCACCACTGTAGACCAAACTGATCTCATATCTATTATCATGTCTTCCAAATCAGCCACCTGCCTCTTAGATCCAATTACAACAAAACTCTTTAAAGAGATTCTGCCCCTAATTATTAGCACTGTCCTAAATATAATTAACACTTCATTAACTACTGGATATGTGCCGCAGTCATTTAAATATGCTGTTATTAAACCAATTCTGAAAAAGCCTACCCTAGATCCTGACATTTTAGCCAATTATAGGCCTATATCCAATTTGCCCTTCCTGTCAAAGGTTTTAGAATGAGTAATAGTTAAACAGCTGTGCCAATTCCTGCAGGATAATAGTTTATTTGAACAGTTTCAGTCTGGCTTTCGTGCCCATCATAGCACTGAAACAGCGTTAGTTAAAGTTACTAATGACTTATTATTAGCCGCTGACATCGGATTAATATCGGTCCTGGTGTTATTAGACCTTAGTGCAGCCTTTGACACCATTGACCACAGTATCTTAGTGCACAGATTAGAATCTGATATAGGTATTAGAGGAGCAGCCCTCTGCTGCTTTAAATCATATTTATCTGATCGCTACCAATTTGTTCACGTCAATCAACAATCATCGCAGTCCTCCAGAGTTAATTATGGCGTGCCCCAAGGGTCAGTCCTTGGGCCTATTTTGTTTACACTATATATGCTCCCTTTAGGTAACATCATTAGAAATCATGGTATTAATTTTCATTGTTATGCGGATGACACACAGCTATATTTATCGATTAAACCTGATCACACAAGGCAAATAGATAAACTAAGTACATGTGTCCAAGACATAAAGACTTGGATGAGTGCCAATTATCTTTTATTGAACCCTGAAAAAACTGAAGTCGTTATAATTGGTCCTAAAAATGCGAGAGACTCCCTACCTGACCACATAGTTACTCTGGACAGCTTAAGTGTAACACCCAGTGCCACAGTTAAAAATTTAGGAGTTTTATGTGATCCAGATCTTTCATTCAAAATGCACATTAACCAAACTTGCAGAACAGCCTTCTTTCACCTGCGCAACATTAGCCAAAATTAGGAATATTCTGTCTAAAACAACTGCAGAAAAATTAATTAATGCATTTGTTACATCACGATTAGATTATTGTAACTCCTTACTTGTAGCGTGTCCTAAATATTCCCTAAAAAGCTTCAACTGGTTCAAAATGCAGCAGCAAAATTATTAACAGGATCAAATAGAAGAGAACACATCACCCCTGTGCTCCAAACCCTTCATTGGCTACCAGTTGAGTCTAGAATTGAATTTAAAATCCACCTCCTTACATATAAAGCCATTAATGGTATGGGCCCCTCTTATCTTAAAGATGATCTGGTTCCGTACCAACCCAATAGAACCCTTCGTTCTCAGAATGCAGGTTTATTGAAAGTTCCTAAGGTTTCTAAAAGTACAGTAGGAGCTAGAGCCTTTAGTTATCAGGCCCCTGTCTTATGGAATCAGCTTCCCTTTAATATTAAAGATGCCGACACAGTCTCTACATTTAAAATTAGGCTTAAAACATTCCTGTTTGAGAAAGCCTATGATCAGGTTAGTTAAAAAATTATGTGGTGTATGAGTCACAGTTCAGTTTGGACTGCCCTAGGAGTTAGAATGCTGGGGGAAGTACAGTACACTGAGTTCCTTCTTTCTTCTCTTTCTCTCTCTCACACCTGTTTCTGTAACTTTTACAACCTATCTTTCATACCAAGTCTGTTCATGACTAGTCACCTGGTGTCCCCTTTCCCCCTCCCCCCCCTGGGGGGAGTGGTGGCTCTCCTGACAGTGTCTGCACGGGAGCCATGGACGACAGGATCTGCAGTTTCTCGCCTGTGCCGACCTGTGACCCCGGACCACTGCCCCTGCCTGTCTGGACCAGCCCCCCTTCCTGCATTTATATATGGACGTTCATCTATAGCCTGTCCGTCCATGGGAGTGGATCTCTCCTTCAATGTGGTTCTCCTCGAGATTTCTTCTTTTTCCCACTGGGTTTGGAAGTTTTTTCTTGCCGAGAAGGAGGGTCTAAGGACAGGGGATGCTTGGGACTTTTTCGTGTATCTCTGTAGTTGATTGTGTTTTTGTAAAGCCCTTTGAGACGACTTTGTTGTGATTTAGGGCTTTATAAATAAAATTGAATTGAATTGAATTAGAAACCTACTGGTGTGTGTGTGAATGGGTGAATGTGAGGCTAATGTAAAGCGTTTTGAACAATGAAGGTGGAAAAGAACTATATAAGTGCAGAACATTTAACATTTATATGTTCCTATTAAAATAGTTTAGCCCATTGTTTCCCAGATTTTTTTAGAGACCATTAACCTCCAATTCACAATATGCATTTTCAATAAATCTCAGGGAGAGTTAATTTGTGCATAAATGAACATGCTTGACCATTTTACTGGCGTTTCTGCATCACCTTATAAAAATTATATAATCTTGACATATGATATTGAAAACATATAGATGCTAAATTACAAATACATGCATACAGGCCATCTAATATGTTTTATTCTTGCCATCAGGAAAACAAGACATGTTAAATGTTGTATGTTTGGAAATCCAAAAATTTGCAAACATTCTTATTTGGCAACCTTAATAAAATTTCCTGTGATATACCTGGGGGGTTGCAACTTCCTATAGGGAATCACATACCACACACATGCCTACTGATTTTCTTCTTGGTACTTTTTTACTTTATATTAATGCAGTGGTTCTTAAACAGGGGCAAAAGAGAGGGTGGGGTGAATGACCTCAGCAAATAATCTGCAAAACCATGGAATCAAACAATGCAATGCAAGTAGAAACCCTCTCAAGCAAAATGAACAAACGAGGGAAATTTAAATCATTTAATAATGTCATTCTTACCAGAAATTTTAAATTAAAATGACAATTCATATGTAGAATTCAATTTACTATTAAATATATACTAAAAATGCAAATTCCTGAAAAACAATTGTAAAAACCTAAATTCTCTCAATAACAAAAAAAAAAAATGTTTTTTTATACAAACAGGACCATGGCCCCTTGCAGAGGTATGCACAAATTAATAATAATGTGCCTATCCTGACAACATTCTTTTCTGGAGGGGAGCTGAGACCAGCCTTCAGGCTATCGAGAAACAGTATCACCATGCTGCTCCAAATACTGCCTCGGGAAAAAGCCCATGGATGGAGCCATGAAGTGGAGGTGCTGGTCACACTGTACTGGCTTGCATGTGGAACCTCCTACAGGGCAACGGCAGACATATTTGCCATCCCACGAGCCACCGTGTGCAGGATAGTTCACACCATCATTGACAATATGATGACTATCCTCCACATAATCATTCATTTCCCCAGAGGAGAAGAGATGGTGGAGATAGGGGCTGGATTTGCTGGCCACGATGCCTTTGGGTCTGCCGCTGGTGCCATTGATGGGTGCCATATACGGATCCTTCCTCCTGCAGAACCACAGAAGGTATGTTACTTTAACAGAAAGCTTTTCCCCTCCATCATCCTTCAGGGCATTTGTGATGCCAAAGGAAGATTTATTGACATTTATGTTGGCCAACCAGGATCCGTACATGATGCACTTGTCCTCCGAAGGTCCCTGGTGTATCAGCAGGCCCTGTATCCACCAGCTGGATACTTCCTGTTGGGAGATGGAGGATACCCGTGCCTGCAGCGTCCTGTTGCAGTTATGACACCATATCGCCAGCCTGTAGCAAGTAAGAGCACACCCTCTGTCTCACACTCACACTCACACACACACACACACACACACACACACACACACACACACACACACACAATGTTGTTACTTTGGTGACTTTGAAATACAACAATACATTATCTATATGGATTCAAATTAACAGGCCCAGTTGAAGCAAGATACAATAGGCATCATGCACGGGCACGAAATGTAATCGAGCGTACCTTTGGGGTCCTAAAAACACGCTGGCGCTCAATTTTCCTGAGGGCTCTTGAGATCCGGCCTCAATTTGCCCCAAAGGTGGTTGGTGCCTGCTGCATGCTTCAGAACATCTGCATGGCAGCAAGTGACATCCTGGAGGAGGAGGAGGAAGAGGAGGAAGAAGAGGAGGAAGGCCCAGACGATCAGGAAGGCAACACTGACATCAATGAGAGGGACCTGTCAGGGAACGGAGTCCGAAGAGGGATCGCTGCCCAGCTCTCTGCTCCAGAAGTCCTACCTGCATGTATTGCTGAACATGACTACATCTAGTAGATGTAGTCATGAATGTAGGACATATGTCATGTATGTATGACAAATATAAGCAGAATGTACATATTCTCAAATATGCTGTATATATGTATATATTACATAGGTGTGTGTGTGTGTTGAATTTGTTGAATGTTCTGGCTGCATGACTGTATATAATTGTAAATATTTTGGATGTTCATTTATTGCAATGTTCTTTTTCTGGGTAATTAAAATTAAACTGCACTGCACTGTTAATTATTGTGTATCACTTCCATTCACTGGATTGAATATTACAAGAAAACCATAATTCAATTAACAATTTCAAAATAACAATATTTAATAAAAATGTATTCACTAGCTTCTCAAACAGAGACAAATAACGTTCAGCTCCCACCGTTGCTGCCCTCTCTCTCTCCTCCTCTCTTGCCAGCGCCTCTCTTTCCCTCTCTTCTTCCCTTGTCGCTTGTTCTTTTAGAAAGAGAAGCAGCTCATCTTCGCTCTTCCTCTTTCTTCCTGGCCTGGCCCTAACCTCTCCTTCTGTCGCTGGGGAGGCTGAGGTGCTCACCACCCCACCTGTAGTGGCAGTGGTGGATTGACCGAGTGCTGCCCCTGCAGTACAGCATCCATATCTGTGTACCACTGCCAGGTGGCAGCGGTAACACTCCCGGCCTCTACCCCTTTTCCAGTGGGTGGATCTCTTAGCTCCTGAACATAGGTAATTAAATATTATATAGTAAAATTGACTGTCCTAGCAAACTAAAGCAAAGTAATTTATTCAATATAACTGTCAGAAAGGCTCTCAGTATAATATTAAATAGAGGAACAAGAATATTACCTTATATTTATCTTTGAGGTTGTTCCATTTTTTTTTTTTTGCTTGCTTGGTCGTTATGGCCAAGCCTGAAGCAACTACAAAGTCCCTGGCAAAAACAAATAAGAGTAATAAAGGAGGTCACACACTACTCCAATAAGATCGTAAACATTAAGGGTGAAGACTGTAAATATCTGAGCCTAAATTTTAACCCAGACATGCAAGCAACAAAACTCACTCCCATCCTGACTTGGCCGAGTTTCGCCGGCCGGTGAAAAGGGTCTCGTTGGTCGCCCGCCACTGAATCAGGGCCCTGGTTTCCTCAGTTGTCCCTCGATTAAATATTGCTCATGTTAGAATGCACGACGACAGCAAATATAATACGTTTCTGCAGCATGGCAAATGGACAAGCAAACAAACATTGGGCTCAAAGCAAAAATATAATACTTTGGTTAAACGTTCAAGTTAAATAAATACAAACAAAAATGTATACCCCTAATTTCACCATAAACCAACGCGTTTTGCCGGCAACAAATAATACATTAATTTCCGAGACCAATGACTGCCTGTTACATATGTGGAAAACTAACTTATATGTCATGTTTTAACCTTCACTACTACAGAGACATCAGAACCAGCAGCACATTTGGAACAGTCATGCCAGGATACGATTGTTTTTTGCGGGACAACATGCTAACTGAGGGTAGGACGTTAGTAGCACGACACATCTCCGAACACTTCGGAGCAAATTTTAAACTACGCGCTTTCGTGATGAATCGACCATATATTAAACGTTTTTAAGTCCACTTTTTCACATAAAATAATCTTAAAATCACATTCTGTTATACAAAAACAATGGTATTTTAATCCTTTTAACTTACAGTTGTGAGTCCTCTCCTCCTCCATTGCTGGTGTCGAAAAGCATTCTGGGATAGGAAGTTCTCCCAAGTACACACAAGTCACCATCCGATGCATACTTGATAAAATGGGCGTGTCAAGTACACATCCGGGGATTTCAAGCGTACTTGGTGATATGCGAACTTGTGTATTGGAACTGTACTTGGGCTGCAACTGATGATGTTTCGCAAGGACGCGAGTACGCAAGTACGGACAAGTACGCATATTGAGAAACGGCCTATGTGTGTGTGTGTGTGTGTGTGTGTGTGTGTGTGTGTGTGTGTGTGTGTGTAACATTATATATCCAGTATTAAGTTATAGCGTGATATGTCTGTTTGACACACTGTTACACAAGTTAATTTGGCCATATGTCACCTTTGACCTCCACAGATCTGAAAAACTATTGGTTGTAGGTGATAACACCAATGATTATAATTGTATAAATGTTCATTGTGCATTGTTTGGTGCCAATCTGAAAGCTCTGTGACCCTCTGTTCTGGAGTTGGAACCCATAATGTGATTTTGACCTTTTAGTTAATTGTGACCTTTGACCTTTACTCAAATGGATCATTGCATCTGATCCACATTAGTTCTATGTATATGTGCATGTAATTTAATGGTTATATCGACAGTATTTGAGTTATACAAATAAATTACCCTTTGCCTATAACACATTTCATGTACAGGACAACTGAAGGTGCTTTACACAAAAACAGAAGAAAATTAAAATGATAAAGATGCATTAAAAGACAATTAAAATCAAGACATAAAAACATTTTAAAGCAAATAATAATCTAAGTAAAAGCTCCAGTGAACCATGTTTTTGTAACCCAGTGGTTATTTAGCCATGCATGTGTATTCAGTATTTGTAGGTACACTGTCTCTTTAAGAGTCACAACAGTACGTTCTGCTTTACGGCTGTAGAACGGTGATCTCCGAGCGGGAAGATTTGCGGGTTTACTTGATTGTATGCTGAGAGGAGAGAAGATGCTGTGAATTGTTGTACATCGTCTCAAGCTTCCTTACATATCAAGACACTTTTATAATGTTCCCTGCTAGGTGAGCATATATATGGACTGTATGTGATTGTATTTGTGTTGTGAAAAATATGCTGGTGTATGTGTAAATGTGCACTTTTCAATGTTTAAAATAATACTTGTTAGCCTAAATGCTAATGGCTAATTCATGTCTGATAGCTAAGAGCTAACTGACTTGTAAATTAGTTATATTGATTTACAGTTATTGTTTGTGTTTAATGTCATTGTAAAATCTATTTACAATGTAAACTATTTTATTTACTTGATTGTATGCTGAGAGGAGAGAAGATGCTGTGAATTGTTGTACATCGTCTCAAGCTTCCTTACATATCAAGACACTTTTATAATGTTCCCTGCTAGCCGAAGGATGTGGACCGGTGCCAGGTAGAGACCGAGGTTTTCCCGGACGTGCCGCCGCCATCTTCCAGTTCTTTACCGGGACCACTTGAGTATCATAAACACATTTTTTTCTATAGAGCTCTATAGTGTTTTCTTTTCTTTTCTTTTTTTTTTTTTGGGTACCCAGTTTTGTTTTGTTCCCGGGAGTTTTTATTTTTTTTTTATGGACTAAGGACTACTGGATTGTGAGAATATGAGGATTGTTTAACTTCATTATTCCAGAAGAACAAAGAGTCATTTGATGTGTTGATGAACATTGAATAATATTTTGATATTTCAACTGTTGCCATTTATTTTCCCATCTGATTTAATCAGATTTTTCCTACTGAAGAGAGAGATTATTCTTTTTTTTATATTATATATTATTGTTTTCTGTGTTTATACATTTTGACATACAATTTATTGAACTGAAAACTGACAGTTAAAGGGAAAGGTACGTTCCAGTCCAACAAATTATTTTTTTTATTGGACTCAGGTAGCACACTACTACCAGACCCAAAATAAATTTCCTTCTAAGTACCTTTGCAATTTTTTTGTCTCGTCTTTACTTATTGGTACTTGGTTACATAAGGAAAATTGGCGCCCGAACAGGGACTGGAGCGTATCTAGCCTTTAATTCTTCTCTTTTATTGTTTTTTTTTTTTTTTTTGTGAAAGTTAACAAACAGGATGGTACTGTGTAAAAGGTACGGGTTTGACCCAGAATGTACAGTCATGATCAAGGGAGTAGGGACAGATGTTAACCTGAGTACTGTGAAGAAAGCATTTGCTTTATTGGATGATGTAGTGCAGATCCAGCACATTGATGAGCTAGCTGATACCATTTTGTGTCAGTTCACTGAGACTGTAACTCCAATGCTTGTGGAGGGGAAACAGGCAAATGATGATGGTTCTCATTGGGAGATTGTTCCAGTAGAGGAATATTGCACAGGAAGTGTACATGAGTTAGAACCCACTGGTAAAGTAGCACCCCTTGCTCGTATAATTGATGATATGACAGTCACTTTTCAAGAGCAGATCAGTGAGTTAGCTGTCACCTACAATGTTAACCCTACTACTTTGAGCCAGAGTGCAGCAAGTTATATATGTGGAAAAATGGACATTAACAAAACTCCTGTAACATCAACACCTGCCCCTCGCCTCAAACCACAGCCTCCCTCTGACGCTTTATCTGAAGCTGTTAATGCTACTGACCCCGTCTCAGGCCAGGTACAGCCCTCAAAAGGTGATTCCTCCATCACTATCCCTGTGCCAGCAGATGTACAACGTGTTGTTGTCGAGCACATTGTAAAGCACGACTCACTCTCATATGCTCCCACTGTCAAAGAGCCACGCCCTTTTTCAGGCAACTTCCCAAAATCGCCCTCTGAAGTTGACTATAGTGTATGGAGGCTTCGGGCTAAACAAGTGCTAAATGACAGTATTCTCTCTGAAGGGCAGCAGCGTCGTACGCTACTAGATAGTTTACATACACCTGCTTTGAACGTGGCCCTTGGTATTGGCCCTCAAGCGCCCCCACATGCCTACCTACGAGAGTTGGACAATGCCTATGGTAATGTCACAGGAGGAGAGGAACTGTACATTCAGTTCTTGGAAACACACCAAAATGATGGAGAGAAAGCTTCTGATTATCTGCGTCGTCTTCAGGCACTACTACAGGAGATCCTAGA
Organism: Siphamia tubifer; assembly: GCA_020466265.1. Lineage (NCBI taxonomy): Eukaryota > Metazoa > Chordata > Actinopteri > Kurtiformes > Apogonidae > Siphamia > Siphamia tubifer. The sequence goes on from CM035793.1 coordinate 6,128,269, forward strand.
GAGGGATGGTGTGACTAAACAAGATGCTGACTCTCAGTTACTTAAGCAGTTTCTCAGAGGCTGCTGGGATGATAGTTTGATAACTGCATTGCACCTTAAAGAGCTGCTCAGCAATCCCTTTAATTTGGTACCAACCTTCTCCGAGTTACTTCTTAAGATCAGAACTCATGAGAAAGAGAGTCAGTTAAAGGAAGTACGGAGAAAGAAACATATGGGAGTCACATCAACAAAAGTTCATACCAAAACTTTGGTGACTATGGGTGAGTCTGAGTTCCTGAGCAGTAATGTCTCAAAGCTCCCGGATGATGTCACCAAAGAACAACTAGAGGAAAGAATCAGACAACTAGAAGCTGAGCTCAGGAGAAATACATTCTCTCAAAATACACAGCGACCTAGATTTGTAAAAGAGGGACAGAGACCCTCAAACAAATTTAAGAACCCTAATACAACTCAAGCAACTCCTCCGCTGCCTACAGAACAACACACAAAATTCAAGAAGTTCTGTTACCAGTGTGGTGAGGACTCCCACATGCTGCCACAATGCACTAACCCACCTAATGCTGTTTTGGTGCAGAGAAAATTGTGCGAGAGACATAACAGCAGACAGGGCCAGCAGAAAGTTGCCCCACAGTCCAACCTTTCTTTAAACATGTAGGAGCTCCTGCTCGGGAACAAGCAGGAGCTCACAGCTCAACTAGTTCCACCTGCTCTAACGGCTTTATGTATGAGGTCCCACAATCTCAGGCTGACGTTGCTCAAATCCCTGCTGGTCTGGTTGGAGAACCCTGTGAGGGTGAAGCTTGGATGGATGGAGTTCATTGTCACTGTTTGATGGATTCGGGAGCACAGGTCACTATCGTATCCCAGTCTTTCTACTCCCAACATTTATCCCATAGACAGCTTTACACCATTGGGAAAGTACTTGATATTGAGGGAGCAGCGGGACAACAGGTCCCATATTTAGGGTACATTGAAGTGGAGCTTCAGTTTCCCAAACGTGCCTGTGGTACTGACAAACGGGTTTCAGCCTTAGTATTAGTGAGCCCAGATCAGTCATACAATGAGAAAGTCCCCCTCCTTGTTGGAACCAATGTCTTACGTCCGTTGATACTAGACTGCAAAAAGAGAGGTGGAACACAGTTTCTCAAAACTTTACCAATCCAAGCTAGCTGGGCTATAGCATACTCGCAATACTGTGAAAACACACAACCCCAAACAGATAGTGTTCATGTTCTTCGTGTGACACTCGGCAGCAAAATACCAGTGCGGTTAAAACAGGGTGAGACAGGGATATTAAAGGGCATCTGTCACATCAAGCCTAGTGGCGATTCATTTCGAGCTCTTGTCAGTGGTTCAGGAGACTTCTCTACTCCTGGTGGTTTGATAATCCATGACCAAATAGTGGATGTGAAACCTAAGTCTCATAATAAGTTCAAGCTAGCTGTTAGAAATTTGTCAGAGCACGACATCATTTTGCACCCAAAGACTGTCGTTGCAGAATGTTCGCCCATTGATTGGGCTATACCAGTAGCACCCTTCACTCCAAATGTTTCACCAGATGTCACCGTTCAGGCACACACTCTTTCAGTCTCTACCACTAAAGAGGCCTCCCAGACGGGTGAGACCTTGGAGCTTGACTTTGGTGACAGCCCCATATCGGCACAGCTTAAAGAACTCATACAGACTAGGGTGGATAAAGAGGTGCCACATGCATTCTCCAGACACGAACTTGATGTTGGCGGCCTCTCAGGAGTCACTCACCGTATTGAGTTAGAGCCCCACGTCCCATTCAAAGAAAGAACCAGACGGGTTTCACCAGCAGACTTTAATGACCTCAAAAGGCATTTGCAGGATCTTTTGGCAGCCAGCATTATTGAAGAGTCTTCTAGTCCTTATGCTTCTCCAATCGTGCTGGTTCGAAAGAAAAATGGAGACCTGAGAATGGTGGTAGACTATCGAAGGCTAAACAACCTCACTAAGAAGGATGCATATCCTTTACCTCGTATCGAGGAGACGTTCACATTGCTGTCTGGCTCAAAATGGTTCACTGTACTTGATCTTAAAAGTGGGTACTATCAGCTGGAGGTGGAACCATCTGATCGTCCCAAGACAGCGTTTACAACCCCCTTTGGTACGTGGCAATTCCGGAGGATGCCACAGGGACTGACCAATTCCCCTGCAACCTTCCAACGAACAATGGAAAAGGTAATGGCTGGACTGAACCTTCAGGAAGTTATCACTTTTCTAGATGATCTAATAGTCTTTTCAGACTCGTTGGAGCAACACGAAGAGAGGTTGATGAAAGTACTGAAGCGCATTGCGGACTTTGGGTTGAAATTAGCCCCTTCTAAATGCAAATTTTTCCAGACACAAGTGAAATATCTTGGACATGTGATATCTGCACAGGGGATTCAGCCAGATCCTGATAAAGTGTCAGCCATCAGGGAGTGGCCACGTCCTGAGACTGTTAGGGAACTGAGATCCTTTTTGGGTTTCACCGGATATTACCGGAGATTTGTCCGTGACTACTCCAAGGTTGTTCGACCCCTCAATGACCTCTTAAAAGGAGAGTTCGCTCCCAGACACAAAAGTCAGAGTCACTGGAAAAGACCCAAGTCCCCTTCTCTCACAAGCTTTTGGAGTAGTAGCTGTGAGGAAGCATTTGAGCTTATCATTGAAAAATTGACATCAGCTCCGGTACTTGGTTTCGCAGATTGGCGATTGCCTTATGTGGTACATACTGACGCCAGCACGACCGGGTTAGGCGCTGTCTTATACCAGGTCCAAGATGGTCTGTCTCGAGTGGTGGCTTATGCCAGCCGTGGGCTCTCTAAAAGCGAGAAGAACTATCCTGCCCATAAGTTAGAGTTTCTTGCACTTAAATGGGCGGTAAGTGAGAAATTTAATGACTACTTGTACGGGGCTACCTTTAAGGTGTTGACTGATAACAACCCTTTAACATATGTACTCACAAGTGCTAAGCTAGATGCCACAAGTCACAGGTGGCTCGCTGCCTTATCAGTCTACAATTTTGATATCCACTACAAATCTGGCCAGCTTAATGCAGACGCAGATGGACTGTCGCGACGTCCTCAGGAGGACCCTCAAGAGGATGAGGAGTCAATGGATTTGGATAAGAAAATATCCAATCTCATGGACCGTGTTAGTCTGTCTCCTGAGGAGTTCAATGTCCTTGATGGTGAGGCAATAGGCACTTTGTGTATGCGTCATGGTGTTAAAGTCCTTGCAATCTCAGATGAGAATACAGAGTATGACTGTGAGATACCCGCCATTGAGACCCTCTTATGTAGCGAAAGCGCTGTCCCAGACAACCTGGATGAACCACCCCAATGGCCAGGCCAGCCAACACTTCCAGGGATGTCTCTAGGTGACTGGCAGCAGCTACAGAGTGAGGATGAAAATTTGGCCCGTGTCAAAGAAATCTTAACATGTGAAATGGACAGTGACACAAGAGATAAGAGGCTTGAACAACCAGAGGTGGTGCTACTCCTCAGAGAAAGATCAAAATTAGTCTTTGTTGATGGTGTGTTGTATCGCAAGACTTTCAATCAGAGAGATGAAGTTTTGTTTCAAATTGTCATGCCTAGTTGTCTTAGAGAACGAGCGTTCAAAGGTGTTCATGATGAGACGGGGCATATGGGCATTGAGAGGACATTGGAACTAGCTAGAGCTAGGTTTTACTGGCCAAAGATGGCACAGTACATTGAGGAAAGATGTAAATCCTGTGAGAGGTGTGTGAGGAGAAAGTCTAGAGCGCAAAGGGCAGCCAAACTAGTCAATATCAAGGTCAGTGGCCCCCTCGAACTCATTTGTATAGATTTTCTAAGCCTAGAACCTGACTCCAGGGACACCCGAAACATATTGGTAATAACTGACCATTTTACTAAATATGCCCAAGCATACCCGACAAGAGACCAGACAGCCAAGACTGTTGCCATGGTGCTGTGGGAAAATTTCATCAGTCATTATGGTTTTCCTCGCAGAATACTCAGTGATCAAGGAGCCTGTTTTGAGTCAGAGTTAGTGACAGAGCTATGTAAACTTTCTGGGATAAAATCTCGCACGACTCCATACCACCCGAGAGGTAATCCTGTAGAAAGATTTAACAGGACTCTGCTGGACCTCTTGGGAACTCTGGAAGAGAAGAAAAAGGATGAGTGGAGGAAGTATGTCCGGCCCCTGGTGCATGCTTATAATTGTACCAGGAATGAGTCAACAGGAGAAGCCCCTTTTCTTTTGATGTTTGGTAGGCAGCCTCGCCTTCCTATTGACCTTTGTTTTGGCATCAGCCCACAAGGCCACAATCCCACTACACATTCACATTATGTGCGTGAGCTTAAAAAGAGACTCAAACATGCATATCAGCTAGCTTCTCGTAATGCAGAGAAAAGGCAGCAACTGAACAAATGACGCTGGGATGCCAAAGTGACGGCTCTGCCTCTGGAAGTTGGCGACAGGGTTCTTGTAAGAAACTTGAGCCTGAGAAAGAAACACAAAATTTCTGACAGGTGGGAAACTGTTGTTCACATAGTCATCAAGCAGCCTGATGAGAATATACCAGTCTATGTGGTGAGACCTGAGGATGGAGAGGGCAGAGATAGAGTCTTGCATCGTGACATGTTGCTTCCTTGCGGATTTTTGCCTGCAGACTTGGAGGAGGACGATGTTCGTAATGTGCCAAGCCATGTCTCTGGAACAGCTGATGAGGAACAGGAAATCCCTGAAACCTCAAGTGCTGTGGAGGCAGCAGAGGATAGAGACCTTTCAACCTCAAGAGAGGAGGGGGACTGGGAAGCTGATGATATGTCAGTTCAAGTCCCTGAGAATGATGTATCAGAGACACAAAGTGAATCTCAGTCACAAAGCCTGAATCCTGATGCCCCTGAATTTAGTTCAGATCACTCTGGGTTGTCAGAACCTGAAAATGCTCTATCCCAGACACAGAGTAGGCCACAGAGAAGGCGAGGTCCTCCAGCTTACCTCAGTGACTATCAGCTTGGTTCCAGGTTTACCTGTGGACAGCATAGTGTTAGTCCACCCACAAATCAAGCACTGCTCTATAGCTTTTTGATATCTTTACAGGAGCAGATTGTAGCCTTATTGCAGTCCCTGGAGAGACAGACTGACGAGGACGTCAGATTTTAAGGGGGGGAGGATGTAACCCAGTGGTTATTTAGCCATGCATGTGTATTCAGTATTTGTAGGTACACTGTCTCTTTAAGAGTCACAACAGTACGTTCTGCTTTACGGCTGTAGAACGGTGATCTCCGAGCGGGAAGATTTGCGGGTTTACTTGATTGTATGCTGAGAGGAGAGAAGATGCTGTGAATTGTTGTACATCGTCTCAAGCTTCCTTACATATCAAGACACTTTTATAATGTTCCCTGCTAGGTGAGCATATATATGGACTGTATGTGATTGTATTTGTGTTGTGAAAAATATGCTGGTGTATGTGTAAATGTGCACTTTTCAATGTTTAAAATAATACTTGTTAGCCTAAATGCTAATGGCTAATTCATGTCTGATAGCTAAGAGCTAACTGACTTGTAAATTAGTTATATTGATTTACAGTTATTGTTTGTGTTTAATGTCATTGTAAAATCTATTTACAATGTAAACTATTTTATTTACTTGATTGTATGCTGAGAGGAGAGAAGATGCTGTGAATTGTTGTACATCGTCTCAAGCTTCCTTACATATCAAGACACTTTTATAATGTTCCCTGCTAGCCGAAGGATGTGGACCGGTGCCAGGTAGAGACCGAGGTTTTCCCGGACGTGCCGCCGCCATCTTCCAGTTCTTTACCAGGACCACTTGAGTACCATAAACACATTTTTTTCTATAGAGCTCTATAGTGTTTTCTTTTCTTTTCTTTTTTTTTTTGGGTACCCAGTTTTGTTTTGTTCCCGGGAGTTTTTATTTTTTTTTATGGACTAAGGACTACTGGATTGTGAGAATATGAGGATTGTTTAACTTCATTATTCCAGAAGAACAAAGAGTCATTTGATGTGTTGATGAACATTGAATAATATTTTGATATTTCAACTGTTGCCATTTATTTTCCCATCTGATTTAATCAGATTTTTCCTACTGAAGAGAGAGATTATTTTTTTTTTATATTATATATTATTGTTTTCTGTGTTTATACATTTTGACATACAATTTATTGAACTGAAAACTGACAGTTAAAGGGAAAGGTACGTTCCAGTCCAACAAATTATTTTTTTTATTGGACTCAGGTAGCACACTACTACCAGACCCAAAATAAATTTCCTTCTAAGTACCTTTGCAATTTTTTTGTCTCGTCTTTACTTATTGGTACTTGGTTACATTTTCATCTGATTTAAATGAACTGACAGTTGTTCTCAGACCTTAGGTATTAACACTAGTTAACACTAGTTAATAGTAGTTAACACTAATTAACACTAGTTAACAGTTGTTCTCAGACCTCAGGTATTAACACTAGTTAACACTAGTTAACAGCTGTTCTCAGACCTCAGGTATTAACACGAGTTAACAACTGTTAACTAGTGTTAACTAGTGTTAACTAGTGTTAATACCTGAGGTCTGAGAACAACTGTTAACTAGTGTTAACAGTTGTTCTCAGACCTCAGGTATTAACACTAGTTAACACTAGTTAACAGTTGTTCTCAGACCTCAGGTATTAACACTAGTTAACACTAGTTAACAC